>MNCI01028521.1:28406-136963 GCA_015680685.1 Gnetum montanum | reverse complement strand
CCTTGATATCAGTTTTTTTAATCATCATCATGCTTTATTAATTATGATATTAGTTAACTTTCTCTTTTAATCCAACATCTTCTAAATTTTGAAGGGTTCCTTATTTTTTTTCATTATCGGATCTTCCATTAATCTTTCAAAAGGTTGAAAGGGATATTGTCTCTAGAATTGGGTCAATCAAGTATTCTAAAATCCTAGTTGTAGCTAGTGGCTTTCACCAAATTCAATATATGATTAAAGTTGATATTGATTCGCTAAAGAAAGAAATTCTTCTATGCACTAGTAGAATTGATTATGTGTAAAAGGTTGTTTATTAAAATCTTCCAAAGTCATATTGCCATTGTTATCAAGAGGACCATATATTTGATTCATATCCTTTTATGTTGCAAAAAAGGCTATGTAAGAATGTTAGCAATAAACTATTGTAAATGCTACTAAGGTATCTTCTACAAATATTATAGATTCTACTAAGGTTTTTTATATACATGCTACAAATCCTACAATTATTTCTTCTGCTAACATTTCAATAATTAGCCTCCTCTTTTTTGTACTACTATTCAACAAAATCTATCTTTAATGAAGGTTCCAATCAAAGTAGCTTTAAAGAATTCTTCAATGATTAAGGAGAAACAAATATATGTTTCTGAATTCTCAAAGAAACTTATTATTAATTTAAATAATTTTCAAATGATTCTTTATAATAAAAAATATTGAGGAAGTCTATCTATTAGCAAATATATGCTAAATCTTTAAAATGGTCAACATGTTCAAGATATTTTAATAACTAATAATTTATTTGTAGCTATTGGTTAAGATATAGAGATAATTTTNTATAGAGATAATTTCTTTTAATAATGTTGATTCTACTAATAGGGTAGGGTCTTCTATTCCCTCCACTTAGTATTCATCTTTTTATGGAATACCCAAGGTCTTACTAATAGATTTTGGATAAAATTTGTTAATTTTTTTTCATATACAACATTTAGTTCTTGATTTCATTCTTCTTAAAAAGATTAAAATTTCCAATTGGGAAATAGTCATGACTAGTAATAGTATTTTTCATGATTCTACAATATTATTTACTAATCATGTATTGGTCAATGTGGTAAAGCTTTCATTGCCAATCATTTTTTCTAAAGAAATTTTCTCTTATGGTAGAGATAATTTGACATTATGGATAATTCTTCAAGGTGATTGAAGTCCTCTTGGTATTTCCAATATTTATGCTTCTACTTCTACAAATAGAATTTCTCAATGGCATTTTCTTGTCCAAACTTTATCTAATATTCCTTAGCTTTTTGGTGGTGATTTTAATATGATTGAGATTTTTTATGATAAAACTAGTGGAGCTTATTCTTAGCTTGTAGTCCATTAGCTTTCTATTTTGTGTGATCTGAAGAAACAATTTTGTTTATCTAATGCTATTGGATCAAATTTTTTTGTGATGATTGGTTTACCTAGATTAATCTCTGTGAAGGTAATAATTGGATGTTTTAAAGACTTTATTGATTTCATTTTTGCAATTATTCTTCTTGGTTCTATTATGGAAAGGTTACAATTCATAAAGATGCAACTCTTTGAGACTATTTTCCAATTCCTCTTAATTTGTAATTTGGTATTAAATCTTTAGCTCAACGTTATAAGACTTTTTTGTATAAATGCATCTTTATTTCTTATTCCTTCTAAAAAAGGTATTTTGACATCTCTATGAAATGCATAAATGAAATCCCTTGGTAAGTTTATTAAGTGGAAGAAAAACAAGCTTCCAATGGCTAGTAAGTTTACTATTTGTAAGCATATCATTCAAGCTACTCATGTGTATTATTCATCATGTGGGGCCTCTAGTATTTCTACATATTGTCACATTAATCATCTTGTGTGAAATTTCCTTTGTAGTAACCATTCTAAAAAATGATTTTTTCATGTTGCTTGAAATGTTTACACTTCTTATAAAGAGTATGGTGAATTAGGATTGGTGAATTATTATAAACACAGTATTGTTTTCTGTGCTAAGTGGGTGGTTAAATGCTTATATGGTAGAGACCCTTGGAAGCTTCTTTTTCATAAGTACATTCAAATGGATAAGCCTAGAGGTAGTGATTATTGGAAAGATACTCATTTTTAAAATTAGATCCATTTCCCAAAAGGTATTATCATATCAGGTTCTATTTTCATAAAGCATATTTGAAAGGCTTTAAGTTGNCTAAAAAATGATTTTTTCATGTTGCTTGAAATGTTTACACTTCTTATAAAGAGTATGGTGAATTAGGATTGGTGAATTATTATAAACACAGTATTGTTTTCTGTGCTAAGTGGGTGGTTAAATGCTTATATGGTAGAGACCCTTGGAAGCTTCTTTTTCATAAGTACATTCAAATGGATAAGCCTAGAGGTAGTGATTATTGGAAAGATACTCATTTTTAAAATTAGATCCATTTCCCAAAAGGTATTATCATATCAGGTTCTATTTTCATAAAGCATATTTGAAAGGCTTTAAGTTGTATCTATGATTTTTAAAAATTCTAAAATATTATTGTTTCTATCTCTATGCTTGATAAGATTTCTCCTTGATGGCTTTTCATTAATGATAAAGTATGGATTATTAAGCATCCACACCTTTGCAATATAGTGTAAGCTTGGCATTTCCTTCTTTTCATCTCTTCACATGCATAATTGTTGGATTACTTGGGCTAAGTGTTAAAGTCTCTATGGTATTAATGTTTTTTAAAAATATACTTTTTTTATCTTTTCGATATTTTTCATAGATGTGTGACTATTCAAGATTATCATAATGGTTTTCTTCATTTTTCTTGGATTAATGGCCGTGATAGTTTTCCATATTAGCCCAAGATTGTGTATACCTTTATTATTTCTAATACTGATATATGGTCAAGATTCAATTATCTATCAAGGATGAACGCAGCAACAGGAGTGATGAACGCAGCAACAGGAGTGACGGCAAGGGCGAAGGCTGCGACGGCTGGTGGGGAGGCAGGAATGGAGGCAGGGGCGAAGGCTGCGACGGCTGGTGAGGAGGCAGGAACGGAGGAAGGGGTGACGGCAGGACTGGAAATGACAAGGGGGGCGGGGCAAACGGAGGGAGACTTGGGGGAATGCTGCAGAGACGGAACAACGTGGAGGATTAAAGTATGTAGACGAGCCGCTGACACACTCGCCAGATTGGAACGCAGCCTGATCAGCAAATTCATGTCAGAAGGAGCACGACCCCGCCTCGACCTGATCCGCCGCTGGGCCCGAAATACATGGGGGCTAGACTCGGTGAAGGTTACCTCCCTGGCGGATGACCGCCTCCTCTTCTATTTTGCGTCTAAGGAGGAGCGTGAACAAATCCTGGTGGGGGGCCCTTGGTTCTACGGGGCGCGCGGACTGGCGCTGGTGGCCTGGCGCCCTGGAGCTCACAGAGACCCGGGCCTGTTTGAGCGTGCACCGGTGTGGTTTCGGCTGTATGGCCTTCCCCTCGAATACTGGTCGCCGGTGTTCCTGCGGTCGCTGGCTGATCTGTTCGGCGAGTTCATCAGGTTTGATCACAACACAGAAGCTATGGACCATCTGGGATTCGTTCAGTTCTGCGTCTGGCGACCTCTCCTACCGAAGGAGCCTGTTGAGGCGCTGGTTCTCATCATGGACCATGCCGAAGAGCGGATCCACGTTCTGGCTGAAAACCAGCCATTGCCCCAGAGCCGGCAGAGGGATGCGTGGGCGGGGGGTGACCTGGGTCACCCAGAAGACCCCAAGGTCGCTCCAGAGGATAGGTGGAGGTTGGTTGGCAGAAAGGACCGCGCTATTAACAGAAAACCGTCGGCCCCCAGAACAGGGGCCCAACGACCGCGAAAGGGACCCTCTGTGCAGGCAGAGATCTCGAAGCCCAGTGGGGGGCAGCTTACTGGGCCGGGGGGGCTGGCGGAGACGGCAAGACAGACCGTGGTCGCAGAGCTAGGAAAGTCCTATATGCACGCTCTGGTTGGGGAAACTCTGAAATCCGCCAATGGCCCAAACGACGCATGCGCCGACAGAGACAGAATCATGGGAAGGACCCCACGGAACGCACAGCACACCTAGGTCGAAGGGGGCAGGCCCTTCCCACAGCGGACTGTCTCCGCCACCGGTCACGGACTGGATAAATACCAGTCGGGGTTCGGCAAGGCCCAGCTCCCCTCCCGCTGCGAAGGGGAGCCTGCAAAATCAAGGAATGACGATGGCCCCTCTCCCTGCAAAGGCTGGACGTCCTGACTCCCACGCCCGCCGACATAAGGTTACACAGCTCTTCGTTGATCTGGGCATCCAGCCCACGCTCCAGGAGGTATTCCAGCGCTCTTGTTCTCCATGAAAGTCCTCTCCTGGAACTGCAGGGGCCAGGGTACCCTGTACAAACGCCATACCCTGCGTTGCTTAGTGCGAGATGAGAAGTGTGACATTATTTGCCTGCAGGAAACAAAACTCCAGCAGCAGGAGGCTCAGACGCTCCTTTGGCCCGGGTGGCACAGCCACCTGGTGCCCAGCAGGGGACGTGCGGGCGGCCTCGCGGTCCTCACCCAGATGGACTCGTACATGTTAGATTTGTCTGATTGGTGCATTACGGTTCACCTACCCGGCCCAGACGTGTGGGTGACGAATGTGTACGGAGCACAGGAGTGGCAGGCTCGCCTCCATGAGCTCTCGCGGGTAGCGGGGTTGGTTCCCAACAAAGCCAGTTGGCTGCTGATCGGCGATTTCAACCAGCGACTTTTCAGCTGGGAAAAGACCGGTGCTAATTTGGCGGACCCTCCTAGGGCACCCAAAATGCTCACGCTGCTGCAACAGTCGGGCTTGACGGACATGGAAATCGCCGGCTGCATGTACACCTGCAGCAATCGCAGGCAGGGCGCCGCGAGGGTCCAGTCCCGTATTGACCAGGTGTGGGCCAGCCGAAAACTTCTAAATGATTTGGGCATTCACGTTTATGGGGGTGCTCGCATGGCCTCAGATCACCGGCCCATTTTCTGCCAGCTGGAGAGGGGCAATTTCCAGCGCCCCCCCCCCCCCCCCCCCGCCGCCCCTTCCATTTCGAATGCACTTGGCTCCGAAAGCAGTGGCTTGGAAAACTGATGCTGGACATCTGGCGAAACTACAACGCCTCAGTGGACCCACGCGAATTTTTGAAGAATGGGTTTAAAAAACTAAAAATGCAAATTAAAAAAATCGGCTCTGCACAGAAATACAGTTTCGGAACCGGCCGCAGCCAAATCCAGAATAAATTGTAGAATATTCAGGCGATGCAAGAGCACGAGGCAGACCACGCTGGGGAGGAACTCGCCTTGCAGGCCGAGCTGCAGCTTCTACACCTTGAGGAAGAGGAGTACTGGCACCAACGGGGCCGTGTGCAGTGGCTCCAGGCGGGGGATCGGCATACTAAATTCTTCTTTTCTGTAGCAAAGGAGCACCGCGGCGCCCGCCACGGCCCGTTGCAATGCCTTTTACAGGGCGATCTACACTCCGGCGCCAACAACATCCTGAATTACTGGCAGCAGGTCTGGGAGTGGCAGCCAACGGAACCGATTTCGGTGCCGGTGGGAAAAATACTTGACCAAACGGATAATTTCCGGCTCCTGCAACCTTTTTCGCGCCAGGAACTCCATGATGCGCTCCAAAACATGTCGGCTGACAAGGCGCCTAGTCCCGATGGCTAGCCCATTGAGCTGTTCCAGGTTTTCGAGGGCATTCTCGGGACTAACCTGCTGGACGCTTTCAACCACATGCTGGCGTGGCGTCAGATCCGCAGAGAGATTAATTGCTCACGTGTGGTTTTGTTGCCAAAAATAGAAAATCCCACTTCCCCTGGCCATTTCCGCCCCATTGGCGTCTGTAACTACCTGCTGCAGCTGTTTTCCTGCCTGCTCGTGGCCAGGCTGCATCCTCTCATGACGCGCCTCGTGGGTACACAACAGGTTGCCTTTCTGAAAGGGCGTCATCTCCAGGATCAGGTTCTCCTGCTCCAAGAAATTCAGCACTCCCTGCGTGCGGCCAGATTACCAGGCCTTTACATCAAGTTGGACATCGCTAAGGCCTACGATTCCGTCAGTTGGGCCGCCCTACGATCTGTGCTGCACGCTAAAGGCTTTGACAGAGCCTTTATTGACCTCTGCATGCAGATCCAACAAGGGGGGCGGTATTCTCTGGACATTGATGGGTAGTTATGGGGCTTCCATCGAACCGGGCTCGGGCTTCGCTAGGGAGACCCTCTCTCGCCCCTGCTCTTTCTGATGCTGATGGACCTCCTGCACATGTATTGCAGGGAGGAAGGGGTCCAGGGGTTAGACGTTTACGGCATCCCGTGCCTCACCGCCCATTTCGCTGACGACACTATGATTTATACCAGGGCGACGGTACCGCAGGCCAAGGCAATCTTGAAGGCGCTAGATCGGATGCGCCGGGAGGTGGGCCTGGCACCCAACCCCAAAAAATCAGCCCTCTACTTTACCCACACGCATCTGTCGGTCTGCAGCAAGGTTATCCAAATCCTTGGAATTCTTCCGGGGGGGGGGGGCAGTTGACAAATATCTGGGCATTCCTATGCACAACTGGCAGCAACAGCAAACCTAGCAACCGCTTATTGAGAGAATCCAGAAACGCGTGGCGCGCTGGACAAACAATTTCCTATCCCGCAAAGGTAAGATGGTGCTGGCGTCCGTGGTCTTAGGGGCCATGGTTAGGTTTGTTGCCTCTGTGGCCTCCCCGCCCTTGAGTGTCGCCACTAAGATTGACCAGATAATTCGCGATTTTGTTTGGTCTGGGGAAAAGGGGGAAAGCAGATGCACCTGGTTGCCTGGACGAAAATCGCTCGGCCCCGATCCGCAGGGGGGATCGGCCTCCTTCCCTTCACCCTTGAGGTGTCCCTCAGGCGTCATAGGCTCCTTCAGCGCCTGTATATCGAAAACGAGGATCCCTCCCTTTGGGCGCAAGTTATGAGAAGAAAATACAGGCCCTGGACGTCCGTCAATTCTGACTCCCACATTTGGTAGCAGATCTGCAGGCATGCCAGATCGCTGGGCAATGCTGAAGTGCTCTCTCTCCACCCACGGCAGCTACTGCAGAAGTGGTTTCCAGCCGATCCGCGCTGGATGAAACTGTGGAGGGGCATCCTCCCGGAGAAAATAAAAGCCTTCGGGTCGCTGATCCTTCATCAGGCCCTCCCTGTTCGCGCCGTCCTTCCCTGTTCGCGCCGTCCTGCAGTCTCGAGGGCTGGATATCAATACCCAGTGCCCTCTATGTCACCAGCAGGCAGAAACTTTGAAGCACTTCGTGCACGATTGCCGCGTGACCACGCAGGTGTGGCGAATGGCCGGACTTCATACCCCTGAATTCTCCAGGAATTTGGCTACGCTGGTGGCCCTCTGGATCCTATGGTGGGCCAGGAATGATCAGATTTTCAAGGGAGCGTCTCTCCCTTCCCTGAGCGTCCTCTCTAACAGAATATGCAAGTTTTGGAGGAAATCACCTCTGCTATGGCGCCGCTACAATCGCAAACACAGCGGGTCTTGGAGAGACTGCGGTATAGGACCACCCCCCACATCGTGAACCAGAGCCCGATGCCCCAAGGGCCGAATCTGGAGGAGGAGAGGCACGAGCAACAAGGGGGGGTCACTGTTGTCCCAGGGGAACAAAGCCCGAACTTTCCCGCGCGGGATTGGATGGAGAGCATCCCCAACAAGCGAACGACCGGCATCACCCAAAAAATTGCAGAAAACCGGCGCCGCCGTGCTGCCGGACCCGACCAAACCAGCACTGGCAGCGGTATCTAATTCTCCGGCCGGTGCTGACGCGGGTTGACAGGGCGCCCGGGGTGAGGTTTCCTTGCTGCGACTTGTTTTTCTGGTCCTTGATGAATGGATCGCCTTTGGGTGGTCGTGTGTCCTTGACGGGAATTTTTTGACAGGAATTTCCTGACCTGGCGTGGGGCCAGCGGCCCTGGCCCGAGCTGTACCATGTACCGCTTCTTTTTTTGATATGAAAATTCGCCCGACCTTTCTTCAAAAAAAAAGATTCAATTATCTTTAGAAGGTTAATCAAAATGTGAACTTATGAAAGCAATGAATTTAGAAGGTATAGAATGGCACTGTTCCTTCAAAACTTAGATATTTTTGTGATATTTGATTTATCAAGGTTTGCCTATTGATATTTAACGATCTCATTTGGGTGTTCATGATCTAAGATATTCTATTTGCAGCATGGAAGATACATCTATCCATTGTTTTTGACTTGTCTCCTTGCTCATAGCTTTTGGACTTGGTGTACCAGGTATTCACATAATTTTCAACCAAGATTAGATGAAGTTTCATTTAGTGATACTTCTCAACTTGAAGGACTTCTACTTCATACTTGGTGTTGCTTTCATCCTCTTATTCTTTATACCATCTGGAATTTTTCAATGTAATGTGTTTTTTCATAGAGATTCTCCATCTAATTTTCTTTCATTGTTAGTTGAAGATGGCATCATTCAACAATTGATGCTTTAGTTGAATCCCTAAATGTTTTTCTCTTTAGTTTTTTTTTTTATTAATAGTAAGCCTTTAGTGGAAAGTGAAAACCTACTTAGGTACTTCTAAAAAATGGCAAGGTCTAATCCTTTTCCTACAATTTCTAAAATTTTAGTGATAGGTATTGAATCAACAACTCATTATTTTTCAAATAAAACATTTAAAGTTCACTGGAATAATCAATTGACCATTTAGACTAGTTATATTAATTTAACATAACATATTATATATATAATGAAACATGTTTGAAGATGCATAGCATCTATTGGATAGATATTACATTTTTATGATAAGAAAAGATGGACTCTACAAATTGATCAAGCACTAATTTCTTAGGGGAGTTGAATCTATTTTCCAATTTTGAATCTCTAATGATAACAACATAAGTGAAGCTTGCTAATAGCATTTTGGTACTTGTCACTTGCCTTTCACATTAAACTACACTTGTGTTAAAACCTTCTAGTTTGCAAATATACATACACATATAAGTAAAAACTATTACCTTCTGAAAAAAAAGTTGCTATATCCCTATTTGAGGAAAGCCATCGATAAATAAGAGCAAAAAAGGCATTGGAAAAACTATTGAAGATGTTTTAAAGAAACTACAAATAAACAAGGATTTAGCTCTTCATAGAGACAAATGACAAAAAAGAGCCCATGTAGTTGACATTGTTTTGTTGGGACAAAGGTAGAATGATGGTGATGTTATAAATAAAAACTAAAATACAAATATATGTATTAAAAGAAAAGATATGTGGTAAGGCAGTCACATCATGTTGCCGGCAAAGCCCCGTTGCACCTTCCTCTTGGTCCGACTATATATAATGCTTAAAAAAAAAGAACAGACCCTACAAATCAGACATGGCACCTACCTCCACCCAAAAGAAAAAAAAAAACCAAGAAAAAAGAACAAAAAAGGCTGCAGCATTGCTGCCATTGCGAATCATGACTGAAAATCCAAAACCATTAGATGTCAGCAGGCTGGCAAGGATGGATCCCAGTAACACTTGTTTAAATAAAATAAAAACATTCTCATCTAGTTGATTAGCATACTCATACATAATTCAAACCTTAAGCAAGAGGTTAACGGTTCAAGTTTATTTTTGACTTTTAAATTATTCAAATGAAGATATACTTACAATTTTTCAGCAAGTTAAGCCTTGTGAGTGCATAATGACAAATACATGATACATACAACCATGCATATGCATGGTGATCAACCCATGCTGGGCACACTTGGGATTGCAAGTAGGCACTCTCAGACAGACAGACAGTGTTGAAAAAACTCTTTGCAAATCATCGCCCGAATTTGCGATACCTCTTAAATTCGTGGCGTACAATGTGTTCCAGTGTGGTCGTCGTGGTGGGGGTGGTGGTTGTAACAGATGGTGACTGGTAGGAGAATGTGGAGGCTTGAAAGATGTATGTGGCCGGCCGTGCACGACTTGCGTAACTTGGCAGGCAGGCAGTGATTCAGTCGTAAACTCATTCCCAATTTACGATTCCCAATTTACGATTAAGGAGGGAGGATACATACGTAGCATTCTGAGTAGCAGCAGCCAAGCCTAACACCACACATGCAGCGCTGCTGCCACCGCCAACACAAGCATCCACTCCACTCCACTCCTCTGCGGTATCTCCATAATCAACTTGAATTCCAGCCTGCAACATAGTCAGATCTCCATCAGATGTCACCTGAGTAACCCGACAGCGCCACGAGTATGTTTGATATTTTTTCCAGTGTTCTACATAAAACACAAGGATGGCCAGAAACCACCCACCCCGTGTCCATGAATTCAAGCAAAGAAAAACAAACAAAAGTATAATACATTGGATGATGCCAAGTGGGTTTGAGATAGATTACTTTTGAGAAGTAGAGAATCAATATGTATTTCCTTAAATTAAGAAGTTGAATGATGCCACCGTAAGGCTAAAGTCCCAAAGATTCCTACACATGCTAGTGTCAAACTACCACTAGGCATGAGGAGTGGTTCTTCTAAGGTACAAAAGAGTCCTTCCTTGGATGTAAAGGATCAACTCTATACTTGCGTATCACTACTAGAGGTAGAGGACTAGCTTGAATATCAAGAAAGTAAGTTTTTCTCTATATAGAAAGGTTGGTACAATTTACATGAAAAAGAACAAACATTTCCCCCCTTTACTTGGGTTGTAGAAACTTCTTTAAGTCTCTATTAGATGTCAAGTTAAATTTAACATGTATGCTTTGCAATTGACTAACCCTAGTCATTAGACCTTCTTATCAAAAACTATTAGAAGGGCTTTTAGTTGTTTGATATCTTTCAATATCCACTATGCTCTTCATGTTTGAAAAACATATGGACAAAGACTTAAGCTCTAAGGATGTCACTTCTTTCAAGCAAGGAAGAGTATGGGAAAACATGCCTTATTGTTTCCCTCTAGAATGAGATTTAGAGGATTGAGAAGATCTTCACAATTTCCATACTATCTTAACCATCTCCAAAGGATCACATGGGCATGATTCCATATTATCATAGTCTTGTTGAAGAGGCTTTGCCTCTCTAGCTCAAGCCACCACCCCACTCTATGGAGTAAGATTTAGGAATAGTTATGAATAGCCTAGGAGCAATCATTGGATGATTTTTTGATCATGTTACATGTTACTAAATTATGCATGAGTGTATGTGGTTATCTTGGATTTATATGCATACACATTTCCTAAGGCATTCTCTCTACGCCTTTAATCAACTCTGATGAGTGCCACAACTTTTATTATGTTTACAAGACTATGAGCATTAAAGTATACTCTACCTTAAGTTCAACCTTTTCTATAGATAATTTGAAATTCTTAGATGGTTTCATGCAATTCTTTTTAAGGGAAACACCATAACATGCACAACCCTTCATAGGCCTATGTGGCTAGGTATAAAATTCTTTTTCTTTTTTTCTTTTTCTAAATAATATTTTTGTGACCACTACATGGCCTACCAAGGCACATGCGGTTCACTGTCATACACTGGTTGTCCATCATAACCTATGTAGAAAATATTGTTGGCCATTACAACTTGTCTAGCCTACACAACTAACATGGCATAGCAAGGAAAGGAGAAGTGCATGGCATGGCTAGAATGGTAGAAGGATAGCATGATGGACATATAATATAGTAGCATGAGAATTTTACGATCATTATGTAGGAGTGGATCTTATACCATAAGCATAAGATAGAATGTACAAGTGTGCAGTGGTGATGGAAGTGTTTTGTTCCTATTTTGGGACTAGGACATATGCAACATGCATTGTTAGATGTCTTAGCTTCACCATGCAAGATACATAGTTGCTACCCTACTATAAGGAAGGTGTCATGATGCAAGTACAAGTCCTATCGCACTAGTGTTTGGCATGGATGTTGGACAGCACATGACCCCTACCATGCATAAGTTTTTTAAGTTTATTTTTGGGATTCTTTTGAATATTAATATTAGATATATTTATTTTACTATGTTAAACTAAACAACTAATCAATTTGGCTAGGAGGCTAGCCAAAAGTGATATAAGACTTTTGATTAAAAAGTTGCATGTCATGTGTTCAACTCTTACCTTTAAAATTTCAAAATTTGAATTAATTTTTTATCTTTATTAACTATCAAGTTTCAAGTTTAATTTGACATGTTTTATGATAAAATTAAAAGCACAATATCTCTTGAACCATAAGTCAAGTTGAGATGAAATTAGTACCATTGGAATTATTTGGAAAAGTACTAAGCATTAAACATGGTCTTAGTAACCAAAAACTAAATTGAATTTTCATAATCATGGAAAACTAAAATATCCTATTTCATTGAATTAGATTTGTTAAAATGATCTATTGTCAAGTTAAGAAGGTAAGAGCATAACAACTAGTAAGCTTAGTCTATTGACCTTAAAGGAGAAGGTTAGCAAAGTATAATATCTCATTATTGACTAACAAGGGTTAGTTTCCCTACCAATCCCTTCCTAACATTCCTTACTAGCTAAGTAGATAGGATCCATAGTTAGCATGATTTTCTTATGTCAAAACTATGGAATATTAGACTTATTACCATTTGGATTTGGATGTTTAGAGAAAGAAATATCCTATAAGAATATAACATCCTAAAAGACTAATCCAGGGGAGATCCTTGCTATAACTCAAGCAAGGAGATTTCTAGCTTTATGAGAAGGACACCAAGGATTACCTAAGTTATTTTCTAAATTAATATATAATTATTTAAATACTTAGATAACTACTATAAAATGAATAAGAGTTTTTCCAGAATCTCTTGTAATAGATGTACCTTTTTTATGCATAGTCAAATCTCATCAATGTTTGATCATTTGGATTCATGAAAGTTGATTGGAAGGAATCTTCTTCATTTTCATGGTTTATCTTGGACATGATCCACATCTACTAATATATCATTGTTCACCCTAGATCATGGCTTGTAGTTTGTCATTAGATCATATTTAGTCTTTAATTTTTATTAATCTTAGTTTGTGGTCTACTCAAATAGTAATAGTGAAATCCTCTTCTTGGATGTCATGGAAAACATTAAGCATATATAACATATGATATTATGCATAATGAATACAATAGAAAAAAAATACAAAATGACTTAGAAAATGAACATTATTAATTTGGAAATTTTTTTTTTAAAAAAATGTATTTGGGTCATGCTCTAAGGGTTCCTTAGGATTATCTTCATTCAACATCTATCCCTTAGAGGTAATCTATCATTACTTCCATGATTAGGCATATTCTTAACCAAAAAGAATGGTTAGTCACCTTCCTATCCTAGTTCATCCGACACCCACTACTCATCTTTACCACCTCCATAACTCCATATTGGCATGACTCTTAAGTTACTAATATAAATACCTCAAGTCAAATCCCCAAAGGTCACCTCAAAGAGACATGTCCACTATTACCATATGTTCTTCCATTAAAGGTCTTATTACAATAATTACATCACTTGTTACATAAGAACACCATCTTGGTTATAAAATAACACCATTTTGAAATGGAAATATGACATGAAGGCTTCGAGAAAAAGGAACAAGGAAAGGACATTTCATCCTAAATGAGTGACTATTATTACTAGTATAAAATACAAGATATTTTCTTGTAATTTGATTGGTACTTTAGGAACCAAAGCCTTGTACTAAATTTTTTATCATCAAGTGGTGCTAAAAGATAAAATGATTATAAAATATTATTTTTATGAATTGATGAGTGGATGTAAGAGGTTATGACACTAATTCATAATTATTTTTCAAATTATATTCATTATTATTAGTGGGAAATGGCTTTTCATTATCCCCTAGAATGACCCCAATGATTTTCCGTAAATGTAAAGGCCATAAAATATTGTAATTATTCTACAATTGTTGAATAAAATTTAAGTATGAATTTTCTAAAACTCATCCCTCTCTCACCATTTCATCTTCTCTAATTCATCTATCTATATTTATTTCAATTCTCAACATTCTATTAACATTATTCTCATCAATCATTAATCTTATTAATCAAAATAATCTTTCGATAAGTTCATCATTCATTATCATCATCAATTAATCAATTAAAGTGGCATTTCAACAATACTTGATCCCAATACAATACAACTCAATTTCAAAAGTTCTTCTTGAAAACATTCATAAGTAATCATCATTACTCAAAATAAAATTCATCACAAGTCTCTTTAATTGGATCAATTTCATCATTAATATTATTAATATATACTAAGGATTCAAGTTGTATTACCTGTTGAAGTTCATAATATTTATAACTTATGCTTTTGTTCTCCCCACAACCCATGGTCAAGTTATGGTATCATCAAACATTGATCACAAGTTCACCCACAACTCATGGTAATCTTAAATAGCAACCACGAGTTAACCATAACCTGTGGTTGAAAAATTTTCTTAAAACACAAGTGATGGTTCCTCGCCATGGCTTGTGGTCTCATCAAACAATTAAGGTAAAAGTATCATGACTCGAATTTCTAGTAGTCTAGTTGTAGAATCATCAAATTGAATTTCTTCTTTGTTCTATTATATCATGATCCATGATGCCCTCATGGAATCCTTAGTTTAAATTTTTTTCATTGTTCTTAAAAATCATGATCCATGGTTAGATTTTGATTAGAAGACCATTGCACATAATAAATTAAATATTTATTAGTTTTATTAGTTTTCATAAAAATATCAATATTCAACATTAAAAGATCATTACAAAAAATCAATAGATACAACATCATATTCATTCATAATGCCTTCATCTCTACATTGATTATCCCTTTTATTATTATTATTATTATTATTCAAATATTTTTGATCCATCTTTGAATAATTCTACTTTAAGTGCATAGGGTTATAGGATTCTTAATATTGAATCAATAGTCTTTTAATTCATGATCTACCTTTTCACATATATAGTATGCTCTTGAATTATCACTTCTTCCTTACTTTCTTTGTTATTTGGTTAACAATTTTTTTCTAATTTGTTTATACATTACTTATTCCTTATTTTCTATCTCCTCTTTTAATTCCATTTTTGATTCATACAACTATAATCTTGATATATGAGTAATAAAATTAGGTTTTTCTCTAAGTGCAACTAGGGCTTAACTAAATCCTTTATATTTTTCTAGGAATTCTTAGAGTATACATCTTACTGATTTTTCGTTTGGAACATCTTATTCATCACCGTGTAATTCCAATATTATAGGTTTTATTTTTTTGATCAAACCATCAATTTTTTATTTGATTGTATCTATATCATAGAAATATTTGTAAGAAAATATGTAATTCCCTCCTAATTAAGCTAGGCTAGAAAGCTATTACGTAAAGACCAACACTAAATAAGAGACTAGTCATGATGGCACTAACAAGACATGGACACAAATGCAAGTGTAAAACAATTTAAGCATGGAAACTACATCTATCTAAACAAGAAATATAAATGCTAATATAAATCTCTAATCCATTATATAATATCCCACATAAAATAACCAAAGTGTATAACTCTAGTCTATACACCATCCATATATAGTTAATATTCATAATAACTAATACAAAGAAATAATGTTAAACAACTAACAATCCCTTAAACACAAAACATCCTCTAACTATGTTAGCAAGATCCTAACACCCCCGGCAGCTTCTGCAGAAGCTGTTCCCGGCCGACCCATGCTGGAAGCCATTGTGGAAAGGCATTCTTCCGGAAAAAATTAAAGCCTTTGGGTGGTTGATTCTACATCAGGCCCTCCCTGTCCGTGCTGTGCTGCAGGCCCGGGGCATGGCAATCAACAATCTGTGCCCAATGTGCAATCAGCAGGTTGAGACTCAGCAGCATTTTGTTCTGGAGTGCCACATAACCAAACAGGCCCGGGGCATGGCAATCAACAATCTGTGCCCAATGTGCAATCAGCAGGTTGAGACTCAGCAGCATTTTGTTCTGGAGTGCCACATAACCAAACAGATGTGGCGAGTGGCGGGGCTCCGATCTCCGCAATTCTCTGGCAACTCGGCAACGCTGGCGGCGCTCTGGGTCCTGTGGCGGGCCAGGAATGACTGCATTTTCAATGGCACCGCAATCCCCTCAGTGAGCACCCTGGTCAGCAAGACGCGGACTCTTTGGACGGAAATTGCCTCAGCAATGGCTCCTCCACCCACCTCCGAACCTTCCATTCAGCAGCGGACACAAACGTGGCGGGGACAGGGGGCCACCTCGCACGGCGGGAACACCCCCCACGACGGAGCCCCGGCGTGGACGAGCCCTGGACGGCTTCACAAGAAGGAGAGGCAGGAACGGAATGCTGGCGTCTTTGCATCTCTCGGGAATCATACCCCGATCATCCCTATGCAGGCTTGGGTGGCAAACGCCCCCAGTTCACACAGGACCGGCATCGCCCAGATCATTGACGAAAATAGCAGGGCGGATGGACCAGAGCAGCCCAGGATGGCCAACAAATAAAGACCGGCCGTGTCTCTCGGCTGCCTGCCGTCGTTGCAGGTTGTCTAGGCGCCGTGGGTGGAGTCTTTCTTGACGAGAAATTTTGTCTGGGCACCATGGGTGGAGTCTTTCCTAACGGGAAATTTTTGGTCTTGAGGGTGGGTGGTCTTTTTGGCTGCCGAGTGTTCTTGGTGGGGATTTCCCTGTCCCCACGCTGTACCGGTGTATAGCTTCTCCTTTTTTCCTTTTTGATAATTAATATAGCCTGACCTTTTTCAAAAAAAAAAAAAGATGCAAAAGGATAGAAGGAATTTGGCTGAATTTGAAAACTTTGGATTCTGCAAGCCAAGTATTTGAAGATTTGTCAATATTCTATCATTCTATTAATATTACATGCAATTCTACCAAATTTAGTAGGTGATCCTGCAAGTGGAGCCACTACTTCTTTGTCATTTTGGTGGTGATTTTAATATGATTGAAATTTTTTATGATAAAATTGGTAGAACTTATTCTTAGCTTGTAGGCCATTAGCTTTCTATTTGGTGTGATCTAAAGAAAAAATTTTGTTTATCTGATGCTATTAGATCAAATGTTTATTGTGATGATTAGTTTACCTAGTCTTATCTCTATGAAGGTAAGAATTGGATTTTTTAAGGACTTGACTGATTTTATTTTTCCAATTATTCTTCTTGGTTCTATTATAGAAAGGTTACAGTTCATAAAGATGCAGCTCTTTTAGACTATTTTACAATTCCTCTTAATCTATAATTTGGTATTAAATATTTAGTTCAACGTTATAAGATTTTTTGTATAAATGCATCTTTATTTCTTATTCCTTCTAAAAAAGGTATTTGACATCTCTATGAAATGCATAAATTAAATTCCTTGGTATATAAAGTTGGATTAATTGGTGGTTATGTGCTATATATTGTGCTCATAATTTTGCTCACTTGTTGGGTAAGCAATATGAAAAGAGACAAAGGAAAACTAAGAAAAAAAATCTATGATGAAATTCAACAAATCAAAACTATAATACAACATGATTCCTTTAATATTATTCTTTAACAATGACTTGGTTATGTTTACTTAGTTAAACAAAAGTGGAATATGCATAATGCTAAGAGTGCTCTCATTAATAGTTATCTTAATTGGTTAAAAGTGGAGAGAGAACCATGTAATGAATTTTTTAAATTCTTAAAAGGTAAAGTAGTGTACCTATTATTAACTTCATAGAAGTTGATGGTCAAATTAGTTCTTATTCTTTTATTATCAATGGTTTTCTTGAAAGACATTTTTCAACATATAGTTATTTTAGAGAGTTTTTGATCATGAGGATTTTTTTTCTAATTATGATCATTTACCTAATATTATTCATAAAAGTCATAACCATATTCTTGAACAAGATATCTCTCTTACTAAAATTAAAAATGCAATGTTTAGCTTGGCCAATAATACAATTCTAGATGTTAATGAAATTCCAATTGCATTTTTTAAAAATCATTAAGATGTTGTTGGTATGGACATTTATTGTGTTTTTATAAAAGCCATTGAACAACATTCTTTTTTGTTAAGAGTTGAATAGAGAAGTCATCAAACTTATTATAACGAAGATGATCTTTTCCACATTAGTAATTGATATTAGATTACTTTTCTGAATTTTGTTTATAAAATTTTGACTAAATATCTTGCTAAAATATTAAAGCTAATTATTCATTGATTAATTACTCCAATGTAAACTAGCTTTGTCAAAGATAGATATCTTCAAAAAATCTTGCTAAAAGATTAAAACTAATTAGTCCTCAATTAATTACTCTAATGCAAACTAGCTTTGTCAAAGATAGATATATTCTAGACAATGTTACTATAATTTGGAAGGGTATGCAATGGGCTAAGGATTCCAATCAAGACATTGCTTTTCTAAAGATTAATTATGCTAAAGAGATATGGAGTTGAATGGTAGTTTACTATTACTTGTCTTGGCAAATATTTTTTAAAAGAAAAATTTATTAAGATGGTGGAGATTCTTCTTGCAAATGTTAATGCACCTATGGCTACAAATATTAGCATTACTAATAGTTTTAAGCTTCAACACTCAATTAGGTAAGGTTGCCCTCTTGCTTCTTATCTCTTCATTCTTGCTGTAGATTTTTTATGTTATACTATGCCAAAAGTCTATAAACATAATTTGCTACAAGGCACCTTTATTGAAAATAATGTTCCTACTTTATTAAAAATGCATTTTTCAAATGATTCTTTTTTTATGATAAAAAATGACAAAGCTATTATAAATTATCTTTTTTATTAGGTTGATCAATATTACGAGCTTTCAAGCCCTTAGATTAATTGGTTCAAATCTTCTATTTTTTGTAATAAGGGATTTCAAGAATAGGCTTTCTCTAAATCTTGGCATTTTTCTAAAAAGGTCACATGTTTTCAAATTATTAGGCATTCCTTTTTCATTTGATGAATCGTTAAAAACTTTATGGGATGCTATATTGAAGAAAACTGAACAAAAACTTATTAAGTGGAAGGAAAATAAGCTTCCAATGGCTGGTAAGTTTATTATTTGTAAGCATATCATTCAAGCTACTCATGTGCATTATTGATCATGTTGGGCCTCTAGTATTTCTACATATTTTCACATTAATCAGCTTGTGTGAAATTTCATTTGTACTAACCATTCTAAAAAATGAACTTTTCATGTTACTTGAAATGTTTGCACTTCTTAAAAAGAGGATGGTGAATTAGGATTGGTGAATTATTATAAACATGGTATTATTTTCTATTCCAAGTGGGTGGTTAAATGCTTATATGGTAGAGAACCTTGGAAGCTTCTTTTTCATAAGTATATTCAAATGGATAAGCCTAGAGGTAGTGATTATTGAAGGATACTCATTGTTTTAATTGGATATTTTTTCCAAAAGGTATTATCATATCAAGTTCCATTTTCATAAAGCATATTTGAAAGGCTTGAAGTTTTATTTGTGCTTTTTAAAAATTCTAAAATATTATTGTTTCTATTTCTATGCTTGATAAGATTTATCCTTGGTGGCTTTCCATTAATGATAAACCATTAATTATTAAACATCCATGCCTTTGTAGTACACAGTGTAAACTTGGCATTTCCTTCTTTTCATCTCTTTGCATGCATAATGGTTGGATTACTTGGGCTGAGTGTTAAAGTCTCTATGGTATTAATGTTTTTAAAAAATCTACATTTTTTAATCTTTTGGATAGTTTTGATAGATGTGTTATTCAATATTATCATAATGGTTTTCTTGATTTTTCTTAGCTTAATGACCATCATATTTTTCCATATTAGCCCAAGATTGTGTATACCCTTGTTATTTCTAATACTGATATTTGATCAAGATTCAATTATCTTTAGAAGGTTAATCAAGATGTGAACTTATGGAAGCAATGAATTCAGAAGATATAGAATGCCATTATTCCTTCAAAAGTTAGATATTTTTGTGATATTTGATTTATCAAGGATTGCCTATTGGTATTTAACAATCTCATTTGGGTGCTCATGATCTAAGATGTCCTATTTGCAACATGGAAGATACATTTATCCATTGTTTTTGACTTGTCTCCTTGCTCATAGCTTTTGGACTTGGTGTACTAGGTATTCACATAATTTTCAACCAAGATTAGATGAAGTTTCATTTAGTGATACTTCTCAACTTGAAGGATTTCTACTTCATATTTGTTGTTACTTTTATCCTCTTATTCTTTATACCATATGGAAGTTTTAAAGTAATGTGGTTTTTTACAAAGGTTCTCCATCTAGTTTTCTTTCATTGTTAGTTCAAGATGACATCATTCAACAATTGATGCTTTAATTGAATCCCTAAATGTTTTTCTCTGTAGTTTTTCTTTTTTATTAATAGTAAGCCTTAGTGGAAGGTGAAAACCTACTTAGGTACTTCTAAGTAAAGGCAAATCCTTTTTCTACCCGAGAGGGGAGGTTCTTTAGGATTGATTTGAAGGATTAAAATCTTAAAAAATATCCCCAAAACCATTAGGTCTTTCCCTTTTGTTGTTTTGGACTTTATTCTCTACTCTTTGCTTTTGTAGTCTGATTTTTTATTTTTAATATATTTATATTTTGGGGTCTAACACCCATGATATAGGAGGATAGACCTACATCAAAATTGCAATAAAATTGTAAAGGTATACATGTTAAAACTTTTTTACCATAGTTAATTTCTCATTTATAATTAAACGCATGTCACTTAAGAGCCTCCATGTCACTAATACATCAATTTCTTAAGGCCAAGTTAGTGAAATGATTAATGTTAATGTTTTAAAATTATGAAACCTTAGCTTAATTTTTATGCCCTAAAACCATATCCAACATGTAGTACTCATCAAGTTGATTCCAATGGTATTAATTTCATTTCGATTGGACTTCTAATTAGGGAGATATCATAGTCTAAAGTCTTTCGAAATATGTAACCTAATAATTATATATATATATGAAAAAAAAATCCTAAATTTTTAGTGGTAGGTATTGAATTGACAACTTATTATTTTTCAAATAAAACATTTAAAGTTCACTAGAATAATCAATTGACCATTTAGACTAGTTATATTAATTTAATGTAATATATTAAATATATAATGAAATGTGTCTGAAAGATGCATAGGATCTATTGGACACATATTACATTTTTATGACAAGAAAACATAGACTCTACAAATTGATCAAGCACTAATTAGGGTATAAAACAGTGAAGACACTTTCCTGGCAATCCCAGCTAGCATACCATCTTAGTTTTGCATTTTCAGTCATGTTTGGCAATGGCAGCAATGCTGCAGCATTTTTTTTTATTTTTTTTGGGGGGTTGTTTGTGTNGTCTGATTTGTAGGGTGTGTCTTATTATTATTATTATTATTTTTTTTTTTTGGCATTTCATGGGCAAGTAGTCTTTAATATAGTGGGACCAAGAGGAAGGTGTGATGGGTTTTTGCCACATTTGGCAACACAACGTGACTGCCTTATGACATGTTTTATTTTTTAATACATATTTTTTGTATTTTAATTTTTATTTATATCATCATCATCATTCTACCTTTGTCCCAACAAAATAGGGTCAACTACATGAGTTCTTTTTCATCATTTGTCTCTATGAAGAGCTAAATCTTTGTTTATCTATAGTTTCTTTAAAACATCTTCACTAGTTTTTTCTATGCCTTTTTTCTCTTATTTATGGATGGCTTTCCAAAAATAAGGATATAGCAACCTTTGTTTATAAAGTCATAGTTTTTACTTATATGTGTATATATATTTGCAAACTAGAAGGTTTTAACATAGTTGTAGTTTAATGTGAAAGGCAAGTGACAAGTACCAAAATGCTATTAGCAAGCTTCGCTTATGTTCTCATCATCTAAGATTTGAAAATGGAAAATAGATTTAACTCCCATAAGAAGAGCACATTTGTATGTTGTGTAGATCAAGAGTCCTTGAAGGTGAGTTACATATGTTTCTTTCTTGTATTGTGACTATCCATGTGAGGTAGCATTATAATGTTATACTGAAAAACTTGTGTGATTTGTTTGCCTTAACTATTACGCATGCCCATTGTGCCAGCTCATGTATCTTGAATGACCATTATCAACCATGCTTATGTGTCCTTACGACCCACAATTGAATGTCAACACACTGCCAAGGATGGATCCCAGGAACACTTCTTTAAATAAAATAAAAACAGATTTTATTCTCATCTAGTTAATTAGCATACTCTAGATATTTCAACCCTTAAGCAAGAGGTTAAGGGTTCAAGTTTATTTTTGACTTTTAAACTACTCAAATGAAGATCTACTTACAATTTTTCAGCAAGTTAAGCCTTCTGAATGCATAATGACACATACAGGATACAACCATGCATAAATATGCATGGTGATTAAGGCATGGTGGACACACTTCTGGATTGCAAGTAGGCACTCTGAGATAGACAGACAGTGTTGAAGATTCCAGCACCCATCAACAGATATCCCGGAAAAGAAAACTATTGGCAAATCATCGCCCGAATTTGCGATACCTCTTACATTCGTGGTGTACAATGTGTTCCAGTGTGGTCGTCGTAGTGGGGGTGGTGGTGGTAACAGATCGTGACTGGTACGAGAATGTGGAGGCTTGAAACATGTATGTGGCCGGCCGTGCACGACTTGCGTAACTTGGCAGGCAGGCAGTGATTCAGTCGTAAACTCATTCCCAATTTACGATTAAGGAGGGAGGATACATACGTAGCATTCTGAGTAGCAGCAGCAGCCAAGCCTAACACCACACATGCAGCGCTGCTGCCACCGCCAACACAAGCATCCACTCCACTCCACCCCTCTGCGCTATCTCCATAATCAACTTGAACTCCAACCTGCAACATAGTCAGATCTCCGTCAGGTGACCCCAACAGCGCTGATATTTTTTCTGGTGTTCTGCATAAAACACAAGGATGACCACAAACCACCCACCCCAGTGTCCATGAATTCAAGCATGAATCAGACAGAGGTGGCCTGCTCCACCTGCCCTGGCCTACGCCCTGCAACACTTAACGGGAACGTCGTTTCTGCCATGAATTTTGCTGGTGCAGAGTGCAGACCTTCACAGCACTGCATATCCCTATGGAAATGGACAGGACAATGTCAATCTAATATTAAAAATTTAAAAGTCTCGAATGTAAATATTAAATTGTAGTTAACTTTGACCAACTGGCTCGAACCGATAAACTGACAGCGAACAGGTAAAAATGAGAAAGTTCAGCGCGTTGGAAGCGAGCAGGTTTAAATCTCATGCAATTTCCGTTGACTTTTCTTTTGTCCCATTCAGGGTTGGAAATTGATGTCATCGCAAGTTTTAGGAGTATTTTACGTAGAAATTTTAGACACAGGCGTCTGAAATCGGTTAAAGTTTTAGGCAAGCGTATATTTTACGAAGTGCAGTAAGTAAATAAATTATCATATATGAAAACTCATTGCATTAGTTGGTGAGTTAGTAATAGACTATCCAATCAACATGCAGTAATGATTGGCTTCTTTTGCGGTTATGTTTGATTGATTGGCTTTGCTGCAAAATAATTTGCGTATTCTCTCTCAGTCATGTGCTATAGTGTTGTAGAATTATTAATTATCTCATCTCTGGGGTTTTCAAGTCTTTAATGTGTTGCCACGTTTAGTGAAGTAATTATTGCATGTAAAACATACGCTGTAAAGTATTACTGTGGAGACAAAAATTGGTGTTTGCATAATCGCAAAATTTATCTTCATTGTGTTAAAGGTATTGCAACATTAAGCATTCATGCATCGATAACATAAGAAGAACAATATTGCAGCATTTGTAGAACAGTGGATTGTAGCATATATAGAGCAAAACTATAATGGGTTAATGTTGTGCCTAGTAGGTGAAGAGTGTTGCTATCTACCTATAAAAAATGCAACATTATAACAATGCAAACTATGCATGCAGGATTCTATTCATAGTAATGGAGAGGGATATTATATTTACGATGATGTAGGTTTGCAAAAACTGTTACAGGTACGTTTTTATTTTCTATTTCATTACAACATTTCTAGTTAGCATTGTTTAATTTTACGTAAACGGCGATGGATTGCATTTGTAGAGAACAATAATGGGTTAATGTTGTACTTAATAGATGAACAATATTGCAATCGGTATATAAAAAGCAACATTAGGATATGCAGGATTTCATTCATTAGGATATGCAGGATTTCATTCATAGTGTTAGTGGGAGTGGTGAATAACTAATATTCCATTTGGGATGACGGAGAGGAAAAAACCCAATAGTGGGTTTGCAAAAACTGTTACGTAACTTTTTATTTTCTATTTTATTGTAACATTGCTGATTAATTTTGTATAAGTTTGTTAACCTTGCTACTCACCTCTGTAGATCGACAAAGTGGTGAATTGCAGCATTTGCAAAGCTGTGGATTACTTTGCAGATCGACAAAGTGGTGAATTGGAGCATTTGCAAAGCTGTGGATTACTTTGCATATAGAACAATAATAGGTTAATGCTGTGCATAATAGGTTAAAGGCATTGTAATTTGAATATAGAAAAATAACATTACAAAGTTAGGCTATCAAGATTCCATTCATAGTGGTCAAGTGAGCAATCTTCTATTCACGGTGGTATATAAAAGAAACATGATATCAGGCTTTGCAAAAAAAATGCATGTAAGTAATTTTTTATTTTTTATTTTGTTTAACGTTTCTACTTAACTTTCTATAGCTTTTGTAATGATAATTTTATTGTAACATTGTAGTTTCATAAAAAATATTTGTGAGAGCTACAATATTTGTGCATGCTTTCATTTAGAACACAATGGTATTCTATATTCACATTGGTATAGAGAAAGAAAACCTAATTGTAGCATTGACAAAATTACAAGTGGTGGTACGCAAGTTTTTATATCTATTTAGTGTACCTCAGTATAATAGTGTAGTCTCAATACCAAAGAAGAAGCATTGTAGCAAGTTAGCCTTTGGAGAGAACACTAATATTTGTGCATGCTTCCATTCAATTTGTAGTATTTGATTTACATTAACATATTTCATTCAAAGTAGCATAGGTGAAGAAACCCCAATGGTAGTGTTTCTAGAAATCCTAGCATTCGTAAAACCACAAGCGTTGTTGCATAAGTCATAGGTACATTTTCACTTTTTTTTTGAATAAATTTTTTAATTAACCTTGTATATCTTTTTCAATGATAACTTTGATATAACATTGCAACATTGATACCAAGGAAGAAACATTGCAATCATCTAGCTTTTGAGAAGAGCATTATCTTTTCTGCATGATTTACATTCGTATGTTTCAACTTTAGAAAATGGAAATTTAAAATGAAAATTATACAAATTTTAAATATTTTTTGTTTTTTTTTTGTTTTTGTTTTTGCCTAACATTGTTTTCAACCCTTCCATGTCTTGGCATGCTTTTAATGTTAGTGTTTTTCTTTAAAAATTTTCTGTACTAGGAAAATGTCTCTAGAAAGAAGTGCATAACCAACATTATTTGAAATATTTGGACTTTCAAGACCCTCAAAAAGAATAGGTTACTTCAACTAAACAACGAAGTGATGAAAAAAAATATCATCCAGAATAGTTAAAACAACAACATTATGATATTTTTGGAAGTTGTATAGAAAGAAAAATAGATAAAAGTTTTGATGAAGAAACAAAACAAGTAAAGATAGATTAAAATGAAGAGAAATCTTCATGAGGAATGGACTAATATCTATGATTGGCTTCTTCATATAAAAGATGATGAAATAGATGCAATAAAATATAACACTTGTATAAAATACAAGATGAATAGTAAATAAGGAATAGGAAAGTATTGCAAAACTATACTATCGATGCATAAATTTTGGTCATACAGCAATACTCACAAAAGCTTGTTTTAAGATACTACTGCCTAGGGCACCTCTCATATGGGTATAAAAACTTAGGAATATTCTTACCTAGTAAGGGCAAAGTGACATTCAAACAAAAATTTAGACAAAATAATCGTCTGGATTTTAAACTTGATAAGGAAAAGTAAAATAGTAATCCATTAAACAACCTAAAAATGAAAGTTTCAAAATAATCAGGAGCATGAAAAATCCAAATACAAGATGAGGTATCGATTAAAATGCTTATTTATAAATAAATGTACAATAGAGACTAATGCTCTTAGTTACAAGAATGTTAAACAAAAGATATTTTAGCAAAAGACATAGCTCAGTATAGAGTGCTAGTTGGATAGCCTCTCATACAAACTTGTCTACTTTTGCTTGAGCGAAGCACACCTCCTCCAACAAGTTTACACCCTTTGGCTCTTAGATCCATTCATAACTTCACATTAGACTCCTTCTGAAAACACCACCAAAATAGGTACGTAACCAAAGCGTTGGTCTAGCACCATCATAATAGCTGCCAAGTACCATGAGGTAATGCAACCCAAAATGAGTATTGTGGCCAAAGCATGACTACAGAAATTAGCTCAAAAAAAAAAAAAAAACCTAAAGGCTTAATGCTCTATGTCTTCTTTACCAATTATGGAAGTCATTCTCATTAAAGTTGTGCACTAGAACTATTTCCACACCTATTCTCCACCTCAAATCATGAATAAACCCTAGCTAATATGGCATGGGAACCAAGAAAGCCTCTACTAGATCAGCAAGGCAAAACATGAGCAGCTCATTGGCCATCGTAGCGCTAGCTGTCAACTGTAATCTCTCCTAGTTGAATCTCACTTTGCTTCCCCTCACTAGGTCCATTTGGAATAATTTGCTATTCCCAACTTGCACCAATATTATATTAAATTTAAAAAAATTTGTAGAAAAATAAAAAATACACAAAGTTACCCTGGGGAAAACCTTCAAGGTGAAGAACCCTAGCAGAAAATTGGCTCTTGGACTGTTAGTAGCATAACTTTAGAAGATTAAAGCTCAAGGAGAATTTACAAAGGAAGGGAAATGATCCCCAATCTTATGCTTTTAAAAGAATGTGATGCATTGGATGCTTCCTTTGAACTCTTTATATATTATCACAAAATCCAAAATTAAAAAGGGATAAGGTAGTTTATTTTGGTAAGGATAGATATGGAACCAATTATAACATAGACAAGAATAAAAAATATAATAAGGGAGGGCAAAAATATCTAGAGAAAATGAAGGTAGATTTTCCTTTATCCACCCTTACAATTCTCCCTTTTGAAGATAAAGCTACTTTAAAGAATAGTCTAAACCATTTTTAGGAAATCAGGTCAGAAGAAGACCAAATGCTAATCGGCAATAGAGACACTTTTCAATAGGAGTTGACTTGGTAAGTACATCTACAAGATTTTCTTTAGGTAAAATTTTATTCAAAAGAATCCTTTGCTTTTTAATTTCCTTCCATATATAGTGATACTATATTTCAATGTGCTTTGTTTGAGCATCAAAGGTTGAATTCTTGGATATGCTTATGGCACTTTGACTATCATAGCCAATATTAATCGAAGTCTAAGTGATGCCAAGTTTGGCTATTAGCCTTTGTAGCCATATAGCCTCTTTGCATGTCAAGTTAATAGCAACATATTTAGCTTCAATGGTAGACTAAGCAACACAAGATTATTTTTTACTCTTCCAAGAAACAACACCACCAAAAAGATTAAACACATATCCACTAGTAGATTTTCTACTATCAATATCACCATCCCAATCTGCATTAATGAAGTCATGAAGTCCATTGGAATCATTTTCGTTACATATACCATAATTTGAAATACCATAAAGATATCAAAAGACTCTCTTCACTACAATCCAATGTTGTTTCCCTGGATTAGACATATACCTGCTAAGTTTTCTAGCAATGTAAGCAATATTAGGTCTATTAGAGACCACTGCATACATTAAACTACCAATAGCACTAACATATGGAATTTTTACCATGAGCTCTTTTTCTTCACTTGTCTTTCAACATTGTTCAACTGAAATTTTAATACCAATTTCATAGGGTGTAGTCATAGGCTTGCAATCACGCATATTAAATCTTTTTAAAATATTTTCAACATATACAAACTATCCAAGCCAAAGCTTTTTATTAGCCTTTTTCCTTTTAATTTTCATGTCCAAAAGTCTTTGTGCAGCACCAAGATCCTTCATCTTGAATTGAGAAGACAAATGAAGTTTTAACTCCTAAATATCATATATGTTGTTACTTGCTATTAACATGTTATCGACATATAGTAGCAAGATAACATATTTGTCACTTGTCTTTTAAACATACATATAGAAGTCTTCGACACTTCTAATGAAGCCAAGATTTATCATGTGGTCTTTAAATTTTTTGTTTGACATCTGATGAGTCATGATATTGGATCCTTGATATCGGACCCTCAATATCAAGCACTCGATATTGGAGATGTCGAAGCGATATCAAACATGCGATGTTGGAACCTGTCTCGTTGTCTATAAATAGGAGATAGGGGCACTTGGTTTGGCATTAGTTTTTAGTCCCTTAGTCGAACTATTGCAGTTTTTCCTTTCCAGAGTTGTAATTATTTCTTAGTGCCCATAGTAGGAGTCATAAAGTGATTGGATCTTTATTCGAGCATTGTGTACCTAAGCACACCTTGTGTCTAAAAATAAATATGAACTTTATGATAAACTTTGCAACATTCAGAATAGCTTAATTATTGCATTTAATGTTACTTACTACTATTTGTTGCTCTCATTAGTTAATCAATGTTATTTCTATTGAACTGCTAATTATTAATGAATTAGCCCACTCAACACGACCACTCCTAGCATACATGGGAATACTTAGTAACCCAGTAATGACTAGTGTTTGGTAATCCTAGTAGTGTTACACTGGTTCAGGACATGTCCAGAGAGTGGGAATGGATATTGGTGTTAGGACTAGTAGAGAATAGTTAATTAGTTAAATCAAATTAGTTATTAAATTACCTCATTTCTCTCTTTTAAGCATTAAGAACATAAAACATAAAATAATAAAAATCACATAACTCAAGTTTACTTAACCATACAATTGAGCCTTACAAGTAAGCTTGGGAAGACAATGATCGCATAACTCATCCTTGTTCTACGTAGGTGCATAAGCACTTAATCCTTGGAGATTGACCAGATCACGCGTGAACGATCGTATTTGTATGGTTGGGCATAGGGGTACCTCACCACTCATCATTGGTATCATTGCCAAGGATTTTGTTGTTTGTGCACTAATTAGAATTTAGGAAATCCTTCCATCATTGGGATAAACCCTTAGAGTTAACTATCCTATAATCACTGGAAAAGGGTATCGCACACTAAATAATTAATCATGTCTCCTTCTTCTTATGAGAGTGTTTCACTAACTAGATTCAACACCATGAATAATCAGAGGCAAGGTGCACATGATGATCTAGCAGTGCCCCAACAATTTCACATGGTATATGCTCATCCTGATGAGTATATACCAGAATTTACCTTTATCCTCCACCAGGATGAACAACTGTAATGGGGTGATTTAGAAGATAACATAGTGTTACCTCTCAATCGCTCAATCCCAAGCATGCTTCTTCATGCTCTCACATGAATCGGTATGTAGCACTTACAATTGGAGTACATTGTGCATGAACAATATTCAAGAGAATATCGACCCATGGAGGCACAACGCTAGAGGGATTTACAATAGGAGAGATATTACAAATTCATGAAGGGAAAGTAGTTTTAGGATGTCCCATATGTCCTAAGTGAAAACGAGGGTGGTGAACCTATCTCGAGAGGTTTGCCACAAAATGATGTTCCTCTCATTAACTTTGGTCAAGGAATTATGTATCAGAATCTTCACTCAACTATTCATAACACAGGTTCTAGTACCAACAGACACAAAGGATCTAAAAAAGGAACACGAACACATGAAAATGACAGACATTCTGATTGTAATAACGACTAATGTCCTAACCATTGAAGAGAAGGTGACAGGCACTATCATGGTACCAATCCTCCGTCCTCTTCACCTCCATCATCTTCTTCCCCCTCTCCTTCGAGATCTAAATGTAGTCATAAAGGGAAAGATCATGAGGACAATGGTAAACAAAGTAGAAATCACCAACAAAATAGTTGAGAAAGGGGGCAAGGGTAGTCCATAGAGACACATCATGAAAGAAGGGAGAGTATGGAACAACATAGGCATCATAGATGCCATAGATAACATGATCACAATGAACCCCTACTCACCACCTAAAGTATGTTAGATATAACAAAGGATGTTAGGATCCCAATAAGGCACTAGAAAGATAGTAGGATCAAAAAACTAGACATGAATAAGATCCCACGATTTGAAGGGGGATACAATGCTGATCCTCAAAACCATCTACAAGCATTCCATGATGCATGTGCCTTGCAAAATATAGAAAACAAGTGGCAAAAGTTAAATTTTTTTCCATGGACACTAATCAAGGAAGCGGAAAACTAGTATTAGTCCTTAGAACCAAAATCCATTCGTCGATGGAGTACCATGTTGGAGCTATTCAATGATAAGTATCAAACATACTCCTGAGTGTCCAACCTACGTAAGCAAATCCAAGGATGGAAATAAGGAGGAATGGAATCCTTGGATGCTGCCATGGGCCAATATTATTCATTGTTACATTGTTTTCCTAGCCATGGTTACTCACAGAAGGAACAACTACGCCATCTTGTAGATGGGCTTAGGTACAAAATGCAAAGAACCCTTCGAACTTATGCCCAAGCAAGGATATCCAAGCTAAGAGCCCATCAAATACGAATATTGTTAGAGCAAGTTGTCAAGGAGGAAGGCGAGTTGAGAAAAAGAGAAAGTGCAAAGAAGTACAATAAAAATACTTCCCTCTAAAATAAGGAAATTAGATTTTGCGAAGATGAGGAAGAGTCACCACTTAAAGAGATGGTGAATAGAAAGACTTTACCCATTCAAAAATTTGTATCAGAAGTATCGTCAAAGGTAGACCAAATGTGGAACTCCCTAGATGATAAATTTTAAACTATCCTAAAAATAGTAGAAGAGTCTAGAGAACCAAGTAGTGACCAAGAGAGAAGGAAAAAGAAAGAAGTTGAATATGCATGTAACAAAGGTAAGGGCAAGGTTTCCATCATTGAAGAGGTTGTGGATTCAGACACAGATAATGATGATGGATGTGAGATTTGCCAATATGACCATCCTAAGGGATTTTTCCCAGTGGTTTCACATCTACAGGAGTCTAGGATGTATGCACTAAACCCATAATTAAACAAATGACAAACACCCAGAAGGTTACCTTATCCTCAAGGTAACCCAAGGTAGTTTCACCAACCCTTAACATATTATCAAAGTGAAGCTCCACCACAACTGAATGCATAGTATCAACAGTGGCAACACCCACAATCATGGAGAATGCCACCACCACATCAACAGTACCCTTACCATCAACCTAACCCATACGGGTATTATGTTCAGCAACTGATCTCTCCATGTGACTCTACTAGTCACATTGCTCTTCAACCTCACTACTAGGCCCCCAAGTAGTATATAACTTCTTCTCCTTAGGATGATGTTCCACATACATACTATCCCTCTCATCTTTTTGCATCGCTTACACCCTCAGCTCCATTACCACCTATTCCAACTATGCAAGGCAAGCTCCCTACCCAGCTGTAATAACGTAATGTTGCAAGGGCTGTCAATCCTTAACCTACTGTTGGTTTGGATAACTAATCAAAGAAGAGACCTTTCTTTAGAATGAATAATCCAACCAAGTCCTTACAATTACAAGTGACCGATTATCCAAACACCTCATTATCATTTGAATATTCGAAGCTTTCTTCGAACCAAAAACTACACCCAACGCATATAGTCATATTAACCGACTAATTAGATTAAAGTTGGCCATCTTCTTAGGAAATTCTCTAATCCTATAAGTCCTCTTATTTATTTGCAAATTGCTAGAAATGAGCCTTTCAAAGCTCTTTTGGATTCAGGTTCTAGTGTTAATTTGATCTCCCAAGAAATGTATAAAGCCTGGAACTTGCCTCCATTAAAGAAAAAATTCATTTAGAGTTGGCTAACTAGTCCATCACTGTTCCATTGGGACTAGTGGAGGACATTGTCACCACTATTTGTGAGTGGTTGTATCTAGCCAATTTCCTAGTGAGTCATGTCAACAACTGTAAGGGGGACTTCCCAATCATAATGGGAAGAGCATGGCTAAGTATGATTGATGCATGCCTAGGAATATGTGATATTTCCATAAATATATTAAAAGAAAATACATTTGAAAAGATCGAGAAGATGAAAGTTCCATGCATTACATACAGTGACACAGGGTGCAACTACGTGCAGAAGTCTTGGTTTGTATAACGCTTAACATTGCCTGCATGCAATCAGTGTGCACAAGTTACTAACATACAAAGATTCCTATATGCAACAGGCACAAGATAGGAAGGCACCCGATGGTTGATAGTTGACCAATAGAGTAATTCAACTATATGCATGGAACCAACTGAGATCTTGACTTGTGCCTATATCGATAGCATAGATTCATTAGAGCAAGTCCACCACCAACTTCCAAGTACTGACATCAAAAATATTAACTGGGGGAAGTTTGAAATCCCTAATGAGTTTAAGTAAGAGCCCCTCAATATAAAACTATTGCCCATCGGTATGGACTATACATTTCTCAAGAATGGAAAAGTGGTAATCATTAATGCTAAGCTCGCTCCTCAACAAAACAAAAGACTACTGAAGATGGTAAATAAATGGTCAAAAGCCTTTTCTTGGTCATATACTGAATTAACCAAAATAAATCCCAAGATATGCCAACATAGAATCTACATTGACCCCTCTATGAAGCCTTGACAACAACTACAAAGACAACTAAACCCAAAGCTTAAGAAAGTAGTTAAAGAAGAAATTCAACAACTTCTAAAGGCTGGGTTCATCTACCCCATTGCTGACAGTGAATGGGCTAGTTCATTATTCATTATGCCTAAAAAAAGGTGATAAATGAAGGGTGTGTATAGAATTTAGGCTATTAAACATGGCAACATTTAAAGACCATTTTCCATTGTCATTTATTGACCAAGTTTTAGATATCATTGTAGGGCATTATTATTATAGTTTTCTGGATGGTTACAATCAAATTCAAATAGCACCAGAAGACCAAGCTAAGACTACATTCACAAGTCCTTGGGGGACATTTGCATATAGGTAGATGTCGTTTGGCTTGTGCAATGATCTAGCAACATTTCAACATCTGGTTCTTAGTATATTTCAATAGCAAATAGGGAATGGTGTGAAGGTTTTTATGGATGATTTCTCCACCTACAGAGTAGACTTTGAACAAGAATTGGACCAATTGGAGCAAGTACTAAAACGATGTGTTGAAACCAACCTAAGGCCCAAGTGGAAAAAATGCCAATTAATGGTCCAAGAGGGCATTGTAGTAGGGCATAAAATTTCACAAACAAGGATGGAGTAGATCTTGAAAAAATTAAAGTCATCTAAGGAATCACTCGTCAACCTAAAACTATAAAAGATGCCTGATCATTCCTTGGACATACTGGCTATTATAGACATTTCATTGAGAAATTTTTGAAGATTGGAAAACCATTAGTAGAATTAACAAAGAAGGATGTACCCTATGAATGGACCAAGGAATGTGAGCTAGCCTTCCAAACCTTGAAATAGAAGCTTGTAGAAACACCCATTCTACAAGCTCCTGACTGGTCCAAACCATTCCATATAATGACTAACATGTCCAATTTTGCTTTAGGAGTTATACTTACATAGTTAGATGACCAAAAATGTCCCTATTACATTCACTGTGCAAGTTGAAGTATTACTGGTGCAAAACTCAACTATACCACAACAAAAAAAAGAGTTAATGGCTATGGTGTTTGCACTAGAAAAATTTAGGTACTATGTATTAGGCTATAAGGTATTTATACACACAAATCATAGTGTGACATGGTTCCTTATGAATAAACCTACGATGAGCTGTCATGTCATACGATAGTTGGTGATCTTGCAAGAGTTCGATTTCACGATAGTAAATTGTAAAGGCATTAAGAATGTTGTTGCTGATCACTTATCTTGATTGTGATGGGACAACAAAGAGGATGAATACCCAATTTTTGATCACTTCCCTGATGAACTCCTCTTTGTAGGTGTAACAAACAATCAAGCACCCATAGATACAAATTGGTATAGTAGAATTCTTCCTTATCTTCTCACATAAGAAACACCACAAGGGCTGGATGTTAAAAAGAAACAAAAGTTTCTCCATCGAGTCAAACATTTCATGAAAATCAATGGACACCTTTACAAGGTATGTTCTGATGGCTTGGTCCGATGGTGTGTTCCCAATGCAGATCAATTGCAAGTTCTCCAAGATGCTTATGAGGGTCCTTGTGGGGGTCATTACACTAGGAGACAAATAGCCATTAAAATATTACTTGCAATATATTATTGGCCTACATTATTTTGAGAAACCCATCATTTTGTCCAATCTTGTGAGCATTGCCAATGCGATGGAGGAATGACTACTAGAATGGAGGGTCCACAACAATGGATTCAACCCTTAGAACCCTTTGACATATGGGGTATTAATTTTATGGGGCCTATTACACCGATGTCTAATGTAAAAGCATACATTGTTGTTGCTATTGACTATCTTACAAAGTGGGCAGAAGCAATCATTGTTACTGACTGTACATCATCTATCGTTGCACGATTTGTTCAACAACAAATCATAAATAGGTTTGGTGTGCCTCATGCACTTATTTCTAATAATGGTACACATTTTATAGGTGCTACTTTTTGGAAGTTGATGCAATGCTTAGGAGTTGAGCATAAACTAACTACACCATATCATCCTTAAGTGAATGGTCAAGTCGAAGTCACTAATAGGGAAATTACAAAAATCTTGACATGAACCATTAGCAAGTATAGGTGAGACTAGAGCACTAAACTAAATGATGTTCTTTGGGCCTACCGCTCCACATGGAAACTCCCTATAGGCTACTCTCTCTATGAGTTCGTGTACGGTAAACTTCCAACACTTCCTACCCAAGCTAAGCTCTGTACACTATCTACAACATGTGACCTTAACCTTGACCTTAGTCTAGTGCAAAAAAAATGGTTAATGAATCTTAACTTGCTAGATGAGAATTGATTAGCCACCCTATCATCCAACGAACTACACAAGGCCTTCAACAAACAACGTCATAACCTGAAAATTAGAAAAGTCACATACCAACCAAAAGATAGGGTTCTCTATTGGAATCCTACACATGTACCACAATGAACTAAATTTCAAACACTGTGGGAAGGACCTTATATCATTCATGAAACTTTTCCTTCAAGGCCATGATGATATATAAACCTAAAAGCCTAAGTAAGAAATTATTGGTCAACATCCAGCAAACCAAACCTTTCCATGAGCTTAAAATGACAAATACTAACACTACCTCTATGAATGGACAACCCTGCTCATTACTTCAGAGCTCCTCCTTCTAACTCAGTCATGGGGGAGAAGGCCACCAATGCTAACTACTCTAAGTTCTCAATTTATTTTGTCCTTTTTTTTAACACATTTTTCATGTTTACTTGTTTTTGTTTTACACCATCGTTAACATTTTTACTATTTCTTTCTCTATTCCATTTTTTCTAATTAACTCTCACTCGTCATATAATAAGTGCTCATGTTGGTGGATTGTACTATAATAGTGTTTCTTTCTAATGTTTGGTTTTTATCTTTGACTTTCAATGTTGATGCTAAGATATGGTTTCTTTTGATAAAATAGGTAATGAGTCCATGTCATCCATTCATCCATTCAACTCTATGGTCTCCCTTGGTTGTGGAACTATACTATCCCTTTTTCTAAGAAAACTTATTAATGAATTGGTGGCTTGATATTCTTCAAACCAAGGAAAGATTCAAATGGATTGAAAAGGGTGTGACCTCAAGGGGATTCGACACATTTGTGATGCCTATTCTCTTAGGTACTTGAATGTTTTTTATAGGTTTTCCACCATCTCACTATCGACTAATCTCAGGAAGTTGAATGAATCAAATAAGTCTTTGCATGGTGTGGTTCTCACTTAAAAAAAAAACAACAAACTGGTGGGAATTCAACGCACACCTTTTAGACATAATAAAGAAACATGGGCTACAAGCACCGGTTATGGAACTGGAAAGACATGCTACCCGTGCTTGAAGGTTCCCTCTAACTAAGGCCCTTTCTCACTTCCTGCTTCTTCATTCTTCTCTTTTTGGGATGATGGATGCTCTATGAAAGCATTCGTGTTGCTTCAAGAGGATGGGTTGGTCAAGTGTGTTGATACAAGGTCACTGGATGTGGTTAGTTTTAATCTAGATTTGGGCTGAATTTTATTAAGTCACCTTAACCACATATTATACAAGGGACTTTACACAACATTGATTTTGGAATTCCATTTCATTTTCTCCTCTCTTTCCATATTGCTTTCCATATTCCACCTCATTGCTGATTTTATGATTGGTCTATATCCTAGTCGACGCATTGTTATTCTTTGGTAAATTCTTGTGGATGAATTCTTAACTATTGTTTCCATATGTCATTCCTAGAGCCTATAGAATCTTTGGTTTGTGGGTTTGTCAGGGCATAATGGGCATGAGCCTACTTTGGGGAGGACCCACTAGCATTCCTTTTTGGTGTAATTGTTAAGTTCTTTCCCTTGAACATTTTTTTGCAATCAACTATTTCTCGTCTCACCCCATCTATGACATCAGTTTTTATCTACCCTCCTATACATTTTTATTAGCTTCATCATTGTTTTTCCTCTTTTCTTCCTTGTTCTTTCATTTTCCATCCTATTGCTGCTAGAGGTTCACTCTTAGTTATGGGGGCCTATCACAAATTTTTTCATTACTTATCTCACCCCTACACCTTAGGTAGTTATGACTTACAAACCTCTAACCTAGTATCTGCCATACCCACAACGTAGCCAATAAGCTTCATATCAAGGCAAGGTATCAACTACATTATATCTTATATATCTGCTAATTTGTGACTGTGTTGTGTATGCAGACGATGATCACCTGAACAATGGACTATTATAGAAGGAAGCACTCAAGATGGATTAGAGCTGGAGCATTTATGTAAGGAACATGCTTAATCATGTGGCCATGGATGAACAATGGTGTGCACATTTTTGACATCGGTAGCAACACACCTCATTTTCTTTTCTCTCTCTCTTCAAGTTGTCAAATGAGGACCTAGATGTCATCTATGTACAGTGTTCACCGAAATGGTTATGAACACCAATGTTGGAATATGTTTGTCGATCCGTTCACTGGGCACTTTGCGTCTGTCATTCCATGTCACCGTTAGTGTTGATTTAGTCAATAATCCCATACATTCCCAATATTTTGTAAGGAACTCGAGGAGGAATTTTCATTCAGTAGTGGGGGTATGATGAGTCACAATATCGGATCCCTGATATCATACCCTCGCTATTAGGCCCTCGATATCGGATACGTGATATCAGAGATGCTGAAGCGATATCGGACATGTGATGTCGAAACCTATCTTATTGGCTATAAATAGGAGACAGGAGCACTAGGGTTTTAGTCCCTTAGCTGAACTCTTGCAGTTTTTCCCTTCTAGAGTTAGAATTATTTCTGAGTGCCCACAGTATGAGTCATAAAGTGAATGAATCCTTATTCAAGCATTGTGTACCTAAGCACACCTTATGTCTAGAAATAAAGACGAACTTTGTGATAAACCTTGCAACATTTAGAATAGCTTAATTATTGTGTTTAATTTTATTTACTATTATTTGTTTCTCTCATTAGTTAATCAATGTTATTTCTATTGAACTGCTAATTATTAATGAATTAGCCCACTCAACACGACCACTCCTAGCATACATGGGAATACTTAGTAACCCAGTAATGACTAGTGTTTGGTAATCCTAGTAGTGTTACACTGGTTCAGGACATGTCCAGAGAGTGGGAATGGATATTGGTGTTAGGACTAGTAGAGAATAGTTAATTAGTTAAATCAAATTAGTTATTAAATTACCTCATTTCTCTCTTTTAAGCATTAAGAACATAAAACATAAAATAATAAAAATCACATAACTCAAGTTTACTTAACCATACAATTGAGCCTTACAAGTAAGCTTGGGAAGATAATGATCGCATAACTCATCCTTGTTCTATGTAGGTGCATATGCACTTAATCCTTGGAGTTCGACCGGTTCGCGTGTGAACACTTGTATTCGTATGGTTGGGCATAGGGGTACCTCACTGCTCATCAACATCCTTGGTGCTTATTTGAGCCTATAGAGTAATGTTAATAATTGACACACCATATGCTCTTTTTCTTTAATTTCATATCCTTTAGGTTGAAGCATATATACTTCTTCCTCAAGATCACCATTGAGGAATGATATTTTCACATCCATTTGTTCAAGTTCAAGATCGTAAACAATTGTGATAGCCAATCCCCTTTCTCTAAGAAAATACTTTATCTACAAATCATGCTTTGTATTCATTCCCAGATTTTATTTTGTACACCCATTTATATCCAATGGGTTTTCTCTTTGATGGAAGCTTAGTTAATTCCCAAGTTTTATTTTTGTGAATTGATGACATTTCAGCATCCATTGCTTGTTTCCACTTTGAATTTTGCATAGACAAACATGCCTCATCATATGTTGATGGCTCATTATTTTTATTAAACAAGACATATTTTTCTAAATGTTAAGGTAATCATCGTATACATGTTGAACATCTTAAATGATCCTATTCACTTAAACTATATTCTCCTTCTTCATGTTTTTCCTCCTCGTTTACCATGCTATCACCATCCTATTTGCTAGGGGAAATATCACCAGCTGAGGGACAATGACCCTTTGAAATTTCATTATTAATCTTAATAGGCACATACATAGGAGTTCAATCATTTGAAGGAGTTTTAGTATTTGAAGATTCCTCCTTCATAGATTCACATTTTTTCACTAAAGATAACACCTCAACTATAAATAACCCTTTTACATTGTGGGTTATACAACTTATAAGCTTTGACACCATGTCCACAGCCAAGAAAAATACATATGATAAACTTGGAGTCTAATTTGGACTTATCAAATTTTGGAACATGTACATAGGCTTCACAACCAAAAATCTTCAAATAGTTTAAATTAATGGACATACCACTCTAAACTTCCTCTGGAATTTTTCCACCAAGTGCTAGTGAGGGAGATCTATTGATAAGATAACATGCAGCTATTACTACTTCATCCCAAAAATGTTTTTCAAGATCAGATTCACTAAGCATACATCTAGAACATTCTATCAATGTTCGATTGAAGTGCTCTACTACTCCATTTTGTTTAGAAGTCCTTGGAATAGTATTTTTCCTTTGAATGTCATGTTCTTTATAAAAAAACATTAAATTCATTTGAGCAAAACTCACCACCATTGTCAATTCTTAAAATTTCAATTTTCTTTCCTAAATAATTTTGAATAAGAGCTTTGAATAAGAGTTTTAATAAATAGATCTAGCTCTTTCTAGAATAATTATCAATAAAAGAAACATAATACATAGCACCTCCAAGAGAACTTATCTTAATATCTTTAACTAGTTCACATACATCACTATGCATTAGTTCTAATATTTGAAAAGATTTAGCATTACTTCTTTGAAAACTATGACATCTCTGTTTACCATGTAGACAATGATGATAGAAATTTAAGGAATCGTTTGAAAGCTTCAATTTACCTTGCTTATTGGTCATGGCCATGTGCTAGCATGGGAGAGTTGGCATCAACATATACAACACGATGCTATCATTCGGCATGCAAAATTAAAAGTACGTAAAAAGGCTATCAAGGCATGGGTAACTGATAAAGAAAATCCAGCTAAAAGCTAAAAGCAAATATGAACAAAGAAAGAATAATCACTACCATGAAAACTACTCATTTTATATGTCAAGAAGACTTATTATCAAAATATGAAAAGCTTTGTGGATTTCTCATAGATTTGAAGACACCAAATATGCCCATGTCTCAATGTTACTCTTCATATACATAAAAAAATCAGCAAATCATTTTCTTTGTGCAATTTCAAAATATTTGGAAAATGTACATACAAAGAGATACAAAACAACCCTTATTTTTCTATAATGATAGATGAACGCCTAGATGGTAGGCTGGAAAAGCACTTAAGAGTTTATATCACTTATTTAGCAAATGGAGGCAATCGTAGTACAAAATTTGAGTTTCTTAATTTTGTGCATTTATCAAATGGAAAAGGAGAAACAATATACAATACAATTGTACAATTATTACAAGAAAGAGACCTTCCATTATATAAACTTATAGTTTTTTCCATTGATGGAGCTTGTGCAATAATAGGATAGAAAAATGATTTTGTTTCACACCTAAGAAAAGATTGTCCAAATCTTGCTTCTGTTCATTGTATTACACATCGTGAATCTCTTGCAATAGTAGATGCATTAAGCAATGTTCCAAAAATTTTATTCATTGAAAAAGCTACAAAGCATATATATACATGGATTCAAAATTCTTCAAAGAAAAGCAATGAATTATAGGATTTACTCAACTTATGCAATTTGAAATACTTGATGTTTTGCAAATTCACACAATTCAATGGCTTTCTAGAGGTGAGGTAATTGTGAGATTGGTAAAATTAATGCCAGCACTGCTATTTCTATAAAGTAAGAAAAAGATACAGTATTACAAGAATTTATTCATTTCAGTTTTTCTTACATATGCTTGTTGATGTACTTTTTGAGCTAAACATATTAAATAAAGCATTTCAGCAAGAGTGTATTGATCTTACTAGCATTAGTGAATATCAAGAAATATTAGTTAACACACTAAAAATATGTTTTTTGGATAAAGATCAGTTTACACAACGTACAAAATACTTATCCAAATTTTTAGATAGCATAACTAATGAATTTATGATAATTGAAAAAGGAGAGATAGTTGAAAAAACATGTTTTGTTATTTCAAAGTGTTCTAGTAAAGAAAAGTGAATTTGTTAAAAAAGATATGAGAAGTTTGATTCCAGGTACTTACCAGACTTGCCAAGAACTTGCATAATACTATATAGTAACTTTTATTGATTGTCATAATACGAGATTTCTAGATCTTTCATTTTTTAGTCCATGTTATTATTCTAATGATAGAAGCAAGAGAGAAGAAAAAGCTAATGAATGTTTGGAGAAGTTAATGTATTGTTTTTAAAATGGTAGGCCTCAAGAAAAATCAGATAATACTATTTATCTTGATACAAAAGGTTGCAAACTAGAGTTGTATACATTTGTTGATGCATTGAATCAAATTTTTGAAGGTTCTTCTATTTATGATGCTTGGAATGTTTTTCGTAACAAAGAATATTTATAATTACGCTTTCCAAATATGAAAAAAGTATGGTAGTATATGTTAGTTATTTGATCAAGTACTATAGCTTGTGAAAGGGGTTTTTCAAAGCAAAATATAATTAAAAATATTAAAAGATCACTTCTAAGTATTGACACTCTTGATGCATTCATACATTTATCTTTAAATGATCCAAAAAGATCAAGGGTAGATTAGGATAAGGTATATTCTATTTAGAAGCATGCTAAATCAAAAAGGATTATTGATCTTTAAATGGTCATAAACTCTTCCACTAATTTATACAAGTAAATTGTATTATTGTCATACTTTTATGTTTATCTCGTATTCATCAATTAATTCCTATTGGCTATTATTTATACATTTGTAATTATTTTGTAGGTTTCACTAAAAGTATGACTTCTTTATTTAGTCTCTTTGATTCTATTCAATAAATTTTATCTTGTTTGGTTTTGCATTTCTACTTTTTCTCAAGGTGATCCTTTATTTACTATTTTTTGTTATTACCATCATGATTATTATGTTTATTAATTTGTAGATAACTTGTTTTAGGTGGCAAATTCCAAGTGCTTTTACGTGATTGGAAGAAGAAGATTCTAGGAGCTTTTATGGCTAAGAGAGATGGCTATAGGTGTTTGGTTTAGTTGTTTGGAGTTCAAGGTTTCAATTCACATCCCCAATTTCTAAACCATATTAATTTTTTTTATAACTAATGGCACTCAATATACTTTATGTTATTAATACATTAATGTAGATAATGTAAAGAATTTAATGTTATTGCTATTGTTATTTTGTTATATGTTTTATAAAAAATTAGAATACTCTAAATTACTTTGCTATGACACTTTTACATATAAAATAACATGTAAGGACATCTTTTAAAGTTTAAAAGCATCATTGAGTAATATTTTAACTCCTAAAGGATTTTTGAAATTCCAAGCCTGGCCTCATTGCTTATGTGACAAAGCATGTCCATGCATGTTAGCATGTTATGTGCATTTTTTTATTTATATTCATTTTGGAATATGTATAGAAATTGCATATTATTTTACCATACTCATTGGTTTTCACATTGAAATTTGAAAAAAAAAAACCCTCTTGCCTCTGTTGTGTATTAGCTCTTTCTCTTTTTGGCCCTTTACCCTACCCTTTTTTGGATAGCCAACAATCTATTACCTTTTCCATGGTAATTAACATATACAAGGTGTAAAATTAAAGGATTTTTCTTGTTTTTCATTAAGACATGATTTTCATCTTCATCTTTGGTTCATCCTCTATCATTTAGAGTGAAAAAAAATGTGAATTCAAACATTAAAAGTATTTGTTTTATTTTAATATTTTGTAAAAAGGCATGATTTCATGCATATTATTTAAATATATTTTTTATCAAAATCTTGAATTCTTATTATCATTGATTTACAACTTATATATAGAACTTATATTTTAAAATATTTTATTTGAACTCATATCTCTTTAAAATGGTAAAATATTAGTTAAAAATGCATAGAAAAACCTAAATGTGTCTTCTAGGTAATGATTTATACAACATTGGTACTAGAAATGGTACAAAGTTCTGTATTATCAATTTTAAAAGTATTGGAATTAAGATAGTTTTTAAAGCATTGGAATTGCAAATAACCTAAAAACATTGATAGAACACTTAGAAAATAGGTTGTAGATATCATCTTAGCAATCCTCATTTCATCACAAAAGCTAATGCATATGAAAGATCTATAATCTGGTAGTTGTGGTAGTGGTGCACTTGGTCCTACTTGGTCTATAGTTGAAGTTGACCTACTATGTCTTGTCTATTCTATTCCTATGACTATTATTTGTTTTTGGTGTTGACTCTACTATATCCTTAGTTTCTACTAGTTTTTCTACTTGATCTTTCTTGGATGACACTACCTTGAAATCTCTATGTACAATATATTTTGGGCTCTACAAAACATATCATTCGTGGAACCTAAAATACTTGCTTACCTACATAGCTTTCTAATAAAACAAGGGAATGGAAGGTTAGATTTCCCTATCTTCCTTTCCTCAAATCTTCTCTAAATTTATTGAAACAACATGTTCCTGGAATTGTGCATCATCTTGTCTATTGTGCCAAAATTAATTGAATTCTCCCAATTACCATTCACCATTTCTTAAAATAGAAGGCCAAAATGGTCATGCTTGTAGTTGTTTGTGAACCTCTGCAAGTGTGAACTCCATGAATGGGCCAAAATTAAATTCCACTATAATAGTGTACATGATAGACTTCTTCTAAATGGATTTCTAGCATTTATTGGAAAGTGATGAGCCACGATATCGTGTACGCGATATCGCGTCCTGCCTCATCTTCTATAAATAAGAGGTTGCACCCTTTGTTTGAGGGGAGTTAGACTTAGAGCCTTAGCTAAACTCTTGCATTTTTACCATTCTAGAGTTAGAATAATTTTCATGTGCCACAGTAGGAGTCATAGAGTGAACAGATCTTTATTCGAGCAAATTGTACGTGAGTACACATTTGTGTACGGCAATAAAGATGAACTTTATGATAAACCTTAAAGCATATGGAATAAGCTAATTAGTAATTAATTCTTATTGAATGTTTAAAGCTTTCCTAGTTAATTAAATTCTCTCTCAACCCTTGATCCTCTTAGTTAAGTGCACTTAGTACAACCACTTCGAGCATGCATGTAGCGCTCGGTAACTCAGTAACAATTAGTGTTTGGTAATCCCAGCAACATTACACTAGTTCAAGATGTGTACAACAAGTGGGAATGGAAACTGGTGCTAGGACAATTAGAACTTAGTTAATGAATTGTTAATGTAAGTTAGTCACTTAGTTCTCTTCCCTTTCTCTTATTAGCATAAGACATCAAAAAGATAAAAGTTATAAAAATCATATACCTCAAGCTTAACCATACATCGTGACAATACAAGTAAGTTTGGGAAGACAATGATTGATTGACCCTAAGTGTTCCATTAAGGCATGTAAGCACTTAGTCCTTGGAGTTTGATCGGATCACGTGTGAGATGCTCGTATTCATATGGTTGAGTGTAGGGGTACCTCGCCACTCATCATTAGCACCATTGCCGGGGACTTAGTTTTTTGTGTGCTACATAAAACATAGGAAATCATCCATATTGTTGAAACATTAGAACGAACCTTTAGGGTTAATCAAAGGAAGATAAGACAACGGTCCATTGCACACCGAACAAGACAAAAATGTCTTCTTCTTCACATAAGAGCACTTCACCACCTAGGACTAACACAAGAGACAGTTGGTGGCATCATACACGTAACCAAGATCCACTAGTTCCTCAATAGTTTTGGGTAGTATATACTCATCACGATGAGTATGTAACTGATTTCACCTTTATTCTCCACCAAGATGAACAACTAAGTTGGAGAGACTTGGAGGGTAACATAGTATTGCCTCCAGACTGATCAGTCCCCAACATGCTCCTTCGTTCTCTCACATGAATAGGCATGTCACTTTTATATGCGGAATATGTTGCATGCGACTATCACATAAGTAACTATCATTCCACAAAAGCGCAACATCAACAAGACTTGCGACAAGAGAGTTACCACACATCCTTGAAGGGTAAATGGCCCCATAACACCCCACATGTTTTAAGAAAAATTGGGGATGATGAACTAGTTTTAATAGGTTCCCCACCAAATGATGTTCCCCATCCTAATGATGGTTAGGAGATGGCATATTAGAACCTTCACTCCATGGTTCACAACCCTGAATCTGATCCCCACAAACATGAAGTGTTCAACAAGGGAACAAAAACACACGGTAAGGATGGACGTTCTAATTGTAATCACAATCAAGGCCAAGACCACCAAAGAGAAGGTAGAAAACACCATCAGGGCGATGGTTCTCCTTATTCTTCACCTTCATCATCACATTCACCCTCTCCTTCAGTGTTCAGACGTAGTCATAAGGAAACCAACCCTGAGGATAAAGGAAAACAAAGTGAAAACCATCAACGAGACAATCGAGAATGAGGATGAGGGCACTCTAGGGAATCAAGGCATAGAAGAAGGGAGAGTAGGAAACCGCATAGACACCATAGATGCTATGAACGAGATGACCACGAAGACCCCTACTCATACCTAGAAGAATGCTAAATATAATAGAGGCCGTAAGAGTTCCAACAAGGCACCAAAAGGATAGTAGGATCAAGAGGTTAGACATAAATAATATCCCACGATTTGAAGGGGGATACAACAATGATCCTCAAAATCACTTACAAGCATTCCACGATGCATGTGCCTTGCAAAATATCAAGAATGAATGATAAAAACTGAAGTTTTTCCCAAGGACACTAGTGAAAGAAGCAAAAAGCTAGTACTGGTCCTTAGAACCGGAATCCATTCGGAGGTGGAGTACAATGTTAGAACTATTTAATGATAAGTACCAAATGTACTCCCAAGTGTCTAACCTGTGAAAGAAAATCTAAGGATGGAAGCATGGAAATCATGAACCCTTGGATGCTGCCATGGGCCGCTATTACACACTGTTACATCGTTGTCCTGGCCATGGTTATTCACAGCGGGATCAACTGTGCCATCTCGTGGATGGACCTAGGCATGAAACAAGGAGAACCCTTGGAACATATGCCCAAGGGAGATTATCAGAGCTTAGGTCTCATCAGGTTCATAGATTGCTAGAGCAAGTGGCCAAGGAAGAAGAGGAGCTAGATAAGAGAGAAAGTGCAGAAGAGTACAACCGAGATCCTTCCCTCCAAAAAAGGGAGTGAGATTCTGTGAGGAGGAGGAAGAGTCACCACTCGAAGAGATGGGGAATAGGAAAACTTTGCATCTCCAAAAGTTAACAATAGAAGTATTGGCAAAGGTAGAACAAATGTGGGACTCCCTAGATAGTAGTTTTGAAACTATTCTTAAAATTGTAGAGGAGTCTAAGGAGCAAGGTAGTGACTATAATAAAAAGAAAAAGAGAAAACTGGATGCACGTAACAAAGGTAAGGAAAAAATGGACATCACCGAAGAGGTTGTGGATTCAGACATGAACAGTTATGGTGGATGTGAGATATGCCAATAAGACCATCCTAAGGGATGTTTCCTAGTGATCTTACATCTACAAGAGTCTGGGGTGTATGCACTCAGCCCACAACTTAATCAACGGTAAGTACCCCAATGGTTACCTTATCCCCAAGGTAACCCAAAGCAGTTCCACCAACCATGAACATATTATCCAAGTGGAACTCCACCACAACCCGTTGAGCAACATCAACAGTGGCAATACCCACAATCATGAGGGATACCACCACCACGGCAACAATACCCCTACTGGCAACCGGATCCATATGGCTACTACATGCAGTAGCCAATCTCTCCACATGACTTTGCTGGTCACGTGACACCACAACATCGCTACCAAGCTTGGGAGTATTATAGGACTTCTTCTCCTAGGGGAGATAACCCATAGACATACCATCCTCCAAATCCATCCACAACTCTCACACCGATAGCTCCATTACCAGTCACTCTAGCAATGTAGGGGGAACTCCCCACTCAACTGCAACAACGCAATGCCATGAGGGCTATAAATCTTCAACCCATTACTAGTTCTAATAACTTTATGAAGAGAAGACCTTTCTTCAAAACCAATAGTCCAACCAAGCCCTCACAACCACAAGCGGTTGAACCTCTAAACACCTCCCCATCAATTAAGGCTTCAGAGCTCCCTTCAAACCAAACACCAATCTCAACACATACGATTATCTTAATGCATGTCGTTACTGATTGGATTAAGGTGGGCCACCTTCCCAGGAAATTCTTTGATTCTAGAAGCCCTCTAATCTATCTCCAAGTTGCTGGGAATGAGCCATGTAAATCTCTTCTGGACTTAGGTTGCAGAGTCAACTTAATATCACAAGAGATGTACAAACCCTAGAACTTGCCTCCATTAAAGAAGAGCAATATTCACCTAGATTTGGCCGACCAGTCCATCACTATTCCCTTGGGACTCGTGGAGGACATCATTACCACTGTGTGTGGGTGTTCATACCTAGCTGATTTCCTAATGATGCAAGTAAACAATGATAATGGGGACTTCCCAATAATCATGGGAAGGGCATGGCTAAGTACCATAAATGTGCACCTAGGAATTCATGATCTTTCCCTGGAAATATCTAAGGAAAATGCTTTTGGGAAGATCGAGAAGAAGAAGGTTCCATGCATCACATACAATGATATAGGGTGTGTTTGCGTGTAGGAATGTTTAGCATTGCCTGCATGCAACTGATGTGCACAAGAAATTAACATACAAAAGTGCCTATATGTAGCAACCACACAACAAGAAGACACCCAGTGGTTGATAGCTGATCAAGAGAGTAACTCACCAACATGCATGGAATTAACTAAGGAAATAACTTGTGTCTACATCGGAAGCTTAGATGCACCTCCTAACTCAATCATGGGGGAGAGGGCCACCTTTGCTGATCATTTGAGGCCCTCAGTTCCTTTCTAAGTTTTTTTTACACACTTTTATTTTACAAATTTCTTTAACTTTTCTTGTTTTTGTTTTGCAACATCGTTTATAATCTTTCCTTTCTTTGTGTGGTTTTTTATTTTGTTAGGTTCATCACCTAATAAGTGCTCTTGATGGTGGTATGAACTGTATTATATTGATTCTCAATGTTTGGTTCTTACCTTTGAGTTATAATGTTGATACTAAGGTATGATTCTTTTGATATAGCAGGCAATGAGTCCATGTCATCCATGCATTCATAAATTCCTATGGTTTCTCTTGGCTTGGAATTGTATGATCCCTTTTTTAATAATAAAACTATTAACGAATTGGTGACTGGGCATGTCTCAAACTAAGGAAGGACCCAAGGACTGAAAGGGGTGTGACTTCAAGGGGATTTGATGCATTTGTGCTGGCCATTCTCTTGGATGCTTGGATGTTCTCTTCTTGAGTTTTCCTTACCATTATGACATTGCTTGATTATTGGGAAGCTGAGCTAATAAAAATAATAAATCTTTGCATGGTGTGGTTCTCACGCAAAAAAAAAAAAAAAGGAGTGAGAATTCAAAGCAGACCCCTTAGATGAAATAATCATTTAGGCTACAAGCATTGGTTATGGAACTAAACAAACATGTTCCCTCTAACTAAGGCTCTCTCTCACTTCCTACTTTCCCCATTCTCATTTCAGTGAAATGGTGATGACTTTTTGGTGGACGCATTCTTGTTACTTGAAGTGGATGGATTGGCCAAATGTATTAATGCGAAGTCAATGGATGTGGATTGTTTGAGGCTGGATTTGGAATGATATCTACTAAGTCACATTAACCATTAATACACACGGGGTTGTACACCACCTTGTTCTTGAGACTCCATTCCATTCTCTTCTTTCGATCATTCTTTCTCCATTTTCCACCTCATTGACGATTGTATTAGTAGTCTATATTTTGGTTGATACATTATTTTATTTTTGGTAAATTCTTTTGGTTAAGACATTAACTCTTACTTCCAAATGACATTTTTAGAGCTTACGTACTCTTTGAATGTGGATTTGTTAGGGCATAACGGGCATGAGCTTGCTTTGGTGAGGACCCATTGGCATTCCTATTTGGTGCATCAGTTAACTTCTTTATCTTAAAAATTTCCACAATCAACATTTAATTTTTTCATTTCCACTTCTAACATCCATCTTATTAGCGTTGACATTGTTTCTTTTTTCTCCATCTTTCTTATTCCTTATCTTTTTCCATTCTATTGCTACCTAAGGATTACTCTTAGTCATGGGGGTCCTAGTCCAAGTTTCTCAATTTTCTCTTAGCCCCTACACCTTGGGTAGTCACCAGTGTTATATCTCCAGAATCTACATTAGCCATATCATAACTTAGCTAATGGACCTTATACCGAGGCAAAGTATCAACTACATTGTGATTTATTTATCCTTGCTAATATGAGGCTGTGTTGTGTGTGCAAATGAGAATCATACAACAATGGATTGGACCTAGAGGGAACACTTATAATGGACTGGTGCTAGAACAGTTATGCAAGGAATAGGATTGATGGTGCGGTTATGGATGGCCAATGAAAAGCGCAATCTTGGCATCAGCAGCAATAGACTTCTTATTTTCTTCTCTCTCTCTCCTCTCTCAGCTGCCAAATAAGGCTGGATGTCAATTGTGTATAGTGTTCACTCTTGTGGTCATGAACACTAATATTTCCATGTACTGTAATGATGATCTGTTCACACATCATCCCATTCACCATTAGTGTCATTCAAGTCAATAAACCCATGCCTTCCCAATATTTTGTAAGGAACTCGAGGATGCGTTTTCATTCAGTTAAGGGGGTATGATGAGCAGTGATATCATATCTGCCCCATGATATCACGTACGTGATATCGTGTCCTACCTCATCTTCTTTAAATAAGAGGTGGCACCCTTTGTTCGAGGGGAGTTAGAATTATACCCTTAGCTAAACTCTTGCATTTTTACCATTCCAGAGTTAGAATAATTTCCATGTGCCACAATAGGAGTCATAAAGTAAACGGAGCTTTATTCGAGCAAATTGTACTTGAGCACACATTTATGTATGGCAATAAAGACGAAATTTATGATAAACCTTACAGCATACAAACTAAGCTAATTAGTAATTAATTCTTATTGAATGTTTAACACTTTCCTAGTTAATGAAATTCTCTCTCAACCCTTGATCCTCTTAGTTAAGTGCACTTAGTATGACCACTTCGAGCATGTGTGTACTACTTGGTAACTCAATAACGATTAGCATTTGGTAATCCCAGCACTGTTACACTGGTTCAGGATGTGTACGGCAAGTGGGAATGGATACTGGTGTTAGAACAATTAGAACTGAGTTAATGAATAGTTAATGTAAGTTAGTCACTTAGTTATCTTCCTTTCTCTTATTAACATAAGAGACCAAAAAGATAAAAGTTATAAAAATCATATACCTCAAGCTTACTTAACCATACAACGGTCACAATACAAGTAAGTTTGGGAAGACAATGATTGATTGACCCTGAGTGTTCCATTAAGGCATGTAAGCACTTAGTCCTTGGAGTTTGATCGGATTGTGCATGAGATGCTCGTATTCGTATGGTTGAGTGTAGGGGTACCTCCCTAGCAACGGCGCCAATGATGAGTGGCGAGGTACTCCTACACTCAACCATACGAATACAAGCGTCTCACGCAAGATCCAGTCAAACTCCAAGGACTAAGTGCTTATACGCCTTAATGGAACACTCAAGGTCAATCAATCATTGTCTTCACAAACTTATATTATCATGGTTGTATGGTTAAGTAAGCTTGAGGTATATGATTTTTATAACTTTTATCTTTTTGTTGTCTTATGCTAATAAGAGAAAGGGAAGAGAAGTAAGTGACTTACATTAACTATTTATTAACTAAGTTCTAATTGTCCTAACACTAGTATCTATTCCCACTTTCTGTACACATCCTAAACTAGTGTAACCCTACTGGGATTACCAAACACTAATTGTTACTAGGTTACCAAGTGCTACATGCATGCTCGAAGAGGTCATACTGAGTGCACTTAACTAAGAGGATTAAGGGTTGAGAGAGAATTTCATTAACTAGGAAAGTGTTAAACATTCAATAAGAATTAATTACTAATTAGCTTAGTCCATATGCTGCAAGGTTTATCATAAAGTTCATCTTTATTGTCGTACACAAATGTGTGCTCAGGTACAATTTGCTCGAATAAAGATTCATTCACTCTATAACTCCTACTGCAGGCACATGGAAATTATTCTAACTTTCAAATGGTAAAACTGCAAGAGTTTAGCTAAGGGTCTAAGTCTAACTCCCCTTAAACAAAGGGTGCCACCTCTTATTTATAACGGATGAGGCAGGACACGATATTGCATACGAAATATCGTATCTCATCAGAAAGCATGAAATGTTGTCCTTGCTTTAGAGTAGGTGATGCATCAGCTTCTACTTGTGCAAATTGTCTTATTAGTAATGTGAGCTGCTAAATTGAATAGGATTGTGCTTCATATTCTACCACAATGATTTAATCTTTACCTCATCCTCTTCCTGTCCCTCTAAACCTCTTCTCTCTAGGCTATGACAGTCCTTTAGCTCTAGGTATCCTTTTTGGTGGCATTGGTAATTAGAAGAAATTTCAAAATTACCAAAAAGTTCTAGAAAAATTTCTAACAGTTCTTATCCTTTTATCAAATTTTGGATTTTAATCAAAAAATTTATACATTATTGATCTTATTTCTAATTTGGATTTGAAATTTATAAAATTCGTCAATTTAGAAATAGCCCTTAATTAAACAATTTCTTGTGTGATCAAAAATGATTTTTCACTTGAATGACCTCTCACTATCCTTGATTTGTTTTTAAAAAGTGTTAGAATGATCAATTGGAGAGAATTTCTAAATTTATTTACTTAGATCTATTTAAAATCTTGTTATTACTTATAATACTTATCTTTAATTAGTCTTTTTGACATTAGGAAAAAGTTTATACAATTCACAAAATTATGTGTAATCACTCTCCCCCACAATTGAGATGCTCACTCTAGAAGAAAAAGAATTCAAATAAAAATTAAATTGGATGTGTAGTAAGGAAGATATGGGGCTTAGAAGGTTCTCTGAAAAAAAAATTGCATAAACTCCCCTTGCATGAAATGGAAAAATGAAAAATTTCCTAATAGTTTGTGGTTATATATAGTTTTTTATATGCATGATTTCATAGATACGACATTATTGATGTGATATCATAGGTAATGTGATATTGCATCTATAATATCATCCTTAAAATTTTCAAGATTTTTGTGAATTCTAATAAAAAAAATTAATGAAGTGAGTTGCCTAGAAGATATTAAGACAATCTAAAATATTCTCAATCATAAATGATTCCTAGAATATGATAGTCAACTTAATGCTAAAGAGAGAGTTTGGGTAAGGTAAATCAACTTAGAGTATAGAAAATAATTTTGATCAAAAATTGCTAAGTTTATGAATGAATATATATATGTAGAAAAGTAATGATGGTTGCTAAAATATCTTGGAGGTACAAGATGATGTGGAGTTGAATTGCAAGTATGAAACACAAGAGTTATAAAAGTGGATCCTTCTTAAAGTAGGCTCCTGTCCTTAATGCCCTTGTATAACTATGCCTACAAGTATCCATGGGTACTTAAGGAGTTTAATGTAAAACATACTTATCTTTCAAAACACGTGTTAGTATTGTCCTAGTAAGAAAATAACACTATGCTACACAAAACCTTCAAATTATAATTATAGATAATAATGAGGTGAAATGGTAGTAGCAAGGATTGCAGAAAATGGAACATGAGGTGTCTCACCATAAGTATAATGAATTCTGTGTGTAATGCCTAATTAAAGTGATCATTATCCTATCTATCCAATATCCAAAGCAAGTCCATACCACTTACCAATGACATTGCATTATATCATCCCAAAACATACAACCATGAGATGATCACTACTTCACAAAATATCACCACTTGATAATGAAGAACAAGAAAGTAGTTTATTAATTAAGTATTTTATTTTGAAGGAGACTTAGCAATTGCACAGAGAAGTGCCTTCAGGAATGAGTACAATGTATTTCTAGCCTTGTAACCAATTCAAGTCAAAGAAACCTTTCAAATTCCTAAGAAGTCACCTACCTTTAGGCATGCGTAACATGTCTTTGTAGTGGGACCTCCACGAACTTTTAGTATGTGTATTTATTATGCAATTATTGTGTTAGTCTCACCAAACGAACACCTTCAGGCATGAATAACATGTCTTTTGAGTAACATAGCAAGGCAGCACTTCTTTTAGAACATGCTTCCATTTTGCACTAGGACATAAGTAAATGATACAAATTAACAATGTAGGAAGACTTATAGAAGTAGCTTTAGAGAATCCACAAAGTCCCTTGATGTCACACCCTTTTCATTCCACTTGGTTCTCCACCTTTACATCCACACATAATGCTCACAAGCTTATTTCAGTTTTATTGTGATGAACATATCATTATGTCTATGGTAGGAACCTCTTATTACTGGAAAAAAGTGGATGGATGATGTGGTCTCACTGCATATACAATCAATCCTTCAATGATTTGATAGCATAGAGTGAAATTCTTACTATTTCAACTACATCCTACTTATTACTTAATACATTATTAGAAATATCAATAAAAATATAAATGTTAAAAATAGTAAAATTATAGATAGAATTAAACATATAAAAGAATAGGAAAAACATATAAATAATTTGAAAGATGCAAAAATGTTACAAAGATAGTAAGAACTATAAAAATATTAAAGAATAGTAATGATATTAAAGAATAAAGAAAATACCAAAATTTTAAACATAGTAAGAAATTAGAGAAAATGATAAAAAATGAAAAAAATATTTGATCAATACCTAAGTGATGAACCGTGATATCGGGGTCACGATATCACATCCTCAATATCGGGTCCGTGATATTGGAGCCTACCATGTGATGTCAGATACCCAATATCAGGACCTGTCTCCTTGCCTATAAATAAGAGGCAGGCGTACTTGGTTTGGCAATAGTTAGTTAGACCCTTAGCCAAACTCTTGCCTTCTCTCCCTTCCAGAGTTAGAATTATTTCTGCGTGCTCACAGTAGGAGTCATAAAGTGAACAAATATTTATTCAAGCATTGTGTACCTGAGCACACCTTGTGTATGGCAATAAAGATAAACTTCATGATAAACCTTGCAGCATCTAGAATAGATTAATTAGTGTTAATTGATGTTATTAAATGATTTTCTTAGTTAATTAATGTTCTCTCTCTCTCTCTCTCTCTCTCTCTCACCCTACAACTCTCCTAAGTAAGCACACATAGTATGATCACTTCAAGCATGCGTGTAACACTTGGTAACCTAGTAATGATTAGTGTTTGGTAATCCTAGTAGTGTTGCACTAGTTTAGGATGTGTACAGCAAGTGAGAACGGATACTGGTGTTAGGATTAATTAAAGCCTAGTTAATTAGTAGTTAAATTAATTTAGTTACTTAGTTATCTCTCTCTCCTCCCTTATTAGCAGTAGGACATAAAAACATAAAAGATATAAAAATCATATGCCTCAAGTTTACTTACCCATACAATCATGACATACAAGTAAGCTTGGGAAGACAACGATTAACCAACCCATTCTTGTTCCACAAAGGCACATAAGCACTTAGTCCTTGGAATTCGACTACATCATGCGTGTTCGCCTGTATTCATATGGTTGAACATAGGAATACCTTGCCGCTCATTATTGGCATCATTGCCAAGGACTTAGTTTTTTGTATGGTAATTAGAACTTAGGAAATCATCCACATCATTGGAACAAACCCTTAGGGTTGGTTGAGAAAATGAAAACAATACATTGCACACTAAACAAATAAGTATATCTCCTTCTTCATACGAAAGTGCTTCACTACCTACGTCTGAAGCAGGAAACAATACACATGACGTTGATCTACCAGTCCCTTAACAGTTTCAAGTGGTATATATTTATCCTAATGAGTATATACCATACTTCACCTTTATCCTCTATCAAGATGAACAACTATGTTGGCAAGACTTAGAAGGTAACATAGTGTTACCTCCCGATCATTCAGTCCCAAGCATGCTTCTTCATGCTCTCACACGAATTGGCATGCAGAACTTACACACAGGATATGTTGTGCAAGACCATGACTCAACATAATATCATCCCATAGAGGCATAACGTCAAAGGGACCCATAACAAGAGAGACATCATAAGTATTTGAAGGGTAAGTGGTCCCAGGATGTCCCACATGTCTTAAGTGAAAATGAGGGTGGTGAACCTGCCTCAAGCAGTCGACCACACAATGATGTTCCTCCCCTTGACTTTGGCCAAGGGGGTGTGTATCAGAACCTTCATTCCACTATTCATAACCCAGGTTTTGATACCCACAAGCACAAAGGATTCAAAAAAGGGACGCGAACACATGATAAAGATGGACATGCTGATCGCAATCGCGATTGATGCCGCAACCACTAAAGAGAAGGTAGTAGACACTATCATGGTGATGATTCTCCTTCTTCTTCACCTTCATCATCTCCTTCACCCTCTCCTTCAGTATTTGGATGCAGTCATAAAGAAAAACACCATTGGAAAAAAGATAGGCAAAGTGGAAGTCATAAACGAAATAGCCAGGAAAGGGGACGAGGGCACTCTAGAGAATCACAACCTAGAAGAAGAGAGAGTAGGGAACAACGTAGACATCATAGATGACATGAACGAGATGATCATGATGAACCCCTACTCACTACTCAAAGTATGTTAAACATAACTGAGGCTATTAGAATTCCAACAAGGCACCAAAAAGATAGTAGGATCAAGAGATTAGATATGAATAACATCCCACGATTTGAAGAGGGATACAATGCTGATCCTCATAATCACTTACAAGCATTCCATGATGTGTGTGCCTTACAAAACATAGAGAACAAATGGAAAAAACTTAAGTTTTTCCCATGGACACTAGTTAAAGAAGCGAAAAGTTGGTACCAGTCCTTAGAACCAGAATCCATTCGTAGGTGGAGTACCATGTTAGAATTGTTCAATAATAAGTACCAAATGTACTCCCAAGTGTCCAACCTATGAAAAAAAATCAAAGGTTGGAAACAAGGAGGACATGAATCTTTGGATGCCACCATGGGCCAATATTATGCATTGTTACATCATTTTCCTAGCAATGGTTATTTGTAGAGGGATCAACTATGCCATCTCATAGATGGGCTTAGGCATGAAATGCGAAGAACCCTTGGGACTTATGCCCAAGGAAGACTATCCAAGCTTAGGTCCCATCAAATTCAAAGACTATTAGAGCAAGTTGCTAAGGAAGAAGGTGAACTACCGAAGAGAGAAAGTGCGGAAGAGGATAACAGAGATCCTTCCCTTCAGAAGAGGGGAGTAAGATTTTGTGAGGATGAAGAAGAGTCATCACTCGAAGAGATGGTGAATAGGAAAACTTTGCCTATCCAAAAGTTGACATCAGAAGTATCAGAAAAGGTAGACCAAATGTGGGATTCCCTAGACAATAGATTTCAAACTATTCTTAAAATAGTAGAGGATTCTAGAGAGCAAGGTAGTGATAAAAAAAATAAAGAAGAGAGAAACTGAACATGCATGTAACAAGGGTAAGGCAAAAGTTCCCATCATCGAAGAGGTTGTGGATTTGGATACAGAAAATGATAGTGGATGCGAGATATGCCAATATGACCATCCTAAGGGATGTTTCCCTATAATCTCACATTTGTAGGAGTCTGGGGTGTGTGCACTCAACCCAAAATTAAATAGAAGGCAAACACCCTAAAGGTTACCTTATCCTCAAGGTAACCCAAGGTAGTTCCACCAACCTTTAACATATTATACAAGTGGAACTCCACCACAACCAATCAAGTAGTATCAATAGTAACAATACCTAAAATCATGGGGAATGCCACCACCAAGGCAATAGTATCTTTATCGAAAACCTAACCAATATAGATATTATGTGCAATAGCCAATCTCTTCATGTGACTCTACTGGTCACGTTACTCCTCAACCTCACTACCAAGCTCGTGAGTATTATAGGACTCCTTCTCCTAGGGGCAATGTTCCACAAACATACCATCCTTCTCATCCGATCGCATCTCTTCCACCAATAGCTCCACTACCACCTGCTCTTGCAATGCAAGGTGAACTCCCTGCCCAACCATAGCAACGTATTACCACAAGGGTTGTTAACTCTCAACCTACTATTGGTTCCGACAACTGCATGAAGAAAATACCTTTCTTTAGAACCAACAGTCCAACCAAGCCCTTGCAATCACAAGTGGCTGATTCCTTAGATGCCTCAGTATCAATCAAAACTTCAGAGCCTCCTTCAACCCAAAAACTATGCTCAATGCATACAGTCATGCTAACACATGTCGTCACCAATTAGATCAAAGCTAGCGATCTTCCCAAGAAACTCTCTGATCCTAGGAGTCCTTTGATATATCTACAAATCTCTAGAAATGAACCATGCAAGGCTCTTTTGGATTTAGATTCTAGTATCAACTTGATTTCTCATGAAATGTACAAATCATGGAACCTGCCTCCACTCAAAAAGAGTAAAATTCATTTAGAGTTGGCTGACTAGTCCATCATTATCCCATTGGGACTAGTGGAGGACATTGTCACCACTATTTGTAGGTGGTCGTACCCAACTAACATCCTAGTGATTTAGGTGAACAATGGTAAGGGGGACTTCCCAATCATAATGGGAAGGGCATGTCTAAGCACCATGGACACATGCCTAGGAATCCATGATCTTTCCTTAGAAATATCAAAGGAAAATACATTTAGAAAGATCAAGAAGAAGAAAGTTCCATGCATCGCATATAGTGACACAGGGTGTAATTTCGTGCAGAGGTCATGGTTTGTGCAAAGTTTAGCACTACCTACATGCAATCAGTGTGCACAAGTGATCAACATATAAAGATACTTATATACAACAATCATATGATAGGAAGACACCCAGTGGTTGATAGCTGATCAAGAAAGCAGTTCAATCATATGCATGGAACCAACTAATGGTTTGACTTGCACTTACACCGATAGCATAGACACATTAGAGCAAGTCCATTTCTAACTTCCAACTCTTAACCTTGAAAATATCAACTAGGGAAAGTTGGAAATCTATGAGAAATTTAAGTAGGAGCCCCTTGAGCTGAAACCATGGCCCACCGGTATGGAATTCACATTTCTTAAAAATGAAAGACTAGGAATTATTAACGCAAAGGTTACTCTACCACAAAAAGAGGAACTATTGAAGGTAATAAATAAATGGTTGAAATCCTTTGCTTGGTCATATTCCAAATTAACTGAAATAGATCCTAGAATATGCCAACATAGGATTTACACCAACCCCTCCATGAAGCCTCAAAGATAACCACAGAGGCATTTGAACCCAAAGCTAAAGTAAGTAGTTAAGGAAGAAATTAAATAGCTTCTAAAAGCTAGGTTCATCTACCCCATTGCTAATAGTGAGTGGGTTAGACCCTTAGTTATAGTTCCCAAAAAGGGAGGCAAATGGAGGGTGTGCATAGATTTTAGGCTATTGAATATGGCAACATTCAAAGATCACTTTTCGTTGCCATTCGTTGACCAATTATTAGACACTATTGCAGGGCATCGCTACTATAGTTTTTTGGATGGGTACAATGGGTACAACCAAATTCAAATAGCCCTAGAAGACCATGCCATGACTACGTTCACCAGTCCTTGGGAAATGTTTTCATACAAATAGATGTCGTTTGTCTTGTGCAATGCCCCTGCAATGTTTCAACTATTAGTTCTAAGCATATTCCAGCAATAGATAGGAAATGGTGTGGAGGTCTTTATGGATGACTTCTCCACTTATGGATTAAACCTTGATCAAGACTTGGACCGGTTAGAGAAAGTGTTAAAAAGATGTGTAGAAACCAATTTGAGGCTTAACTGGCAAAAAATCCATTTAATGGTCCAAGAAGGCATTGTACTAGGGCACAAAATCTCACACACAGGGATAGAGGTAGACCCTAAGAAAATCAAAGTTATATAAGGAATTACCCATTAACCAGAAATTGTCAAAGATATTCAGTCATTCCTTGGACACACTAGCTACTATAAGAGATTTATTGAGAACTTTTCAAAGGTTTCCAAACCATTGGTGGAATTAACAAAAAAGGATGTACTTTTTGAATGGACTAGGGAATGCAAACTAGCTTTCCAAACTTTAAAATAGAAGCTAGTAGAAACACCCATTCTACAAGCTCCTGATTGGTCCAAACCATTCCATATCATGACTGACGCATCCAACTATGCCTTAGGAGCCATACTTACATAGTGAGATGACCAGAAGTGTCCTTATCACATCCACTTTGTAAGTAGAAGTATCGCTGGTGCATAACTTAACAAAGCTACCACAAAGAAAGAATTAATGGTTGTAGTGGTTGCACTAGAAAAATTTAGGCTCTATGTCTTGGGCTATAAGGTATTCGTACACATGGATCATAGTGCAATAAGGTTCCTAATGAATAAGCTAATACTAAGCCCTTGGCATCATACTATGGCTTGTAATCTTACAAGAGTTCGATCTTACGATGATCAATGGTAAAGGCATCGAGAACATAGTTGCTAATCATTTATCTCGGTTGCGATGGGATAACAAAGAGGATCAATATCCAATTTATGATTATTTCCCAGATGAACTCCTCTTTGTAGGTGTAGTAAATAATCAATCACCCATGGAGATAAACTAGTACAGTAGCATTCTTACCTATCTCCTCACCCAACAAATACCACAACAGTTAAACCTTAAGAAGAAACAATAGTTTCTTCACCGAGCCTAGTACCTTATGGAGATTAATGGGCAATTTTACAAAGTATTTCTTGATGGCTTGGTTTGATGGTGTGTTCCCCATATAGATAAACTACAAGTTCTCTAAGATGTTAATGAGGGTCCTTGTGGGGGTCATTATGCAAAGAGATGAACAGCCACTAAGATCTTACTTGCAGGATATTATGGGCCTACATTATTTCGGGACATCCATCATTTTGTCCAATCTTGTGAGTGTTGTCAACATGATGGGGGAATGACTACTAGAATGGAGGGTCCACAAAAATGAATTCAACCTTTAGAACTCTTCGACATTTGGGGAATTGATTTCATGGGACCAATTACACCAATGTCCAATGAAAAAGCCTATATTATTGTTATTGTTGATTACCTTACAAAATGAGCAGAAGTAGCTACTGTTAAGGATTGTACATCATCTACTAATGCATGATTTATTCAACAACAAATCATAAATACATTTGGTGTGCCTCGTGCACTTATTTCAAACAATGGTACACACTTCATAGGTGTGACTTTTCGAAAATTAATGCAATGCTTAGGGGTCAAACGTAAAATGACAACACCATACCACCCCCAAGCAAATGGTCAAGCTAAAGTTACCAATAGGGATATTACAAAGATATTGACAAGAACTATTAGCAAGTTTAGGTGAGACTGGAGCACTAAACTGAATAATTCTCTTTGGGAATACCACTCCACATGAAGACTCCCTACAAGCTACTCTCCCTATGAGTTAGTGTACGATAAATTACCAACACTTCCCATTCAAAATAAGCTTCGTACACTATCCACGACATGTGACCTCAACCTTAACCTTGATCTAGCACAGAAACAATAATTAGTAACCCTTAACTTGCTAGATGAAAATCGACTAGCTACCCTATCATCCAACAAATTGCACAAGGCATTTAATAAACAATATCATGACCTAAGAATTAGGAGAGTTAAATATCAACCAAGAGATAAGGTTCTCTACTAGAATCCCACACATGTGCCATGATGTAATAAATTTCAAACACTATGGGAGGGACCTTATATTATTTATGCAACTTTTCCTTTAAGGGCCATAACAATATACAACCTGAGAGCTCGAATAAGAAACTATTGATCAATGAACAATAAACCAAACCTTTTCATGAGCTTAGGATAGCTAGTACACATGCTACCTCTGTTGGTAGACAACCTTGCTCACTATTTTAGATCTCCTCCTTCCAACTCAGTTGTGGGGGAGATGGCCACCTATGCTAATTGTTCTAGGCCCTTAGTTATTTTTGAATTTTTTTTTACACATTTTTTTACATGTTTTTTTCCATATTTTTGTTTTACACATTTTTCCAGATTTTCTTATTTTTGTTTTACACCATCGTTCATATTTTTACTATTTCTTTGTTTGCTTGATTTACTTTTATTCATCATACAATAAGTGCTCATGATGGTGGATTGAATTATATCATATTGATTGTTAATGTTTGGTTTTTACCTTTGAATTATGATGCTAATATTAATGTATCGTTCTTTTGGTAAAATAGGCAATGAGTCCACACCATCCACTCATCCATACAACTCTATGGTCTCCTTTGGCTTGGAACTATACAGTCCTCTTTTTCTAAGTAAACTTGTTAATAAATTGGTGGTTGGGTATTTTTTAGACCAAGGAAAGACTCAAAGGATGAAAAGGGTGTGACTTCAAGGGGATTCGATGCATTTGTGCTGGCCATTCTCTAGGGTGCTTGGATGCTTTTTCTTGGGTTTTCTGCCATTCTTCCATCAATCAAATATCAGGAAGCTGAGTGAATAAAAATAAGTATTTTCGTGGTGTGGTTATCATGCAAAAAAATGAGAATTTAAAGCACACCCCTTATACATAATAAAGCATATGGACTAAAAACACTGGTTATGGCACTGGAATGACATGTTAACCATGCCTGAAGGTTTCCTCTAACTAAGTCCCTTTCTCGCTTCCTGCTTCTCCATCTCACTCTCCTTGGGATGGTGGTCACTCTTTGTGGAGGCATTCTTGTTTCTTCAAGAGGATTGATTGGTCAAGTGTATTTCTACAAGGTCACTAAATATGGTTGGTTTGAGTCCAGATTTGGAATGAGTTCTACTCAGTCACATTAACCATGAAATACACAAGGGACTTTATACAACCTTATTCTTGGGACTCCATTCCATTCTCTCCTCTTCATCGTTCTTTCCATTTTCTACCTCATTGATGGTTTTATCATTACTCCATATCTGGGTTGATGCATTATTTTTCTTTGGTGAATTCTTGTGGGTAAGTTTTTAACTCTTCCTTCCAAATGACATTCCTAGAGCCTATGGAATCTTTGGTTTGTGGGTTTGTCAGGGCATAAAGGGCATGAGCGTGCTTTGGGGAGGACCCACTAGCATTCATTTTTGATGCAATTATTAACTTATTTTCCTTAAACATTTCCTACAATCAATCATTTCTTGTTTCATCCCCATCCATGGCATCCATTTTATTGGTGTTGTCGTTGTTATTTTTCCGATCATTCTTGTTCCTCATATTTTTCCATCTTATAGCTACTGGAGGTTTGCTCTTATTCGTAGGGGGCCTTGGCATAAATTTTTCAATTTTTTTTCATTCTACTATTCACCTAACTCCTACACCTTGGGTAGTCACTAGTGACAAATCTCCAAACCAATTTCTACCATAACCACAACTTAGCCAATGCACTTTATATCGAGGCAAGGTATCAACTGCATTTTGATTTATCTATCCTTGCTCATTTGTGACTATGTGTTGTGTGGAAATGGAAATAATACAAATAATGGACTAGGCTTGGAGGAAGCACTTAGAATGGATAGATACTAGAGTGTTTATGAAAGGAGCAAGTTTGGTGGCATGGCTATGGATAAACAACGGAAGGTGAAATCTCGACATTGGCAACAACATGCTTCATCTTATTTCTCTCTCTTTCTCTTCAAGCTACCAAATAAAGTCTTGGATGTCATTTATGTACTAGTGTTCACCACAATGATCACGAATACTAATTTTGTAATATTCTTATTGATCCTTTCACTAGGCACGTTGATTCTGTCATCCCATTCCACCATCACTTGTCAATTAGTCAATAATCCCATACCTTCCCAATATTTTGTAAGGAACTCAAGGAAAAGTTTTCATTCAGTCGTGGAGGTATGTTGAATCATAATATTGGGGTCACAATATCGCATCCATGATATTGAAGCCTACCATGCGATGTCGAATACCTGATATTGGGACTTATCTCTTTGCCTATAAATAAGAGGCAGGTGCACTTGGTTTGGCAATAGTTGGTTAGACCCTTAGTTGAATTCTTGCCTTTTCTCCCTCCCAGAGTTAGAATTATTTCTATGTGCCTTCAGTAGGAGTCATAAAGTAAATGGATCTTTATTCGAGCATTGTGTACCTTAGCACACCTTGTGTATGGCAATAAAGATGACTTCATTATAAACCTTGCAACATCCAAAATAGATTAATTAGTGTTAATTAATACTATGAAATGCTTACCTTAGTTAATTAATGTTCTCTCTCTCTCTCACCCTACAACTCTCCTAAGTAAGCACACATAGTACGATCACTTCGAGCATGTGTGTAACACTGGGTAACCTAGTAATGATTAGCATTTGGTAATCCCAGTGGTGTTGCACTAGTTCAAGATGTGTATGACAAGTGAGAACAAATAATGGTGTTAGTATTAATTAAATCCTAGTTAATCGGTAGTTAAATCAATTTAGTTACTTAGATATCTCTCTCTCCTCCCTTATTAGCAACGAGACATAAAAACATAAAAGATATAAAAATCATATACCTCAAGCTTACTTAACCATACAATTGTGACATACAAGTAAGCTTGGGAAGACAAAGATTAACCAACCCATTCTTCTTCCACAAAGGTGCATAAGCACTTAGTCCTTGGAATTTGACTGAATCGTGTGTGTATGCTCATATTTTTATGGTTGAGCGAAGGGATACCTCACTGCTTATTACTAAGAATAAAAGATGACACCCCCATGACTATTGTCCAAGGTGGAAACTCAAAAGATTGAATGAGAAGTAGTTTGATCAGAATGCATGGTAGAACCCCCTAATGATGAAAAGTTATAAAATGATTTAACTTGTTGGATGTTAACAAGGATCAATTTTTATGGGTCAGCTGGGTGATAGATTTGCATGGTGTTAGATTAGCATCTGGTATGAACTATCTTTGGTCCTTTTCATAAAGTCTAAAACTTAGCTTTTTGGATAATATCACTTCAGTTATAGTAAAGGACTCTATATCTAGGCCTAATAGAAACCTGTTGAATCCTAATGTTGTGTCAACATTTAGAGTATTTCTTATGAATCTCGTTGCTTATTTAGGCTACTAATAAATTTTTTTTCTAATAGGTTAAGATACATTAATCACTTTTTCTAAGTCAAATCTATATCTAAGTCAAGTGTGCAAGCTGTTATTAAGATATTTATTTCTACCTCAAATGGAAAGATAGGTAATTTATCATTAATGAGTTCATATGAATAATACCTTATAGGAATTCTCCAGGTTGATCTATATGCTCACATTACATATATCTACTAATAGTTCTAGTTAGTATGCATGTAATTTCTCTATTAGTTACTTCATCTTATCCATTTTCTTGAGGATGATATGTGTAGTAAGTTTATGATTCACCTCAAAACATCACATGGACTTCCTAAATAGCTCCAATGAAATGAGTCCCATTATTAGGTATTAGCATTCTTAGTACTCCAAATCTATTCATCACATGTTATTGAAATAATATTGTAGTTGTTATTTTACAATCTTTGATTGTAATTACTTCTACCCATTTAGTACAATAGTCAACTATCATAATTATATAATACTTTCCATTTAACATCATTATTATAGACCCCATAAAGTCAAGTCCCCAAATATCAAATGGTTCTAATGACTATATCCATTATTGTGGCTCTTCATTTTTAGTCATCAATACCCCATATTTCTCACATATTTCACAAGATTATGCAAAATGATGTGCATCCTTGAAGATGGTAGGCTAAAAGTAGTGTACCATCAGAAGTTTTAATATTCTTCATCTTCCTGCATAATAACCATTGCATGGTCCATCATGTGCATCCTTCAATACTCTTTGTTGATTTTCATTTAGAATACAACATTGAAATAAACCATCTACATAAATCTTATAAAGATTTCCCTCAATTTCTATGCATTGTTTTACTTTAGGGAGAAACTATTCCTTTTTTTTTATCTCATTTAGCAAGAAGTTCTTGTGATGTTAGACAAGTCACATAATTAATGATCCATGACTTTGATACTAAATCTATAATCATTGCTAATTCCATAAATAATATTTTATCAAGAAATTGGTCTAATAAAGGTTCTTCATTATCTTGAGAATCATATCTTAGCCTTGACAAGAGATTAACTACAACGTTTTAAGTTCCTTTCCTATCAATCATTGTAATGTCAAATTCTTGTAGTATAATGAGACAACTAATCATTCTTGAACTAACCACTAGTTTATTCATTAAGAATATAATTTCACTATGGTCAATATGAACATAGATTAAATACCTAAGCACATAATGTTTGAATTTTTCAAGCACATACACAACAACTGTAAGCTCTTTTTTTTTTTTATCTTTTTTGTGGTGGTATAGTTAACTTGTTCTCTAGTAATGCTTTGACTAGCACAATGTATGTACTATGGTCTCTTTTGATCATCTTATTAAGTCAACACTACTCCTAATGCATAATTTGAAGCATCTATCATTATCTAAAAAGGTCTTAACCAATCTAGAGCTCTAAGGATTGGTATTTCAATTAGCTTCTATTTCAAGTTCTCAAATGTCTCTTCACATTCTTTTAACTAATAAAATGGTGTATCTTTCTTTATTAACTCCACAAGTAGTTTTTCTATCTTTGAAAATTTCTTTAAAAAAAATTATAATACCTTGAGAGACTAAGAAATGATCTAACATCCTTGACTATTTCTAGCCTCTGGGTAATATTTTGGATGAATTTGATTATATCTATGTCTAACTCTATTTTTTTATGATATATTGGGTCTTGAAACTATGTCATCTTCATCATTAAATGGTTTTTTTTTTCAATTGGGATTTAAAGTTATTTCAACACATCATTTTAAGAACTATTCTAAGTGGTCCAAAGCTTCCTCAAAGTTGAGTCGATAACTAGAAAAATCATCCATAAATACCTCAACTCTGTTACCAATCTATTTTTGGAAGATGCTAAGTATGAGTTTTTAGAATGATTCTCAAACATTACATAGGCCAAATGGCATTTTCCTCTATGTGAACATTCCCCAAGAACTAGTGAACGTCATCTTCTCTTAATCTTTTGGTGTAATACGAATTTGGTTATACCCATTGTGATGAAATGTGTTTTATCTACTTTGACATTGGATATTTGATGTCGAAGCTATGACATCAAGGTCTTGATGTGATGTCAAGTATCTGACGTTGGTGGTATATGCTAGCCTATAAATATAGCACCGGGGCTCCCAATTTGAGTTAGTTTTTGAGTTTTTAGTCAAATTAATGAAGCTCTTGTAGTTTATTTTTTCCAAAGTTAGAATATTTTCTGAGTGCTTGTAGAAGGAGTCTAAGTATGTATGGTTCTTTGTTTGATCATTGATGTACCCAAGCACAGTAGTGTGATGGGAATAAAAATGAACTCTTTTGATAATCCTTGCAACACTAAGAATAGATTAATGTTTCTTTTAATGTACTTTACTTTCATGCACTTCACTTTAATGCATTTGAATTAAGAAATTACTTTCCAACAGTTAATGAACACAAGCACAACCACTTTGAGCAAACATATAATACTTGGTAACCCAGCAACACTATGTGTTTAGGATATATCCAAGAAAGTGGAACAGTTACTTGTGTTAGGCTAGATAGGCAGTAAATGAATTAGATTTTAAATTAGTTGACCTTTCATTCTTATTGTAGGTGATCAAATTTATAAAACATAAAATAAGAAAAATCATGTACCTGAATTACACTTAAACCATACCCTTGAGACTCACAAGCGTAGTTGGGAAGACAACAAATGTTCTCAATGCCCATTTGTCTTCCTAGAAAAGTTAGTGCACTAGAAAACTATAGGTCCATGGAATTTGACCAAATCATGTATAAACACCTTTGTAATTCGTATGGTTGGGCATAAGGGTACCTCACCACTTATCATTGGTGCCATTGCTAGGGACCTTTTGGTTGTTTTGTGCGCTATTTAGGACCTAGTGAAAGTATTTAAATTGTTGGAATGAACCTTAGAGTCATATCACATCCTAAGATTACTATAATAATATTTAGAAGCACACTGTGATTTTTATTTTTATAACATAAAATTTCTTCTTCACCCAAGTCTAATAAAGCTTATCAGCCAATGCCTCAACAATATCAAATTGTATATGCTCATCTTGATGAGTATGTACCAAACTTCACCTTCATCCTACACCAAGATGAATAGTTGTGGTGGCGTAACATGGAAGGAAACATTGTGTTACCACCTGATCGATCTATTCCTACAATGCTCCATCAAATGCTTATATGATATGGTCTTCAAGATTGTCATGTTAAGTTTTTTATACAAGATATTAATTCCAAGATTATCATCCCACTAAGGCACAATGTCTATAAGATCGATAGCTAGAACAATGCTATGAATCTTAAAAGGGAAAAATATTTAATGATTCTCCATTCCTATTATACCAACAAGGTGGTGAAGAACCCTTCTCTAGGTGTTTTCCATTTAATGAAATTCCTCTCTTTGACTTCAGTGAAGGAGGTTAAAACTAGAATTTGTAGTCCACAATTCACAATCTTGGTTCTAGCAAGAATGGATCCAATGATAAGGAAGGATCTAAAGGGGCAATTCAAGGTAGGGATGTAAATAAGAAACAAGATCGTGATCATGGTTGCGATTGCCAAAGAGGTAGTAGTAGGCATCATGATGGTGCTAGTCCTCCTTCCTCTTCCCCTTCATCATCATTTTCTTCTTTTTTTGGATCTAATCATGATTGTAGAAGGTGAGATCATGATGGAGGTGACTGAAATGAACAAAATGATCAACGGGACCAAAATGATTAAAGGGATCATCGGGAAAGGCAAGATCAAGGGTGTGGACATTCAAGAGAGGCACATAGCCATGAATGAAGGGGTAGTCGAGGGCATTGTAGGTACCATGATCAAGGTCTTGATGAGCCTCTACTTATTCTTAAAGTATGCTTAATATTGCAAAGGTGGTACGAATTCTAACAAGGCATGTGAAGGATAGTCGAATCAAAAGGCTAGACATGAACAATATTCCTCGATTTGAAGGGGGATATAACTCTAATCCACAAAACCATCTCCAAGCTTTTCAACAAGCATGTGCCTTGTAGAACATAGATAATGAGTGGCAAAAGCTTAAGTTTTTTATAAGGACATTCATCAAAGAAACAAAGAACTGGTACTGGTCCTTAAAGCTAGAATTTATCAGGGGATGGAGTACCATGCTTAAATTTGTTAATGATAAATATCAAATGTACTCCAAAGTGTCCAACTTGAGAAGGAAAATCCAATGATGAAAATAAGAAGAAACACATGAACCCTTGGATGCCACCATTGGTAAATACTATTCAATAATGCAAAAATGTCATAGACATGGTTATTCTCAACTGGATCAACTTTGCCAATTGTAGATAAGCTTCAATCATAAACGAGAAGAAGCATGGGTGTCTATGCCCAAGGATGAGTATCAAAATTAAGTTCTCATCAAATATAAAGATTAATCGAGTAGGTAGCTAAAGGGGAGGATGAACTAAGAAAAAGAGAAAGTATAGAAGAATATAACCATAATCCTTCCATTCGTAAGAGGGAGGTTTGATCCTATGACTATGAGGATGAATCTGCATTTGATGAAGTGGCAAATAGGAAAACCTTGCCTCTCCAAAAATTTCAATCTAAAATTATGGCCAAGGTTGATTAGTTATGGGACTCTATGGGTAGTAGATTCCAAGCTATTATAAAAATTTCTAAAGAGTCCAAAGAATAAGGTAGTGATTGTGAGTGTAGGAGGCACAAGGAAGTTAAATGTGCTTATCAAAAAGGTAAGGGTAAGATTGCTATAGTAGAAGAAGTTATAGATAGTGAATCAGATGATCATGGTGGGTGTGAAATTTGTCAATATGAACATCTTAAGCGATATTACCTTATAGTGTCACATCTATAAGAGTCTGAGGTGTATGCTTTAAATCTACAACTAACACAAAGGCAAACATCTAGAAGATTACCTTATCCTCAAGGTAATTTTAGGTAGTTCCACCAACAACACTAGTATTATCCAACTAGTGCTCCATTGCAACCTTATGAGTAGTATCAACAATGGCAGCAACCACAATCATGGGCACTGACACCACCAAGGTAGCAATACCCTTACTAATAGCTTGATCCTTATGGTTATCACGTTTAGCAACCCCTATCTCCACATGACTCCTCCAATCATGTTTCTACTTTCCAACCTCACTACGACCCTTCTAATTATTATTGAAGTCATTCTCCACACGAAAGAATGGATACCACCTCTTATTCCTATCCTCCTCCTATCCCTAAACATGTTCCTCCTCCACCCACCCAGCTACCACATGCTCCACCTATGTAGGATGAATTATCAGCCCAACCGCAATAATGTAATGCTACTAGGGTTATTAATCTACAATCAGATCATCAACCAAGTAGGTCGAATACTTGATCAAAGAAAAGACCTTTCTTTCAACACCACAATCCTCTTAAGCCCTCACATACACTCGTGGTTGATAATCTTGTCCCTGTATCTTCCTCTATATCATAAACCTTCGAGTCCTCTTAAAACCAAAATCTACCTAGGATCTATACCATCATGCTTACTCATACTATATCTAATTGGATCTATGCTGGAAACCTTGTTAGGAAATTAGCCAATCTTGGAAGTCCTCTGATTTATTTGAAGATTATTTAAAATGAACCATGCAAGGCTCTTCTCAATTTAGGTTTTAGTATCAATTTAATTTCTCATGAGATGTACATTGCATGGAACCTGCCTCCTCTCAAGAAGAGCAACATAATATTAGAATTAGTAGACCAGTCCATCACTATTCCATTGGAACTGATGAAAGACATTACGACCACTATTTATGGGTGGTCTTATCCTACCAATTTCCTAGTGATCAAAATGGTAAACTATAAAGGGTATTTTCCAATCATCATGGAAAGGACATGGCTAAGCACTGTTGATGCAAGAATGGGCATTAGAGAATTTTCCTTGGAAATATCCAAAGAAAATGCATTTGGAAAGATCAAGAAAAAGAGAGTTCCATGCATTGCATATAGTTATACAAGGTGCAATTATGTGTAGAAACTCTAGGCCGTAAAGCAAGCATCTATCTCTACATGCAAGTAGTGTGCACCAGAAGTAGAAATCCAAAGGTGTTTGTATGTAGTAGCCACAAAATAAAAGGGCACCTAGTGGCTAATCACTGATTCTGAGAGTAGCACACTTTACATGGAATGGACTAATAGCTTGACATGAGCATATGTCACAAGCATGGATGAACTAGAGCAAGTTCATCACCAACTCTCTAATGATACAAATGATTATACTCACTAGGGAGAGTTGGAAATTCCTAAACATTTTAAATAAGATCCCCTTGAAATGAGAATGCTACCAGCTAGAATGGAATATGTGTTTTTGAAAAATGAAAAGCCAATCATAATTAATGCCAAACTTACTCCAAAGTAAAAAAGAAATGTTGTTGAAGGTAGTTGAAAAATGGTTAGCATCTTTTGCTTGGTAATATCTTGAACTCATAGAAATTGATCCTAGGATATGCTAGCATCACATCTACATTGATCCTGCCATGAAGCCAAAAAGGTAGGCACAAAGGTGATTGAATCCCAAACTAAAGCAGATCATCAAAGAGGAAATCAAGCAACTCCTCAAGGCAGGGTTCATTTATCCCATTGTAGATAGTGAGTGGGTTAGTCCACTTGTAATTGTGCTAAAGAAAGAAGACAAGTGGTAGGTTTGCATCACTTTTAGATTGCTAAATATGGCAACATTTAAAGATCATTTTCTCTTGTCATTTGTTGATTAGGTACTCAACACCATATCTGGGCATTGCTACTATAGTTTTCTAGATGGTTATAGTGGCTATAAGCAAATTCAAATTGCACTAGAGGACCAAGCAAAGACAACATTCATGAGTCCTTGGGGTACTTTTGCATATCGCAAGATGTTATTTGGTCTATGCAGCACTCCTACTACATTCCAACACCTAGTTCTGAGCATTTTTCAATAACAGATCAGTAGTGGTGTGGAATTCTTCATGGATGACTTCTCTACTCATGAAGATACATATGAGGAAGCCCTAGACCACCTTGAGAAAGTATTGAAATGATGTTTTGACACTAACTTATGGCCCAATTTGCAAACAAAAGTCACTTAATGGTCCAAGAAGGCATTGTATTGGGGCATAGAATGTCACAAGCAGGAATTCAGGTAGACCTTGAAAAAATAAGGGTAATCCCAGAAATAACTCATCAACTAGAAACTATTAAATATGTTTAGTCATTCCTTGGACATACTGGCTACTATTGATGATTCATAGAGAATTTCTCTAAAATTGCAAAGCCTTTGGTGGAGCTAACAAAGAAAGATGCTCCCTTCATCTGGACTGCAGAATGTGGAAAAGCATTCCAATAGCCGAAAGAGAAACTTGTAAAAACTCCAATTCTACAAGCACATGACTAGTCTAGACCATTTCATATCATGATATATGCATCAAATTATGATTTGGGAGTTGTGCTTACATAGTTATATGACAAGAAATATCCATATTACATCCACTATGTTAGCTGAAGCATTGTGGGTGCACAAGTAAACTACACCACTACAGAAAAATAATTGATGGCAATGGTGTTTGCTCTAGAAAAGTTCAAGCATTATGTGCTTGGATACAATGTGTTTGTGCACATAGACCATAGTGCCATCCAATTCCTGATGAATAAGCCAATGGTGAGACCCTGTGTCATATGGTGGCTGGTGATCTTGCAAGAATTTGATCTTACAATGGTAGATCAAAAAGACATTGAAAATGTGGTTGTTGATCACTTGTCTAGATTGCGATGGGACAACAAAGAGGAAGAAGATCCATTATTTGATATGTTTTCTCATGAACTCTTATTTTCTAAAGCTATAACTAAATAATTACCTAATGAACCTAAATGGTATGATGGCATTCTCACATATCTTCTTACTCAGGATATGCCACAAGGGTTGGACCACTGGAAGAAATAGTAGTTTCTTCACTAGCTAAAAAATTTCATGGAAATCAACAGATATCTCTACAAGGTGTTTGTCAAAGGCCTGGTTCATTGGTGTGTTCTTGATGCTGATCAACTACGTGTTCTCTAAGATGCTCACAAAGGTCCTTGTGGAGGACACTATGCTTGAAGATGCATGGCCATTAAAATCTTGATGGTAGGATACTATTGGCCAATAATCTTCAGAGATGCTCACCATTATGCCAGCTCTTGTGAACGATGCCAATGAGATGGTGGAATGATTGCTCAAATGGAGGAACCTTAACAATGGATTCAGCCATTGGAATCCTTCGACATCTGGGGCATTGATTTCATGGATTCCATCATGCCCATGTCATACAGAAAGGCGTACATCATAGTTGCTGTTGACTATTGTACAAAATAGGTAGAAGCAACAGTCATCATCAACTATACATCTTCTACTACTACTCGGTTTGTACAACAAAATGTTGCAAATAGGTTTGGTGTGCCATGTGCATTAATTTTTAATTTTTAATAATGGTCAAGCTAAGGTTACCACTAAGGAAATCACAAGGATACTAACAAGAACCGTTAGCAAGTATAGGAAATACTAGAGCACAAAACTCAATGATGCCCTTTGGGTCTACCACTCAACATGGAAACTTCCTATAGGCTACTCCCCCTATGAGCTTATGTACAGAAAATTACCAACACTTCCTATTCAATCTAACCTCCATATACTTTCAACAAGTTGTGGCCTCAACCTTGACTTGAGTTTAGCCCAAAAAGAAAGACTAATGAATTTCAACATGCTAGATGAAAATGATTGGTAGCACAAAAAGCATCATGACCTAAAAATCAAAAAAGTTAAATTTCAACCAAGAGATAAGGTTCTTTATTGGAACCCCACACATGTACCTCAACAAACTAAGTTTCAGACATTCTAGGAAGGACCTTACATCATTATGAGACTTTTCCTTTTGATCCCATGATGATCTACAAGCTTGAAATCCCAAACAAGAAATAGCTAGTCAACATCTAACAAATTAAACCTTTCAATGAGCATAATCCAACTAATACAAAAAAAGCCTCATCGAATGGACAACCACGCTCCATATTTTAGATCTCCTCCTTTCAACTTAGTCATGGGGGAGATGGTTGCACATGCTAACCATATAAGTAGCTCCTTAGTTTTTCAACTTTTTGTTTTTTGTTTTACACATTTTTTGTTTTACAACTTTTTATTTTACACAATCTTTATTTTACATCTTCTTATTTTCATGTTATTAATATTTTCTAATTGTTGTTTTACACCATCATTAGTGCATTTTCTATTTCTTGAATATTTTTCATCTTCTTTTATATTTTATTTTATTTTGTTTTGTTTTTATGTTTGTCTGACTTTCTAACTTTTTGTTAATAAGTACCAAGTATAATGGTAATGCATTTGATGGTGGTGTGTACTTTTTTGCTATTTGATTGTTGGTGTTTGGTTTTGGCTTAGAATTTCATTACGAATAATTAGGACATGGTTTCTTTTTCATGCAATAGGTAGTGAGTCCACAACATCCACCCATCCACAAACTCTATGGTTTTCCTTTTTTTGGAAATGTGCAATCCCTTTGTCATTAATAAAACTTTAATAAATTTGTGAATTTAGTAGTTTCTGGAATTGGAAAGGATTTAAAGGTTTGAATAGGGTGTGGCTTCAAGTGGATTCGTTATTCTTTGTGTCTTTATGTTTACCTAGATGCATGTGTGTTTTCATGGATTTCTTACCATCCCATGTCGACCAATAAAAGGAAGTTGAATAAGTCTTTGCATGGTGTGGTTGTCATCAAAGAAAGAAAAAGTGGAAAAAAAAAGATGAGAATTTAAAGCAAACCCCTTAGAAAAAAAATCAATGCATATGTCTTTGCATGGTGTGGTTCTCATCAAGAAAAGAAAGAAAAAGAAGATGAGAATTCAAAGCACACCCCTTAGAAAAAATTAATGCATGTATCTTTGCATGGTGTGGTTTCCATTTCAAAAAGAAAATAATGGGAATTCAAAGCACACCCCTTAGACTCAATAATGGGCTATAAGAACTAGTTATGGGACTAGTTCCCTCTAACTAAGGCCCTTCCTCATTTCCTACTTCTCTTTTCTTCTCTAATAAGGAATGATGGTCATTATGTGGTAGCACTCTTATGTCTTAAGGGATGGACTGGTCTTAGAATGATGATGCAAAGTCACTAAGTGTGGTTGATTTTGGTTTGGACTAATGATGGATCTTACCAAGTCATTTAACCATAAAATCCACAATGGGCTTTATATGACCTTAATCAAAAACTCCATTCCACTCTCTCTCATCCATATATGCTTTCCGTGTCTCACCTCACTACTAGTTGCATTTTCTTGTTTGATGTTCTAGTTTGATATGTTGGAATTCTTAGTTAGTTTCTTTTGGGTTTTTGTACTTGACTTTCTGTAATCATTTTTCATCCATAGAGCCCACAGACTCTTTAGTTTGAAGTTATTCAAGGGCATAAAAGGCCTATGCCTACTTTGGGAAGGACCCACTTGCATATCTTTTGGTTGGATTAGTTAAATTCTTTACCCTTAGACACTCTTACAATTAAATTCTTTTTATTTACCCCATCAATGACATCCAATTGTGCACATCTTCAAAACATTTTTTAATGAATTTTCCTTTTTATTATTGTAAATTCTTACACCCTCTTCAAATATTTCCTTGTGTTAAAATTTTTCAAATTTAATGGACCGCTTATCTATTGAAACCTATTTGCCAACCTTCCCACTAACACTACTAAAGGAATCAATCTACCACAATCACAACTTAGCCAAGTGTAACCACCAATGAGACAAGGCATTTAATAGCTATGTGTTACACATCGCATACTAATTCATGATTCTATTGTGATTGCAGTGAGAAGCATGGACTAAAGTGGAACTATCTTCACTAAGGATGATGCAGCAATACCACACAATGAGGACCATTCATGATTGTTGGATCTTCTCTCTCATTTTTTTGCTTCTAAGAGGTGCTGGATTTCAGTGTTATTCAGGGTGTTCCCTTCTCTTATCATGGACACCCAATTTTGTAAAGATTGTATCTCTGTACACTTGGACACTCAAATCTTGTATGTTCCATCTAAGCTAGTTTGTATGTTAGTCAATAATCCCATACCTACCCAATATTTTGTAAAGAATTTGTTCTTCCTCTTCTTCACTCGAGAGCGAGTTTCCATTTAGTCATGGGGGTATGATGAAATGTGTTTTTAATTTGCTCCAATGTTAGGGTTTTGATGTGATGTCGGGTATCCAACATTGAGGGGTATACGCAAGCTTATAAATATAACACCTAGGCTCCCAATTTGAGTCATTTTTTGAGTTCTCAGTCAAAGTTGCAAAACTCTTACAGTTTATTTTCTCCAAAGTTAGAATATTTTTGAAGTGCCCTCAGAAGGAGTTTAAGTGTATACAATTGTTTGTTCAAGCACTAATGTACTTGAGTATAGCAATGTGACGAGAATAAAAATGAACTATTTTGATAATCCTTCCAGCACTGAGAATAGATTAATGTTTCTTTTAATGTACTTTACTTTCCTGCACTTCACTTAAATGCATTTGAACTCGCATGTGTAAAATATCCCTATCATGGCCTAGTCAAGAGTTCATTATGACCCACCACCTATATAACAACATAAACCTAAAGTGCGAAAAAATTCAACAAATTCCTCAAAATCATATGAACAAAACCTAGCATAACTCTGAAGTACTACAATGAATCCCTACAATCTCCAATAAGCTTCATCTCATGCAACAAGCATCAAACATGCATCCACCAATTTCCACATGCTGAATTCATCATAAATAGATAATACAAAATGATATAATTTTTATATACATAATCAAATTAAAATCGAACACATCCAATCCATCTAAATGTACTACAAGCCCATACACACAAGGTTACAATTTGAATTAAAAATAAGGAACTAAGGAATAAATAAATAAAATTCACCAATCAATATGATAATCATGAAAGTACAAAATGATGCAAAGAACCTAAAACATAGACAAGACTATTCTAGTTCCACTAGCTCCTAAACCTAAGCACCAAGAATAGCAACAAGCTCAGATCCAAGTTCCAAACAAATTCATAGGTTCAAAACAAGCATCAAAAATCAACTATAGTAGTAAGAAAGTTTCTAAAGAAAATGCACATGAACCTAAACTGACAAAAGAAATAAGGAAATATGTTTATGTTTTTTAAAATATAAAAATACAAAATATATAATATACAATATGTTTATAATACAAAGGAAAAGTTTCATAAGTCTGACAGATATCTTCCCAACCTAACTAATAAACCTTGGGTACACTGCCCATAACTAATACATGAGGACTTAACATCAAAATTCAACCCCTAATAATGTCATCATACATACATACATCATATGCATATACCAAATACAAATTGACCATCACCACATAGCTCATATGCATAAATACCAAGCATGATCTATAAAGCATAAATACATACTAGACCACTACTATTGTTACCAATCCTCCATTCCAACTACCAGTCACAACATCTAACACATCCATTCCAACTACCAGTCACAACATCTAACACATCACATAAGATCAGTATGCATAAGACCATTGCTATTGTTACCAATCTTCCATCTTTACCAAAGGCTCGGTATGCATAAGACACTGCTATTGTTACTAATCTTCCATATCTACCAAAGGCTGTGCTGCTACTTTGACCATTGAAGCTCGTTTATGGGAGCTGTTAATGGAGAAACAATATCTGACTGACGCTGGGATGAAGCATCGTCACCTACAGAACTGGCTCAAATAGCAGAAGACGAATTTGATTCTTCAATTTCTCATTTGCATGGGTGAAACCGTCTCCATGGGCGTAGAAGAAGTGACACCCTCTGGTCATCTCCAGCACTACTTTTTTGGCAGACATTTCATTTTCACCGTCGTCGCTGTCTTCTTCTTCTTGTGCAAGATAAGCCTCTGCCATTTGCTTTATATGTTCCCGGAGCATCATCTTCAAATGTACCAAAGCATCTTCTTTGCTGCAGCCTGGATGCTCTTTCAGCCAGCAGTCCACTACCGTTAAACCTTGCTCAGACTCCTGAAAATCAGGAACAGAGAAACAGTTAAAATATTGAGTCATGTAAAATATAAATCTAGTTTCCCCAAATGTTTTTTCACTCGCCTCAAAATCTTGTATATCGTCATGAAGCCTGCAACTTCTTCCACATATTTCATCGAACTTGGTCATACATGGAATCGGATTTTGCAGGACTTGAGCAGGTAACGAGTCGCATATAAAAAGTTTTCCAGTAACATAGACAATCCACATTGCTATGCTCACGGCACCGTTTCTAAGGTACTCCTCCACCGTCGGCGTGTATCCAGCGCTATCCCTCCATGCCAGCTCCTGTTCATAAGCTTCCACCAATTGCAACCACTAAAAAAGATTTTTCATAAAGCAAAAGGGTTAGTTAAGTGAAAACCAAATTTAAGGTATATGACATGTTTGTTAGTACTTAGTACAGTATAGCTAATCCTTGGTCTTTACCGTATTGGGAAGATAGTTTTCAACATGTCTACCATGCTTCTGCACACACTGGCGATTCAGCTCTGAGGCCATTTGTAGGAAAACAGAAAACGCTGTACGAATGGGCTGTTGGATTTGATCGTCGTCCAACAAGTTCTCGAACCTGGAAGAGTGGAAGATATCTTACTTTGATGCATCTTAATTAATTCCTGAATCAAGATATTCCTCTACGTATTTAAGTGACGAATGAATATGCTCTTACTTTGCTATTGCGTCTGTAAGCTTAGGGATCTCGGCCGATGTGGCGTAACTGTCGTAGGTGTCATCAACGATATATGCAAGTTTTACCGTTTTAGCTAAAGCAAGACGAAGATCCGAGAGACTTGGATCGAAGATCCCCACTGCTGTGCCTAGGTACGCTTCGACGGGTCTATGTCGATAAATATTCAACTTTGATACTTGGGTATCGTTCCACCATCTTTTAAAACAGATAGCCAAATTAAAAACGGCATAAAAATTAGACAATTTTTATTTTTGTTTTCTACTGCACACCTTGAAAGTTGCTTTAACCCCTGTTGGTGCAATGCCTGCACAATGTTGAAATCTAACTTGGCAAAGTCTAATAATCTCCTGTTGCCCTCGTCCCTGGTCACAAAACGAAATTATACTCAGATTTAAGTTCCAAGTTTTGGAGCTGCTAAATTTTAATTAACATAGGCAATCAATACCGCATCCATGCATGGTTTGCTTCGTAGATGTTAATGGAATTTCTTGCGTCCCATCTTGAATTGTTAATGTACCATGGATATTTCAAAGCGTGTTTCACCTGATCAAAAATAATTTGCAGGTCAGAAATATGCATAGTTTGTAGAATCCAAAAAGGTAAATGAGTTACCTCATCCACTAAATAGCACGGATAGTCATTGGATGTTTGTGACTGGTAAGAGAGCCACGATGTTAACAAGTCAATAGAGTAACCCTCAGCCTCTTGCAAAACGTCTTCTCCTGGAAACTGAATATACGCTCCTGCAAGGAGATTGAGCGTTGTTTTTATCCTCTGCACCTGGTCTTCTGACTCTTCTCCATCAACGTTAATTTCTGTGTTTAAAAAGCTTCCTTTCCCATGTCTAAATTTGTGAAACATCTCTGTCAAGTGTATTAGTTTAAAAACTTCATTAGGATTTGGTCCAAACTCTGAAATCTGAACCTCTAAATTTACAGATGTTGATGTGCAGATTAAACAAGGAAATTTTTATTTTTTAAAAAAATGTTACAGCCTGATTAATTTGCAGGTTAAACCTGGGGTGATATTATGATATCTATGAAGGCGCAGCAGTTTGAAAGCCAAAGCTGAAGTACTCAAGTCAGGCTTAACGGCTTTAGATCCCAAGCCAAGGCGTCCTCCACATTTAATCCAGAATCTTGCAATTATAATTAGAGTTAATCCATATCTTAAAAGACAAGAATATGAAACACTTATGCAAACGGCTAAGTTAAACATGCAAACTTGATAAAAATGAAGTACCGGTAAACATAGTCAAGAGCATCGGCAATTTCCTGTTTGAAATAACGATCGATGCCGAGGCGAAGTAAAGAGTTCACCGTTGAAAGACGTGTAATTAGATCTGCTTCGCCGCCGCAGTGCATAAACTTTTCATTGAGCTGATTTTTGATATCCTTTACCATATATTCAGAAGCTACAAGGTATGAAGGCACCTGTAAATAACAGCAGCAGCAGCAACGGAACTGGTTAATACAGTTAGTAAAACATGTAAGCATGAACGGGTGGAGGTAACCTACCGAGAAAGGGGAGTTGAGCGACTGTATAAACTCATGGTTCCAAGCGTTACGAGGAAAATCAGGGAAATGCCTTAAAGGCGCCTCAGTTTTATTATTATTCTCCGACGAAGATGCAACGCTTTGATCTTTGCAAAGCTCATCCATGGCCAAAAGAATTGTCTCACATTTCCTGATACTGCAACCAGGCAGGGCTTCCGCTAGCTCTGCTACTGATTGATTTCACAGGAACACTGGTTTTGCAAGGATGTTTGTGAATTTTATAAACGATTGGAAACTGATAACGAGAACGGGTCATCCTCAAAAGAGACAAGAATTTAAACAGTGCTGCAAGATAAATTCGCCAGACGACCGAGGCTTGGACTGCATTTTTGTCGATTAGCAATGACAGAACTCTTTTCGGGTCCCGATTGGCGTACTAATGCATGCCATTGACTACGTTTGTCAGAATCGACGCTCGTCCATGGCAATGGACTCTTCCATGTCCATGCCATACCATGGCATGGCGTAATGTTGTTTTATCATCTATATTTCACCATGTGCTGGGTGTTTTGAAAAAAAGAAAAATTATCGTTTATAGGTTTTTTCCATTTCTATGCTTATATTTATTTTTTGCGCTTTGCAGCCAGCTTATTTCCATTGTTTTTTGGATATCCATTCAGCTTATTTTCATTGTTTTTTGGATATCCATTTTGTATAAGGCTCTTCTTGAAGATGATCTCATATTTGCGCTCAGAAAGCTTGGGAAAAGGTGGTCTACAGAGATTCAAAAATTTTGAAGCTGAAGTGAAGAGTATTGGTAGATATAAGCTTCAGAATAAGGTTCAAGGGATTTTGCTGGAGCTTGAAAGAAAAGCTGTTTATATATGATTATATCCATAGTTGAAGCTTGGCTCATGCCTACTATGGTGATTTATTAAAGGATGTATTTTTGGTAGGTTTTAAAATTAGTTAAAGGATAACAGTAAATAGGCTTAGATTCTAGGCTTGATGTAGCTGATTCTTTGGAACAGAGAAGCAGTCATTAGGTGCTAGAAATCTGATTATCAAATTATATTACATATTGGTTTCGGGCCTTTGCGCCAGATAAATTTTGACGAATTGTTCGGTGTTGTTCTTCGTTGGATTCGGAGTGCTCTCCGCGTACAGAAACGCATTAAATCTGCAATGCGTACATATTTCATAATTTCCAATGAAATTTTGTCTGGATCTATACATATACATTGAAATGGTCGCGTTGCCTTGCTTTCGATGTCTGCATTGTGCATTAAAATCTTAAATCTTATCTTTTCCTGTTCTGAATCTTACCAGAAACTTCATTTCATTGTTAAGTGGCCAGCAGGGAATCAAGATTCATGCCATCAGCATGACACAGATCACAGAAAAGAAGGGAGTACGAATGAATAAACAAACACACGGAAATCATTAAAGGACTACTTTGGTAACCGAAGGCCGAACGGCCAAGTTTGGGACGGGGCGTGCTAGGAAAACATTCCATTGCATGGATTGGCCTTTGAGAGCATCAAAGGTTCCGCCATGACTCACACATTCACGCGTGTTTATTGGTCATTCCTGGTTTTTGCTCTTTTTCTCATACCTCTGCTAAAAAAATAAAAAGCAAAACCGGGTCATTGTCATGGGTAATGGGTTAACTTTTTTTAAAATCTCTTTGCTTCCAGCACATGGCCAATGGCCATATGCAAGCTCATGGCACTCTGTTTTTACTTTCCCCTTCATCATGACTGGTGCCCATTTCTCAGCGTCTGAAATTGTTTTGGATCATCGTAGGTGAGGTGTGTTACTGGGCTGTGCCTAGTTTGGTTAAGTTGTGTCTTTTTATAATGTGGTAGTTTTCAACATGGTCTTACGGCCCTACTCACAGGTCATTGTTGAACAAAATAGCAGACTCACAGGTCATTGTCAAACAAAATAGCAGATGTGATTTGTTATAAATTTGGTTTGAGGCTTGAGACTTAATTTCATTCTTGGAAAGATTGGATTGAGTAACAAAAGGGTTTCATTTTATTGCTATCATTTTAGTTGTTGCAGAAATTATATATGTTTAGCCAGATTATAGCTCTTGAGTAAGGAAATGGATTCAATGTCCTTTATATCTTTGCAAATTTTCTTGCTTGAGTTAAATGGTGATATTGCAATCTTTTGTGCAATTTTTAAGAATTAACAATATTTTGGATTTACATTGTACTTGTTCTATATTCTACACTGTTTTTTTATGATATATAAGATTTAATTTTTCAAAAAAAAAAACTAATATATTTAAATTTTCTCTATCACGTCCTCGGCTATGAACCCGTCCCCACTTTTTCTTGAGGCACACATATCCAAACACATTTAGAATCATGAATCCTTGATTCATAGCTTCCACAAATCAAATTCTTTTGATGCATAGCTCTTTAGGCTAAGATTAAAAGCCCATGCACAAACAACGGGAGATCTATGTCAAAATTCTTAATACTTAGAAACACATTTTGGTGCACGAGAGAGCCAAAGTCCTTTGCAGAAATTTTATATAGAAATTTAAATAAAAATGGACAATTTCTACAGTTTTCGTCTATGTTAGAATGGACTCAAATACTTGGTATAAAGATGCCCAACACCTATCTAGGTCATCGTGACATGTTATGTAGTACTAACGTTTGTTGGTTTGTGCCCACTGTGCATTTGGTTATTTGTAATGACATGGGTCACTCTTTGATATATATACTTTGATGCTTGTCCTATTGAGTATTTACTCTTTAAAAACCAAGACAATTTTTATAAATGAATTGTTAAAGATAATATCATGGGAGGACATTATTTGTAAGTACCAGTTAATGTAAGCATCTTGTAAATTAGCACATATAATATCTTGGAACAACAACAATTACACTTTTGATTATTATGCCTGCAAAGCTTAGGAACCAAGCTTTAAACATAGTTTACAGCTGTTCAAGATCTCTTTATAAACTTTCATTGTTCTAGGAGAGCTACCACTGTTGGTGGAAAGCCTTTTAACACAAAAACTAAAGCAAAAACTGAAGAAAACCATTGGTGTTCTAGGGAGGCTCAACATTCAATTTTCATATCTTCTTTAAAATAAGGTTGGCACTGGATTTTCAAATCTTTTTGAAATAAGCTCACCTGTTGTGGATACCTGGGCTGTGGAAACAAAATGAATGCACCAAGACATAAGTGCAAAAAAGAAATGAAAGTGGAGACAAAATGACCGCACCAAGAATTAAGCGCAAAAAATAAAATGAGCGTGAAAATGAAAAAAAAAAACCAGAATAAGTTTTTTATTTTGTTTTTATTTTTTTTTTTCAAACACCCAAATGAACATGGTGAAATAGGCATGATAACTATATTAACCCATAGCATAGCATGGACATAGAAGGGTCCATGGGCCTGGACCAGCATCAGTTCTGATACACGTAGTCGGCGGGGTGCGTTAATACCCAATGGCTCCAAAAAAGAGTTCTTCGCAACGACGTACATTGTGAAATCGAAATTGCAGTCAAGAAGCGAACTTTGTCTGCGTTTCTATATCTTTAGTATAAACTTGTTTGTTTGTGGTATAACACGTACCTGATAAAAAAAACCAAATATATCTTACTTTTGTGGAGTATCTTACTTTGGTGGAGTGTCTAGAATTGGTCAGGGTTTGGTTTGGTTAAGTCAATTGCCTGTACCTGATAAGAAAAAACAAAGCGTTCAGTTAGAGTGTCTGGTATTGTTTATTGGGGACAAATAATTTCTGAAAGTGACGCTGTCTGTCATGAAGCACGTTTCGGTGGAAAAGGGTTATCTCTTTCTCTCTTGTTTTGTTTTTTTTATTAACGTATAATTTTAAGAGAAGTGGGTAGTGTTCAATGTCAAGAGTCGGTAAAGAATGGTACATCAGTGGACATGGACGTGGAACTTATGATGATGATGATGAGAAGTGGGTAGTGTTCAATGTCAAGAGTCGGTAAAGGATGGTACATCAATGGACATGGACGTGGGAGTTATGATGATGATGATGTCGTCATTAAGCGTTAACATCAAATGCACGTGGATTGCCTCCACAATTCCGCATGCATAATGTTTAATATCCGTAAATTGTGATATTAATACTAATTTTGTCATTATTGTGTTTCTTTCGGTGAAGAGTCTGAACGCTACACCCCTAATAATTTCTTTTATGCTCTACAGTATGGACTCGCCGGTCTAGAAAGCGGAAATCTCATTGAGCAAAACCAGGATTGCGTGATTTTTATCTTTTTGATTTTGTTATTATTATATTATAACTACTCATTAATATTGGTTTGTTTTATGAGATACTAGTAGCTAACATGGAAGCATGGAATGTTGATGCAGCGTAGCCAACATCTTATTATTTATTTGTTCTGATTTTACAAAATTTGTTGCAGCCTTCTAAAGCCAAATGATTGAGAATATGGTTTTATATTCTTTCTACAATTAATCAAAGGTTAAAGGGTTTTTAATATGCCAAAATATAGAAAACCAAGTAATCATGAGAATCCATAAAATAATGATCACAATTTTTAAATTTTTGTAAAATTTCAAGGTGCACATCCTTTGCATAAGTGTCCTCACCTCTTTCTTTTATGAATAAAAGTTCATTTGCTAATTTATAGATAACGGAGTTATTTGCCCTATCAAATACCTACAATGGTACTCTAATTCCCTAGGAAGTAAATGCACTTAGACAATTGTTTTTACAAGTTCTATATAAGAAATACAATAAGCAATTAAAGAAAAGCAAGCCTTTCTTGTCATGGGCACTTCTAAAAACCTTAGAAGGAATTTTGCCTATTATTGTAACAAGAGGATGTAAGCTTAAGTCTCTTTTGCCCATAGTTAGAGATTTATTATAAAGAAAAATACAACTATGGAAGAAAATGAAAATAAAAACCTAGTTCAAGAAGTGACAACACTAATAAATAACATAATGTATATTAAACTTCCTAAAAAGAAGAATATAGTTTGTTTTGACCTTAAAAATGGTAAACCTAATGTTATTCAAACAGTTAGCCACTTTTATGGAACAACTATAAATTATGATGACAGAAGTATCATTAAAAGAAGCTCTACAAAGAATGCTCTTTTTGGTTCTACCATTTGAGATCGACAATGTGGCTTGTAGAGTTAAACTTAGATCCTACAAGTCAACCCAAAAGTAGCTTTTCCATGTCATCTTGAAAGTTTAGAGTATTATTCATATAGCCAAAATTCTACTTTATGAAAAAAAAAAAAATCTACTTTTGGCTCTACCACGTTAACTTTTTCTTATGTAGAACATGCTCAGAAGATGAAGAAGTAGCTTTACAAAGTAGTTCTATAACCACGACCTCTTTCATGAGGCATTTTTGTGAAACCAAAAATCAATTCTACAAGTAAGCTCCATAATGGTTTTATAAGCCACATAAGCACCAAAGTTCAAGCATTGAGTCCATCATATACAATTTCGCACATGACAATTTTAAACTTTAATTCAACTTAGAAATTTCTAAAAGAAAATCTAAAGCCATGTAAGCCCAAGATGAAAGAAAAATTAGTAGAATTAAAAAGTGACTCTATGTTTCAACTTCATAATTCATCCTGCTACTTCAGCTCCTTCGTAGAGCAAGTTTATAGAGTAGAGAAATTGTTCTATGAACAAATCCTAAATTGATTCTATAAGCATCATCTTGAATTTAGCTCTATAAACAAAGGCTCCACAAGTTGATAATAAAATGAATATTGAATCTTTAAGTATTAAATGAGATAGCTCAATCAAATTAAAGCTTAAGAAAAATATCAAATTCCAAATCAAATTGTCTATCCCAAGTGAGTAAATTAAAGAACAAAGCTCTAGATATTAATAAGCAGGATTTAGATAGATTTTAAATACAAAGCCATTAGCAGATAGAGCTTAGTGTTGAAATAGAGCTAAGAACTAAGTAAAGCTGCCATTGAAGCAAAAACATCTTTAAAGCCTCCATTTTCTGCATTTGAATAGCCATGTATCATAAGGAGAAAGAAGAAGCACCCCAAAATTTTCAAGATGTGGGTACTTGTGTGTTCTCTAAATATTTGCAAAAATTCAATATGAATATCTACTAACTCTAATATTGGATTCATGTTGTTCAGATTGAATTAAATATGGAAGAGAGTGATCTTTTCAGTTCAAAAAAGACCATGAATTAGTGGAAAAGTTAGGGCTATAAGAAGGCAAAACAATGGAAGACTGGCAAGATATTTACAAAAGGAAAATCTTTCACAAGCTAGGTTTAAATCTAAGAGAAAACATTATTAGGGATGTCCTGAATCGCCTAATTGTAGAAACTATATATGAAAGGGATAAGGTTTTTAGGAAAAATATGGAACAATATATTAATATCAATACTAAGAAGGCCTATGAACTCTATGGCCTCATAGAACCAGACATTACAAAGGTAGAAGCTTGCCAATATAATGAAGATATGCTTAGTGCAAAATTTTAAGCTCATATTGAAACTTGAAAGAGTATCAAGCTTCCCTCAACTAATTTAGCAAAAGCTTGGAGATATTGAAATACCATCCCAAAATCTCTAAAATTTAGTTTTCCACATAGGATTTTTATTTCAATGTTATAAAAATTTTTGGTCAAGAAATAAATTCAATTTTAGATTTTCATTTTTGGACCTAGATAGCCTTGGAAAACAAAATTTATTTCTTCTAGAAGGGTATATGAATGATGTACTATAAGATAGTCTAGTTGAAATTCATAAATAGGGGACTAAGTTAAGTTTGAATTCACTTCTAATGGATTATTTGCTAAGTGAAGTTCCTAAGCTAGAAAGAGTAGCACTAATTTTCATTATCTATGCTTCACAAAGAAGAGCTTCTCCTAAAAATTCCTACTATGATTTCTTCCTATTTATTTATCAAAAAGGCTATTTCAAGCCTCAAACTTTAGAATTTTTGATGAAATGTGTCTACCCCTATTTGATTAAATTAATTTTAGGAGTCTTCCCACAAAGGGTCAATCAATAGGTTATTACTGAGATAAAGGGAAAATTCCATAGAGTAGTTTTCTTGCATGCCAGATACATCTAGATTCTAATAGCTAGTTTTGAAGGTAAGGCTTTCAAACTGTCTACATTCATGGCCCCTGATCTAGTAGCATTAGAAGGTTGGAGAGAAATAAGGGAAATTTTCTTAAGACATGACTACAATCATAGAGAAGTATTTCCTCTAAAGTTTGTTTTTTGGGCTTTCAACAATGTAGGAAGTATTAGGAAAACAATAAGAAGATATAAGGAGTAACATGATTTCCCAGAAGCTTTAAAGAGAATATATTTTACTACAAGGACAAGAAAGGTCCATCAAGTTGATGAAATGAATGTAGGATATTTAAGAACTATTAATAGAGAAGTAAACCAAGCCAAGGATCAAGCTCTAAAATAGCTCAAGAGAATCCTATCAGTGAAACTCCCACCCTTCATCTACTATCAACCAAATCTTGCATTATGTAGATTAATAAATAGTAGAAATCACCCTTTGGAAAGGGATTTTTTGATGAATGTTTAGCATTGCTAGAAGAAAACTATTTTTCTTGGAAGCTTCTAGGTTCATAAGAAGCTATACCTAACGAAAGGTTCCCACTTAGTGAAACAAAATATGCGAGGATTAAAGTAGCTAGAAGTGCAAGGTTAGAATAAGGATGAATGAAGAGTTAACGAAACAAAAGCACTAAGAGCAAAAGTTAAAAGAGCAACAACAACAACAACTTTTGAAAAAATAGAAGCTAATGGAGCTATCAAAACAACAAGAGCAGCAGTAACAACAAAAGCAAGGGAAAAGCTCATCTTAAGCCCTCACTTTCCCATCTAGATATATAATGAAGGAAGTAGCCCAAAATTTTAAGATTAAAGAAAAAGAAGGATGCATCATATTGAGTCAAAATCTCCCCACTACACCTGAGATAGAAGCTAGCATGATCTTCTAGTACAAGGAATATGATTCATTGATAGGAAAACAAAAACTTGCAATGGCCCATCAGGATATCTTTGACATAATAGCTATGGGAAAAATAGTTGATAACTAGATAGCCAATCTTAAGGAATTTCTCTTGAAAAATTAACAGGAAGTGTCAAAGTTACAAGAGGAATTCAAAAGGCTAAAAGGACAAAATGAGAAACTTAGGGCCATAGTAACCATTAAGAAATCACTGTTGGGGAACAAAGAATATGCAAATAAGCAACTAAAAGAAAATTAGTTGTTATAAGCTTAGAATTAGAACAATCAAGAAAGGGAAAAGCTTTGAATTATATTCATCTTGCTCTACCAAGCTTCAAGGAAGTCATAACTGAGATGAATTACAATAAGGAGCGAATGATAGAGATAAGGGGAGAAATCTCAAGAATGAAAGAAAAACAAGCTACGTTTATATAGATGGAAGGAAAAATTCAAGAGTTATATGAACTAGCCACACCAAAAGGAAAGAAATTGCCTAATACAAGCAAGGTTTCCTCAATATAATGATGATGTCAGTTATAGGAATCATGCACGAAACTATCACAAAGAGGTTAGAGTTCAAACAAGCCTGTTCGGTGTAGCAGATGCATTAATTAAAATAAACAATTCAATAACAGAGTCTATCTTAGGAGAGGAAAGTACTAAGAATGTTATTAAAAATCTTGATAATAACAAGCTAGATTCGATGAATCAGGCTATTAAAGTTCTTATTAACCATGGGAAGTTATCTCAACAGTTGTCAATAGAAGAGCTCCAATTTCAAAGAATGGAAAGGATCTATCAAGAAGCTAAGCAGTTTCCTAACAAATTGCAATTATATGAAGAGAGTGTGAGAATATTATAGCCTTAAATTTTTATAATTGCTATAATTGCTTATGGCTAATATAAAAACTAAGGGCTATTTTGAGAAAAGGAACTTTTTAATGGAGGGAAAAAAGAAAAATCTTGTAAAGAATATTTTTAATGGCATTTTAAATAGGTTCCATTACCTCTTTTAGTTTTTGTTTCTTAGTTAACATTTCTATTTAAATAGTGATGAATTGTGATTCATTGGGCTCCGGTATAGGACCCTCGATATCAGATCTACAATATCGGGTACGCAATATCACGACCTAAGTAACGATATCGAGTATACGATATTGTGACTCCTGTGTGGGCCTATAAATACACATGTAGGCACATAGAGGATAGGAGTTAGTGAGTTAAGATAGGAAAGTTAGAGTAGTCTTTTAGTTTTCATTTTTTGTTCTTCTCAACCCTTTCTTCTAATGCATGCATGTAGTGTGATGATTGTAATTGTATAGCATCCTTTATTTGAGTGTGATGTACTTGGACACGCACATGACTAGAAATAAAGATCGAGATTACTTCATCATTCCAGCATTCACTTAGTTTAATTATTTAATTGTTATTGTTATTTATCATTATTAAACACAGAATGAGTACAACTTAATCACGAGCATCTACGTGTGATTACTTGGTATCCTAGTAGGGTACTTGGGCCATGCACTTGGTAATCCCAATGGTAGTCGTACATGAGGTTCGAGATGTGTACGAATGATTAAGGAGTGGATGCTCATCGCACTTAGGCTAGCTTAGATTCTCTCTCCCTATCTCCTATTAGTTTAACTCTCTCTCCCTTTTCCTCCTAGCTTAATTAAAGTTATTTTTCATTGCCTCTAGGAGTAGCACTAGGTTAGAAACTAGATCATACACCTCACTCTGGACTAAACCATATAAAGCAAATAATAGTTTAGGTGGGAAGATAGTGAACTGGGATCAACAAGTAACTATCTAGATACCACAACTAGCCCATCTGTGGAATTTGACTGGATCGTGTGTGAAATGCTTGTATTCGTATGGTTGAGTGTAGAGGTACCTTGCCACTCATAATTGGTGTCATTGCCAAGGATGGTGCTAGTTATTTAGATTAGTTACAGCATACAAGATCACTATAACAAAGCCTTGACAATATATCTTTCAGAAAGAAGTAATTGTGAATAAGTCACACACAAACTCATAACAATGTCTCTCCCACAAGACTATGACAACACAAAAACTAGTAAGGCAATTCATTGGAGAGCCAATGAATTATATAATTATGAAGATGAAGTTTGGAGTACCCAATCTGATGTAGGGATTTCCTATGAACATAAACAAAGACAACATTGTCCCAACTCACAAATGCATAACATACCTAGTGACGATGAACCCCTATTGGCCACTACAAGCTTAATGCATATACAAGAGGCCATTCAAATATCCCATAGGAATCGCAAGGATAGCTATCTACCTAGGCTTGACTTAAACAACTTTCCCAAGTTTTCAAGAGTCTATGATTTAGATCCACAACATCATCTACAAGCCTTCCATGATGCCTATGTATGGAACAATATTGATAATGGATGGAAAAAAACTTAAGCTCTTTCCTATGACACTCGTTGGCCACGCAAAAGTATGGTATAGGTCCCTAAAACCAAAGTCAATTCGATATTGGCCAACAATGGTAGAACTCTTCAATAAAAGATATCAAACTTATGCAAGAGTGTCAACCTTGAGGAAAAAAATCCAAGAGTGGAAACAAGCACAACATGAACCCTTGGACATGGCCTTAGAAAGATATTATGCATTGTTAAATAGCTTCCTAGGCCATGAGTTCTTCAAGGAAAGGATAATATACCATATCATAGATGGGATCTATAATAAAACAAGGGAGACCCTAGGGATGTATGCTCGAGGTCAACTATACAAGCTACAAACCCATCAACTCCAAGAGCTTATTAAGTAGGTGGAAAATGAAGAAGGAGAAATGGCTAAATGGGAGAATGTTGAAAAATCTCAACAAGCCCAAAAATCAACAAGGGCCCATGTTTATGAAGAGGAGAAATCAACTCACCACAAGGAGGTGGAACCATCTTTTCCAATACTACAATCATTCGATGAAGTTAAGGCAAAGATCAATAGGATGATGGAATGGATACATGAAAAATGTGGAGAATATGCCAACATTATTGGAGATAGAGTTATGAAAACCTAAGAAACAAGAAAAAACACCTTTAGACAATCAGAAAGAAGAGTTGAAGATAATAAGAACTTAACTGCCAATCATACATATCAATGTAACATTTGCCTGTATGATCACCCCAAGGGCCAATGCTCAATCTTGTCACATTTACATGAGCATTGGAGAAGAATGTTACATCTAGAGTTCATGAAAAAATACTGTGTTCAACCATAGGGGCAACAATCCGAGTCATGGGGGAGGCCATCCCCAAACTGGTCACACCCTTCATACCATCTGTACTTAAGTGCTTATCAAGTTCAACATCTTTTTTTCCCAACTGGGTCAACATCCTTTATCTCGCCACATTATTATTATTCTCCTTAATACTATCAACCGGTATCCTTACCAACAATACCTCCACTTTGGGTACCTTACACTTCTTCTCAATTTCAAAATTCTCATCCTTCATCTCCTTCTACAATGCCACCAATTGTACCCAAAGGATTTCCACCACAACATCAACCCATGGACATTACTTGTTCTTCTACTATCAACAGCAGTGGGAATCCTCCACAACATCATAGGTGTCCCTTCTTTAGATGTGAGCGTATAAAGGGACACCATAGTTTAGAAACCACTACATCTACTAACTCAACACATGTTCAACAATGTGGTGCATCTTCCTCTTCGAAAACCAATGCCTCATGTTACCTTATCAGGGCCACCACTCAATACTCCAACAACTATGTGGTCCAATAAATATATCCACATGGGGAGACATGTTGATCCTTGCATACCATCTTATAATCACAAGTACCATAGTGGGTCAACTCCTTATAAATTAACCACATCTTATGACTTGCCCCACTATGTCAACTCTAATCAAGTGTGTGAACCCCAATGGGGTAAGTATGATCTGGTCTCAATATTTCCAACATGCAAGGATCCCAACCTTTCATTTATTGATCCTAGCTATGCTCAATCGTTTAGTTATGGGGGTTATCCTCTATTCTAACAAGCAGGATTAATAAATATTTTTTCTTTTCTTTAATTTTACAATTTTTTGTTTTTCATTTTTTCACCTTTTAATTTATTGATTTATCTTTTTGTATTTTTATCTTTTTATAAGTAATATCATCTACAAATAAAGCACTCATGTGACTCATTAGTTGAGGTTTTTTTCTATGGTATCAAGTCATGGGTAGTTAATTATTTAGACAACCAGCCCACAACATCCACCTATCCATTCCATTAATAAGAGGTTCTACCCTGGGTACAATGATATTCCTAATCATTAAAACTTAAAGTAACCTTATGTTATTATACCTAGAGTGAAGAAGGATGGAAAAATAGGGAATGACCAGGGTGTGACATCAGAGGGACTTGTGGATTCTCTTTGGTAACATTTGTAGGAGTTATCATGCAGCATGGTTGTACCAAGATCCTTGTAGATCTAATGAAAAATGGGAGTAAGAGTAATCAAAAGGTACTCAACCAGAAAAAAATAATGCTATTCTAGGGGGCTCCCACAGGAAAGACGTGCACCCATGCCTAAAGGTAGGCAACTTCTCTGGATTAAGTACTTCATCAAAAAAAATGAGTGCCACAAAGCAAAATCACTCCTCCCTTGAACGAAACGCCAAGTGATCGTACACCTTGCTATCATGGTGCTCTTATGGTTGTCCATCATTGGATGAAGCAATGCAATGTTACTACTCAAAGGAATGGACTTGGTCCTAATTTTGGAAGTGACGAGTTAATGACACATTAATCATGCCTTACCCTAAGGATTCATTCTACCTTGTGCCAGTTACCTCATGTCCTACTCTCTACAATCCCTTCTACAATTCATCCCATCTCACTATTCATGTAATTAGGACTCATGATTTGTATAGCATTGAATTTATACCTCATCATGGTGGTATTTAACATGTGTGTGTTTTTTTGCATCAGTGTCGATGACATTTAACTCTTATAGTACCTACAGACATTTTCAGGTGTTGTTATGCAAGGGCATTATAGGTTAGAACCTACTTTGGGGAGGACCCACTCACGTGACTTTTGTAATTTGCACTTGTAACACATTATCCTCACATCATTTTATACCCTCTAAGTATTGTATTATACCATTCTTCTTTCCCTTATCATCCTACCCATTCAAACATTCCTATGTACAAACACATGTCCTTTTTCCTCATACTCTTCATGATTTTCATTGCCAGATTTTATACCACAATTCTTTTTATGTCTTCTGGCCTGATCATTCTTACCCTAGACCCCTTACATTGAGTTAAAGTCCTCTGTTTATACTATATAATTTCCAAACTTTATTAATTTTTCCAAGTACCCTATTTTCGATAGGTCACGATATCGGGTCCCCGCTATCAAGTATGTGATATCACATCCTCAAAAACTATATATATGGATCCTCCCCATGAACTTCACCATCATTTGCAACTATTCACATGGGGGAGTTTTTCAAATTTTCTTCTATGACTTGCAACCTATGCATCTCTTGTTCCAATAGCCATAAGTCACTCACTAGCGCTCTGATTTTCATTTTGTTTGAACCTACTAGAACTCGGAGTGTTCAGCTTAGTCATGGGGGAGGGGTACACTCTAAATTGCACATAAATGTTTTGAAATTTATCATCACCCAAAGGACACTATCAAGAGTAATTGATTATGAAAAATGATAAACATGTGCCAAAAAAAAATTTCATCTCCTCACTTATACCAGGAAATTAAATGTGAAGCCACCTAATCAAAGGCGGAAAAATATTAAAACCTTTTGGGGACATTCTGACAAAAAAAATTCCTAACTTTAAATCACATGGAATAAAAAAAAAATTCATTAAGGCAAGAAGTAAGGTATAACTTAACTTTGGTAAGCAACCTTACTAATGACTAGTCCCATCTAATTGCAGATGGCCCCAAAGCATGGACAACAAGAAGGACACTCTCAAGGTGTGTCTAAGTGACCCAAGAGGGATAGAGGATAGGCATTTGTCAAACAACATGTAGAATGGGAGGAGCAATCATTCAGTATCCATCAAGAGACTCTTGCTACTATACAATTGAGATAGGCATAAGGAGGAACTACTGAAGCGCCTAAACAAGGATAACACCTCACGTTGTCCCTAGAATGTATTCAGGCCATCTATGAAAGGTCCATGTCAACTATAGTGATCGTGGAATTGAACTTTAGACCTTTCATGAAATTTGCTCCTGAGGCCATTAGGGACCAACTCAAAGGGTCCCCATTATGGCCTATCCTCTCTAACTGTGGTGCCTGGTACTTAGGAGAAATGTACCAATTTTGGAAAAATAAGGAAGAAGGCATCACAATTGACATTGGTGATGTGTCTATAGATTTTTCTACCAAGGCCATCTCAGAAGTGTTAAACCTTCCGAATTCAGGACCAACAGCTGCTCACCTACCCACTTGCTCTGATGCGAATGCACGTAAGACTTGGTTGAAGATGACGTATGGTAGAGAAGATAAGACATATGGAGAGTTGACGTTGGAGGAAAGGATATATTTCAAGATTGGTACTTATCACATCTTCCCCACAAGAGGATTAAATAGGATTTCAACATATGCAACAAGAGGAAGTGCGATATTGATGGGCAAGGTTAATGCTAACCTTCCTCATCTGTATCTCATGGAGATCTTGATGTGGTTCAAAGAACACAAGATAGGGAAGTTCACATTGCCCTTCCCTTGTCTCATTAGGAAGCTATGAAAGCATGCTAGAATTCTAGGGTACACCAATGATGTCCCCAGAAGAGCCCAAAATGCTTCATTCACTAAACTAATGAAGCCACAAACTCCAAGGAAAAGTGCTGGTGAGACATTAGAGCTAGAGAAAAAGCAAGAATAGATGATGGGGCCCACTAAAACTCAAACTTTAGATCCTAGCCAACTTCCAAGCACAAGGCCCAATCGACAACAAGAAGCAGGGCCTAGCACAAGCCAACGAGATCAACTGCTACCATTGTCATAGGATTACTGACCATCGATGAGCCACCTCAAGGCCATCGCTAAGATAATCAATTGGGTAAGTCATGATGATGCTAATCTCTTCTACATCATCGATGACACTGTACGGTCCTTAGTTTCTATCGATCGTGCACGAGGTGAGGTGTCCATCCAAACAAGAGGAGGGGAGACTCATTGGTCATAATATATTTCAAGGAATGCTACGTCTTTCTAGATGTAATTGGAAATAGGTGAAGGGGCCATCATGGTGGTCATGTAGCACCAAGATGTAGTAGGAGCCACAGAAGTGGTCGTAGACCACATCAAAGAATCTTTTAATGTCTATATTGTGCCACCAGTATATTTCACAAGAGCACATGATGCTCAAACTTTGGCTGGTCTCTTGATGATGCCTACATAACATGAGGATGTGCTCGATTGGTTGTTGTAAATAGGACAACTAATGACATCCTTGTTTGACATCCATAAGATGTCATGGTAGCACAATCAGGCCTCATCTCCACCAAAGGAAAGTTGGTCATGACAAAGATCAAGGCTGAGCACGTAGAAGTGGAGTTGGCAATACTCCAAGAAAAGCTCATAACCTTGCAAGCTACACAATGAGACCCCTCTTAATTCATTCCTGTAGACCAATTGGAAACCTTCAAGATAGAGCAACTTAATAAACTATTGGTGGATAATAAAAGAGTGGCAGAGGAGAAAGAGAAGGTCGATTGGGATGCCTTCAAGGCACAAGCATAAACCTATGTGCACGCCAAGGCACTCAGAGCCTTATAAGAAGAGAATAAACAGCTTGCTGCTGACAATATTTGGTTGACCACTGTGGATAAATAGAAGAATGTTCTTAAGGAAAACTTTCAGCAATTACAAGAACAGTTGGTTAGGGTCAACCATGACATGAACCGTTTAGCTAGAAAGAATTGAACCCTCTCAATGGAGGAGGTACGCACAATCTGTCAAAAGATGGCCATTGAAATAAGCATGTGGAAAAGCAAGGACAAGTGGCATGAGAAATTAAAGAAGCACTTTAGAGACTAGGTGGGAATGTACAAGCAAGTCATTGAGAAGGAGATCCATATGGCCAAGGCCCACATCAACACTTTCAGTGCTCAACACACTGATTTGTTGGCCATATTGGACACATATGCATTTGTCCACCAAGTGGAACTTAAAAGTCAGGACCTACAAATTTAAGACCTCACAGTGTACATGGAATTGGGAAACCTGTGGTATGCCAATCTAGCCATGTTGACAACAAGATGCCTAAGAATAGAGCTCAAAAAGTAGGTGGCTACCACCTACACAAAATATGAAGTAGAATTTGCAAAGCATAAGAAAAAGTTGTAGAAGCTAGAAGTCAAAAATTCTAAGCTAGAGGTGGTTAAGACCAACTACCAAGTCTAGAGAGATGTTACAGCAGACTTGGCTCGATGGCTTACAAATTTTCAAGAGTATAGGGATAAAGTCAGAGCCTATGAAGAGGAATGATGGTTGTTTGTGGCCTAGTATGTCAAAGAAAATAAGATGTTCCTACAACTACCATGCCCATGAGAGGTGCTGACTCCATCAAACATTGGAGTATCAGCATGGATGGCACAGGATCCCTGAATAGACAAGGAAAAGCTCCAGGCACTACTTCAAAGTCATCAAATTCTGAAACCTGGAACCCAAGACAAAGGGAAGCAATCCATAGAGGAGCCACCACCACTTAGAACCACATGAGCCAAATAAAGTTTATAATTTTTCAATTTTGTCATTTTGTAATTTTGTGTTGTGTCCCAATTTTGTCCTATTGAGTTCTCCACTACAGCATGAATAAATTCCTAGTCAATTAATAATCCCATACCTATTCACTATGTAATCGATGGGGCTTGTTCTCATTTTGTTTGACTCAAGGACAAGTTTTCATTCATTCATGGGGGTATGATGAATCATGATTCATTGGGCTCCGGTATCAAACTCCCAATATCAGATCTACGATATTGGGTACGTGATATTGTGACCTAAGTAATGATATCAAGTACACGATATCATGACTCCTGTGCAGACCTATAAATACACATGTAGGCACACGAAGGAGAGGAGTTAGTGAGTTAAGATAGGAAAGTTAGATTAGTCTTTTAGTTTTCATTTTTAGTTCTTCTCAATCCTTTCTCCCAATGCATGCCCGCAGTGTGATGATTGTAATTGTACGGCATCCTTTATTCGAGTGTGGAATACTTGGACATGCACATGATTTCAAATAAATATTGAGATTACTTCATCATTACAACATTCACTTAGTTTAATTATTTAATTGTTATTGTTATTTATCATTATTAAATGTGGAATGAGTATGACTTAATAATGAGCATCTACATGTGAATACTTGGTATCCCAGTAGTGTACTTGGGTCATGTGCTTGGTAATCCTAACGGTAGTCATACACGAGGTCCGAGATGTGTACGAATGATTAAGGAGTAGATGCTCATCACACTTAAGGAGTAGATTCTCTCTCCCTATCTTCTATTAGTTTAACTCTCTCTCCCTTTTCCTCCTAGCTTAATTAAAGTTATTTTCCATTACCTCAAGGAGTAGCACTAGGTTAGAAACTACATCATAGACCTCACTCTGGACTAAACCATATGTGAAAAAGAAAATACTAGTCCAGGTGGGAAGACAGCAAACTACGATCAATGAGTAACTATCTAGATACCTCAACTAGCCTATCGGTGGAGTTTGACCAGATCGTGCATGAAACACTCGTATTCGTATGGTTGAGTGTAGGGGTACCTTGCCACTCATCAAATAGTTTTTTCTATTACATCTATCTTAATATTGAATAGGCATACAAGAATGATTGCTAGTTTTGGAATAAGTTATTTTCTTTATAAGTTGAGATTTGGCTTATTTTTGTTCTTTTTATTGAATGGGATAGCTTATTACAAGTGCCAATTCTTAATCAATTTACCGAAGAAATGTTGTTATCTTCACATAATTTTAAGCTTATGTATAAATTATTTTCCTTGGTTTCCTACTCTATTTAGCAAAGCCTTTGTGAATTTGCTTTAGTAAGTTAGCTAGTAGATAGTTTAAAATTGGAGATCAACATTTTCTATCAAAAACCTTTTATTCATTTATGTGTGTGGTGTGAAATATTTAAGACTAGGCTCATGGTAAATGTTATTCAATTATTTTAGTTTAGCTAAGAGATAGGTAGAGGAGATAGTTAAAATCATATCTAGAAGAGATAGTTACAGTCATACTTAAAATAACCATATTTTGGATATATTCTATACCTTAGATTTTTGTTAAGAAAGTTCTTCTCATTGTCATACCTAATCATATTAGCTCATTTTTACTAGTAGAGGCTATTTAAGAGTATCCATGCCTTGGTGGTACCAGAGACTACCAATCACCTAAAATGAATTATTCAAGATTTTTCTTCTGGCATAGTTGTTTTTTATTTTGCCACAACACCTAAGAACATTATCATCAAATTTTGTGATACAAATAATAGATCTAAAGTGTAGGAACATCACAATCACTTAAAAGCTTTTAAAATTTGGATCAATAAAGATGTCACTAAAAGAAAACTTACAACAAGAACTATAGAATGGAGAAATGTGAAAGAAATAAGAGTAGAAGATTTTGTAGCTTTTTTGGATACAAAAGATAATGAAATTATTGTGGACCAAGAACTTAGAAGGGGGGTAGAATAAGATTTTCAATTTGAATAACCAAGAAAACCAAAAATACCCAAAAGTTCAAGTGATTCCCCAACTTGGGTATTTCCCCACTTAGAGGATAGAATCCTTACACACCTCTGGACTTTGTTCCTTCAAAAATGTGGTTAAAAGAGCACCACAACCTTTATAAATTTTAAGCTCTACACATAGTTTTTTTTTTAGGAAACACACTCAATACTACAAGGTCCCAATAAGCTCAAAGTATACTTTCAAGGATCCCATAACCTTTACAATGGCATGAGTTTTGCATAGAGTATTTTCTTGTTGGAAACATACTCAACCCTACAGGGTCCCAACAAGCTCACAATATGTCTTCTTGTAAGAAGCACATCAACCCTACAAAATTACAAAGAGAAAAAGAATTAAGATGAGAATATAGTTACACTTTACAAATTCCTTACACTTACACTCACATAGAATACTTTACAAATGTTGGAGAAATGAGGAACAAAATAATCCACTTAATGAATACAATGATTGAATATACCAATGAATAGTGTTTATTCTTTTCACAAGGATTCCATTATATTTTTTGGTCTTTTTCTTTCCAAATAGTCCTCAATATTCGTGTAATGTCTAGGAAACAGCTACTTGGGATGTCCTATTTAAGCTTGGGATGTCTCAATGAAATTTGATCACTTGCAGGTTGGATATTCCACTGAAAATTGGGATGTATCAGTAAAAATTGGGACATTTGCTATTTTTGTGGGACATCTAGCTTGAGAGTGCACTTTTACCTTTAGGGAATCTACTAATCTTTTGGGATGTTTAGGTGGATATTGGAACACCTTATTTTAACTTCATGCATCTTTGACATCTGTCATCTTTATGGAGACCTTTTTTATCTTAGATTGACAACTTAGCTCTCATCTCCATCACATCTTACTCCTTGTCTTAACAGCATGAAGCTCTTTTCTTAATCAGGATTTCTTCATCTAAGCTCTTATCTCATCCTCATGAAAGCCTTGTCTTTACATTAATAAGCTCTTGTTCCAACCTCATTATCTTGTCATTACATGATTTTGTCTTTTTCAAGTCCTACAAGACTAGAAGCACATCTTCCAAATTCTTCATTTTCCAAAATTTTACCATACCAAAAGGTCAACAATATCTTCCTTTTTGGTGATTTGCAAAACTTGAGAAAATGGATTAGCATAATAACATAATATCATATGATTAAATAATTAAAGGCACAATATATATATATAGCTAATGATGAGTCCTAATATCATATACGTGATATCAGATCGAATCCTTAACATCGGATACACGATATTGGAGCTTGTCTCATTGTCAATAAATAAGAGATAGGGGCACTTGGTTTTGAGTAGTAGTTTTTTCAGTCCTTAGCCAAACTCTTGTAGTTTTTCTCTTCTAGAGTAAGAATTATTCCTAAGTGCCCACAGTAAGAGTCATAGAGTGAACGAATCTTTATTCAAGCATTGTGTACCTAAGCACACCTTGTGTCTAGAAATAAAGACGAACTTTGTAATAAACCTTGCAACATTTAGAATAACTTAACTATTGCATTTAATGTTATTTAATGTTATTTTATGCTTTCATTAGTTAATCAATGTTATTTCTATAGAATTATTAATTATCAATGAATTAGCACACTCGGCATGACCACTTCAAGCATACATGGAACACTTGGTAACCCAGTAATAACTACCGTTTGGTAACCCTAGTAGTGTTACACTGGTTCAGGATGTGTCCAAAGAGTGAGAGTGGATGCTGGTGTTAGGATTTGATCAACATTAAAGTTAGAAAAACCCATTAGTTAACTAAGTATTTTCATTTCACACACTTAGGAGACCAAGATAGAAAATATAAAAAACATAAAAATCATATACCTCAAGTTTACTTAACCATACAATTGTGCCTTACAAGTAAGCTTGGGAATACAACGACTACATAACTCATCCTTATTCTACATAGGTGCATAAGCACTTAATCTTTAAATTTCAATCAGATCATGCATGAATGCTCGTATTCGTATGGTTGGACGTAGGGGTACCTTGTGCTCATCATTGGCACCGTTGTTCAGGATTTTGTTGTTTGTGCACTCATTAGAACTTAGGAAATCTTTCCATCATTAGAACAAAACCTTAAGGTTAACTATCCTACAATCACCAAAAAATATTACTGCACACTGAGTAATTAATCATGTCTCCTTCTTCTTATGAGAGTTCTTAACTGACTAGGTCTAATACCATGAACAATCAAAGGCGGGGTGCACAAGTTGAGTATGTACAAGTTGTGCACAATCAGAGGCGGGATGATCGTATACTAGTGCCTAACAGTTTCACATGGTATACGATCATCCTAATGAGTATGTACTAGACTTTACCTTTATCCTCCATTGGGATGAATAGTTGTGATGGCATGATTTAGAAGGTAACATAGTGTTACCTCCCGATCACTCAATCTTGAGCATTCTTTTTCGTGCTCTCACACAAATTAGTATGTAGCACTTACAGTTAGAGTACGTTGTGCATGAACAAGATTCAAGATATTATAGACCCATGAAGGCACAATGCCATAGGGATCTACAATAGTCAAGACATTATGAATCTATAAAGTGGAAGTGGTCTCAGGATGTCCCATATGTTCTAAATAAAAACAACGATGGTGAACTTGTCTCGGGAGGTTTTTCACAACACGATGTTCCTCTCTTTGACTTCAGTCAAGGAGTTGGATATCAGAAACTTCACTCAACTATTCATAACCTAGGTTTGATTACCAACAGGCAAAAAGGGTCTAGAAAAGAAATATGAACACATGAGAATGATGGACTTCACGATTGTAACCGTAACCGAGGCCACGACCATCGAAGAGAAGGTGGCAGGCACCAACATGGTTCCAATCCTCCTTCCTCTTGACCTTCATCTTCTTCCTCCTCTCCTTTAGGAGATGAAGACAATCACAAAGGGCAAGACCATGAGGACAATGGTAAGTGAAATAGAAATCATCGACAAAATAGTAAAGAAAGGGGGTGAGGGAATTCCAAAGAGACACATCATGAAAGAAGGGAGAGTAGGGAACAACATATGCATCATAGACACCATAGGCAACATGATCATGATGAATCCCTACTTGCCATTCGAAGTATCTTAAATATAGCAAAGGTTATTAGATTCCAACAAGGCACTAGAAAGACAATAGGATCAAAAGACTAGACATGAATAACATCCCACAATTTGAAGGGGGATACAATGTTGATCCTCAAAATCATTTACAAGCATTCCATGATGCATGTGCCTTGAAAAATATTGGAAATGAGTGGAAAAAGCTAAAGTTGTTTCCATGGACACTAATCAAGGAAGCAGAAAGCTAGTACCAGTCCTTAGAACCAAAATCCATTCATCAATGAAGTACCATGTTGGAGCTATTCAATGATAAGTATCAAATGCACTCCCAAGTGTCCAACCTGCATAAGTAAATCCAAGGATGAAAACAAGGAGGACATGAACCCTTGCATGCTACCATTGGCCAATATTATTCATTATTACATCATTTCTCGTAGATGGGCTTAGGTACAAAACGAGAAGAACCCTTAGGACTTATGCCCAATGAAGGCTATCTGAGCTCAGAGCCCATCAAATACAAAGATTGTTGGAGCAAGTTACCAAGGAGAAAAATGAATTGAGGAAAAGAGAAACTATGAAAGAGTATAACAAAGATCCTTCCCTCTGAAAGAAGAAAATTAGATTTTGCAAAGATGAAGAAGATTCACCACTTGAAGAGATGGTGAATAGAAATACTTTTTCCATTCAAAAATTTGCATCAGAAGTATCAGCAAAGGTGGATCAAATGTGAAAATCTCTAGATGACAAATTTTAAACTATCCTAAAAATATCAGAGGAGTCTAAAGAACAAAGTAGTGACCAAGAGAGAAGGAAAAAGAAAGAAGCTAAGTATGCATGTAACAAGGGAAAGGCCAAGGTTGTTGTCATTGAAAAGGTTGAGAATTTGGACATAGACAATGATGGTTGATGTAATATTTTCCAATATGACCATCCTAAGAGATGTTACCCAATAGTGTCATATTTTCAAGAGTCTGGGATGTATGCACTAAACTCGCAATTAAATAGACAACAAAGACCCAAAAGGTTACCTTATCCTCAAGGTAACCCAAGGCAGTTCCACCAACCCTTGACATATTATATGAGTGGAGCTCCATCACAACTGAATGAATAGTATCAACAATGGAAACACCCACAATCATGGAGAATGCCACTACCATGTCAATAGTACCCTTACCATCAACTTAACACATATGGGTATTACATTCAATAGCCAATCTCTCCACATGACTCTACTAGTTACAACACTCTTCAACCTCACTACTAGAACCCTGAGTATTATAGAACTTCCTCTTTTTCTAGGGGCTATGTTCCACATATGTGTACCGACCTAAATCGTCGGTGTAAGACTAGAAGGGAAAACAAACACCGAAAGATCGTCAGGCAAACACAGCTGACCCTGTCTTCACTTGAGGGCAAGATGGAAAAGAGAATGAAGGTAGAGTGCCTTGGATGATCTACATGAAAATCAACCAAGGACTTCCCCAAGCATAAACTATGGCTTGCGCTAGGGTTATCATAACTAATGTCTTAAAACATAAACAGTGTGCATGAAATGTAAACAGAAACGTATGCAGGTATCATAAACAAAATGTAAACCTAACATAAACTGAATGTAAAACAAAGTAAACAAAAATAATGGATAGCAAAATGAACTGTATTGTATTTCTTAGAAAATATGTGCATCGATCAAAGTATAGCTACACATGTGGATGGTAGGTCAAGCACCAAGCCCTGGGGTGATGTGATATGATGTGTTTCAGAAGTGCTTGGATGCCAGGAGTCAAGTGTGTCGAGTGCCCAAGGATTTTTGGTCTAAGTTTCCTAATTCGTAAACCTTCAAAATTTCCAACCTCCATTTATGTGAATTGACAAGGTATTTATAGGGCTAGGTTGAGCTTAGGTGCAAAATTCAAGAATGGAATCAATAGCTGGGAGATGAGAGGAAATCGGATCTAGTGACACATGTCTAATGGATAGCTGTGTGTGAGTTGGACATGTGAGGGCAAGCTAAATTTTTGACCAAGTGCATTGTATCTTACAATGTGTGACAACTTACTCAAGCCAACTTACTCTCATGGAACATACAATTCGAAGCATAAGAGCTTGACAAATGACAAATGATGAAAATTTACAATGAATTAACAAGAGAAATTGACTCTGGCTTGCTTGAAACTTCTGGATTTCTAACTTGATTGCTATAGGATGTCGATTCAAGTGCTTCCATGGCTATTTGAGGCATCTCTACCTGATCAGGACTTCCAACGTGAGTTGATTTTGTCGCAGCGTGTCCTCAACATGTGCACGCTGCACTCATGCTACACTCATGCTGCACTCACATTGTAGCGTGACTTCAGCATGACCTCAGCTTAAGTGAGCAAAGACTTGCAATTTTTCAAAAATTTTTGAATTTTGAAGCCTAATTCTTGAAGTGTAAGGATTGCCTAACTGTGATTGACGAATTGAGCCTGAAAGTGCCTTGTTTTAAGCCACTTTTGGCAGCTCACGCTGGGCTCATGCTGCCAGCGTGAGTGTACCATGACCACAGCGTGACCTACAGTGTGACTTGCAGCCTGACTTGCAGCGTTGTGTGTAAGTCACACAGTGAGGCAGTAGATAAGCACATATTTAGCAATTGTAAGCAACACAAATAGTCAGCAATGGTATATCCAGCACAAATGACAGGTAATAGTTACTTTCGAAGAATTTCAGAATTTTGTTCTACTTCTAATGGTTCTAGTCCATTACCAATACCGAAACACTATGAAATATATGCTCTGTCTAGTCTTAAGGTCTTAGAGACTTGGAAAGAAATGTATATCTCAGAATGTGAGTTAGAAATATTTGGTACAGGTCTGCGTCCAGTAGCTCTTTCATTCTTCAATGAGTTTGAGGTTAAAACATGGAAAGAAAGAGGGTTTAATTACATTCATTTAGCTGAACTAGCCGTCCACATTCACCCACACTTCAATTATAGGTTAAGTGCTCCATATTGGATTGCAATTACAGATCGTAGATTCAAAACCTTCAAAGATGCAATAATCACTCAAGCTAAAGGAACATTAGCAACACATGCGGCCATAGTTACCATTCCAAACTTTACCTTATCTCTGCATGATCCACACTTATACAAATCTCTTATGATTATTGTATATCTTCCAATAGATATGATCCCACAATCCATATATGCCACTGTATCTACTGGGTTAATTTTTAAGTTGTTTAATAGTACTTCTATTAAGACGTTGTATCCTTTCAATGAACAAAAAACGTAGGTAGGATCAAACAATATAAAATACGGGGTAGAAATAGATATTGAAGATTTGCCAATTCATACATAGTATCCAAGTCTTTCAAATCCAATAGATAAATATTATAAGATCGTAAGACCACACTGGTATTCTACGCCAAAACGTAGATACAAAGTAAATCTTCTACCACCAAAGTTCACTGACAGAAATCCTCTAGATCACCTGCACAAAAAACAAAAACAAAAAATATTTAGAAAAGAAAAACCTTTAGTCATAAAGGAACAAGATCAAAAGGAATCACAAACAATTGTCCAACAACAAAGTTCTCCAAATTTAGGGATTTGGATAAAAAGAAATATACATCAGGCCAAGTATTTATATTGGTAGGATGATATGTGTCCTGGAAGTTTACATTGCAATCTGTAGTAGCACTTTCTTGAATGGAGAGAGAGCATACTACAACTTCATTAGCTCATAGAGAGGGGATTTGGCTAAAGAATCTCATGGAAAGCATTGAATGAATTTGAAGACATGGTTTCAATTTTCATTCACAATCAAGTGCAATATTATTGATATACAATGTAGCATTTCATGAGAAGTCAAAGCATATATTTGACTTGGAGGTCAACTACCAATCATATATTGGCAATGCTAAATAATATTTCATCCATAGTGCTCAAGAGGAGCCTATCAATAACACTAAATAATATTTTGTCCATAACATTTCACGGATAGCCTATAAGTAATGTTGAGTAATATTCCATCATAACACCAACATATTTGCTTGGAGTGAATTTGCAACTTCTATGTTTATGTTTTCTTAGTGCAATGCATGTGGAATGAAATTTAGAAGAGCAAGGAGAACAAGTCTCGAAAATAACAATCCATAAGAATTCAAAATATTTTTTAGCATGAGATTTATTACCAAACTTGGAGTTAGTTATCCTTCTTATCATGCAATCATAATGATCAGACCAAAATTGTTCTGGAATACATTGAATTTCTTAAATTGATAACTTGGATAATTTTCAATATAATATATGAACTAAAATTCAACTTAGTTTTTGTAAGGTTCTCTTAGCTAAATCATAAATATATATTATAAATCTATAACTAAGCTCATCAAATGAAATACTAAAAAAAGGCCATGAAAAAAGCAAATTAAAAGTGGTAAATACAGAAACTTTTAACTTTTAATAAAAGCAAATCATGCAACCAAACGTGCCCTTCAACTACATCATCGAAGTTTACAGTGTTGGTTGTATTCCTCCCTTGGAAATGTTATTGGTTGTATTACTCAAAGTTTCCAGTGGGAGGTGCAAATTTGAATTAAATAAAAGCTTAAATAACAACAAATAACATTTCGGACTAGTGGCAGGATGAATTTTGGAGGTATAACATAGAATGGTAATGAATAAAATAATAGTTGCATAGGGCTTTCGACATTGGACACCACATGCAAGGTACATCTTAGGGACGCTTATTGGGCTGACATGCATACTTCCATGCTAGAGATCTGTAACTCTGATGTCTTTACTTAGACTGCTGTTATCGGTCTTCTTTTTTTCATTGCTTTCGTATTCCATTAAAATGACGCTGGCGGGAACGAGCTGGCCTAAAACTCCCAATAAAAGGAATTTGATCTTAGTTCCGGTGAAATCAATTTCTGGCGGCTTCTAATCGCAAAATGGAAGCGACCACCGGCGATCGCTCGAGTTTTATTGTGGCCATGATCGAGAACAGAGTTAAAGAGGTAGCATATGCCTATGTACTTATCGAGTGTTAACAAGTACTTTTTAGCATTTTTTCAGAGAGCTAAAGGTGACTGGAAACAGCTGAATAACGGACAACTTTTAAGTATGGATAAAATTGATTGTCGTGATAGAAATTTATTTTAAGATTGCCTGCCAAATAAGCTTCGTAAATTAAGTGCAGAAATCTTTATTCTCAAGCTTCTAATGCAGGAATGAGCCCTGTATTTTAGCTTTGATTTTATGATCGTCTTTGCCAATCTTAGATAATTCACGACTGTTTTTTTTACCCCTACAAAGGAGCCACGAAGTATCCAATAAAGGCTGAATTTATGATGAAGTTTGTTTAGAGTACAACGTGGATTAGAGACGTACATTAAAGGTATTATTAAGAGCGAAAGGGGCAGTCGATACGAGCAACGATGCTTGTGATTGAGTTTTCAATAATTGAAAATATAATTACATGGAAGCAAGCATGCAACATCCAACAGTAAGAAAATCTTATTGTCAGATAATCCTATAATGTTTGTTCGTATTGCTAATGCTTATTTAAAGGAAGAAATGCGTCTCCTGAAGTTTCAAACTGTAGAACAAGTTAAATATTCATGATTGAAATAAAATGCACACGCGCACATGAAAATTTATGTTTTATATTTTGGTAGTTACTGCAATTTTCTTTTAAAGAGATTATCCTTGCATTAATTCATCGTTGTCTAACGGTACAGGTTGGTTTGGCTGTGTTTGATCTGCGATCTGCTGCTCTTCATCTTTCCCAATTCATTGAAACCAGCCGTTCTTATCAGAACACCAAAACACTGTTACATTTCGATGATCCCACCGATATAATTGTGCCTCCTACAAAAATGACCTCTGATGGAATGATCGGCGTCTCTGCACTTGTTGATCGATTTTATGGCCTTACAAACAAGGTGCTGAAAAATTCTCTTTAAATGCCAAATAAAAAGAAAAATTTGGCACGGTGCGTCTTATGAAACGTTGTTTTTTATTTGTCATCGCAGGTGATCATGGCCCGAGGCTGCTTTGATGACAGTAAGGTATTTCTTCTTTTATTCATGTTACAGTTTTGAGCTGAAATCTAACATTTCTAAAGGCTGGGACCTAAAGCTGTCAAGGATGTTCTTTGAGGATGACTTACAACTTAGAGATCAAATCATTTTGCCATGGGTTTTGGCTCTAAAATTTGCTCACATTGTACTCACCCTGGCAACATGACCTCAGCATGAGTGATAGCATGAGTGTGAAAATTTGCACTTTTTTGACTGAAACTTGAGTCTCTGGATGGTGAAACTTTGAACTCTAGGCTAGCCATAATAGTGACCCTTGAGAATGTCTTACACCCTCAGACTGAGCCACCTTTGACTTGATTCTAACACCATTTGGAATTTCTCACATTGAGGGCAAGCTAGGTTGATAGCGTGAGCAAGCTGGCTTGAGCAAGCTGGGCATGAGCTCCATGCCTTAGTCAAATTTTATCTCCTGAAACATCAAAAGGGCTTGAGTCATTCTCATTTCAAAGTACCAGGCTAAAACTAGTGGTGTTTCATTAGCCCCTCTTTGTTGACATTTGGAGGAATCCAACTGAGAGGCATCGATAAAGAAGTGCAAAACACCATGAACAACCGAGTATTAAGCATTAACCGTTGGGCCTTGGCCGGATGTCATCACACTATTTTCAAAAGTACATGGGATTGAGGGAATGCAGTTTAAGATGCAAGGGGATTGTGTTGGCGACCATTTGGGACGCGACCGCCAACAAGTGTCCTCGAACAGGATTTAGGTGCCTGCTGGTCTCTAGCTACACCAAGGCCCAGATACCTCCAAATAACTCAGTAGTTAATGTGAGTATGTGTGTGTGCTGTTGCGGCATGCGGTTGTATGAAACGTGACAATTTCGTTGTGTGTGAACTACAAATGACTTTACTTTAAAGAGATTCAACCAACTTTGTCCAGTACTGTGAGTTATTGAAAGTTTCCTATTTTGTTCAAACTACCTAGTCTACGCGGTCCCTATAATACCTGCTTGTAACAAATAAAATTTTGCATAAACATTTGAGCACAACTCCGCAAATCTACTCCTAATTTTCCCCAGAGAGAGATATAGTTCCACAAGAAAACTAGAAATAGAGCAAGATTCAATGGAAATAGACAGAAAAGAAAAGAAAGCAGATTTGTGTG
>MNCI01028521.1:0-27651 GCA_015680685.1 Gnetum montanum | reverse complement strand
TGGGTGGTTTCAACCACAAAAGAGATAAAAGCTACAATGGACAAGTGTCCTATTCAATCGCCAAGTGTCTTCCTTCAATTGCCAAGTGTCTTCATCTAGTTGCCAAGTGTCTTCATGGAGATAAACAAGTTGTAGGTGACAAGTGTCCCATGCAAGTGACAAGTGGCCTTGGTGGTGGTTACAATATTATTAAAATATAATTTCTAAAATACATAGGAATATAAGCTATAGTGGCAACTTACTTCATACATATATATATCTTTTTAATTTTGCCTCTTCTAAATGAGATGTCAAGTCTTTTAAGTGGTGTATAAGACTTCCCAAAAAATGAGATTCTCCTCTTCCTAGGAAAAATATCCCAAAAATATTTCAAAAATATCTCCCCTATCTTCTCTCTTAAGTAATTTGACTAACCAATCAGAGGATTACTTGTCCAATAAGCTAGGAGAAAATTATGTGATTTAGGAAGTTAAGAAGGATACATAAAATGAGGAGCATTTTATGCTAACTTTAATGTGACTTTAAATGGAATAATCAATATGGAAAATTTTTAATAGGTAATGACTTTATAATAATGTTTTTAAAGCAAGCTTTTCTAAAACAAGACTCCATATTATATGTATTATGTAATTTGTTTTAGATCACTAGGCGAATCTAGCTTAAAATTTTGAATTCTAAGTGCCACTAAGCTTAACATAGAAATATAATATAACCTCCACGTTATTGGTGGTAGTGGTAGTTAACTAAATTTTCTCTTGCATCCCGATAATTGTAGCTAAAATTCGGAATGACCTGGAATACGAAACCGAAGGTGAAGCCACCGATCCTACAACTGATTCATCATACCAAAAATCGTTACCAGCAACTGCCGTGCATGAGAAGACTCAGCCGCTGTATAGGGAACATTGCTGCATCGAAGGTGTTATCGTGTACAGGCCATGCCCATTTGTGTTTCTTTGGTGTTTGCTGCGGACTTTTCTGCACCCGCTGCTGGTCTTCTCTGCGCCTGCTGCTGCCATCGTGTTTTGTTTTCCGGCCTTTGCCGTTTTCTGAATCGTCTTTGCCAGAAGCCCTTACGACGGAACAAAAAAAAATACAAATTTTCCAAGAATGCCTAAACAAATTGTTAACAAAATCAGTAAACAGGGCTGCGGTTTTCTGCAATTTCTGGAGCAAAATAGGGCCACGTTTTTCTACAAATTAGGGCCACGTTTTTTAGCAAATTAGGGCCACAATTTTCAGCAAATTAGGGCCACATTTTTCTGCAAATTAGGGCCACGATTCATTTGCAAAATAATTCGTGTTGTTGGTATGCCAACAAGGGATGAAATCCCATGGAATGGTATGATTTTTGCATATGGGAAACATGGTCCCTAGAAGTAGGCTCTGCAACTTTTGTGGATTGGTTGGTTCAAGGATGCAAGTTGGACAAGGCCTCTAAGATTTTTGGGACATTCAACCATGCCTTTGTGGATGCAAACCAATTAGCCAAAAGCTTGTCTTAATCAACATGGTAGGCTTCAAGGTGAAGAAATAGAATCTCAAAAATCTCTTTTAAATTTTTCAAAAATCACCATAACCTTGTAAAGCCTATTCCATGAAATGGCCAAAATGTGCCAACAGATTGATTGTAACCAGGGGAAGCCAGGAGTTGGTCAAGGGTTTTGATTATTGCCAGGATTGTGGGAGAGGAAATGCTCTCATGTGAACAAGCTATATCCTTGGTCTTTGTCAATAGCCAGTGTTCAGCAGACTCGGAGCCAAGACATAGGAGGTGCATTCTTTGGAGGAACGAGACTCTTATAAAGTGTTTACGAGGCCCATTGTAAACAGCCAAAGCCATGTGATGATGTGCAACATGGTCTTTTTGAGACATAAGTGTAACTGTTTTCCAAGACAATTGCCTTCTTGCCTGGGGCTTGTATGAGAATAGCCAATAGTCTTTGGTTTATGATGTGAATGGGGGGTCATGAAGACATTTTTGTGCTTTTTTCTCTTTGACCTTTTTGTTCTTTTTTCTATTTATTTGTTTCTTCTTTTCTTTTATTTTTTCTTTGTTTTGGCCTTTTGAATTTTGTTTTTCTTGTTCTTTTTGGTCTTTTTGAAAGAGCTTGCTTTTAATGTTGTGCTCGTGTTCAAGCACTTGCTTTTTCTCTTATGCATCATATACTATGTTTTGCATTGCAACTGCTTAGAGAATCACGATGTGTAATAGTGCATCAAGAGCTTTGAGGTGAATGGAATGTATCAAGGGGATGTAATCGAATAGGATAAGGGGACATGATGGGGAAATAGGGAATGTATCAAGAGTTGGGAATGTACTTATGAACGGATTGACTAACCTAGTTACGTGTGTCAGGGAAAAATATGATACCTTGTCGTCATGATGAAATGCACTTATTCACGAATGCCTCAGGCGTGTCATCCTACAAACACAACTCCAAGAAGACAAGAAAAACACAAATGAAAAGCTTAACCAAGCACTTTGATCAAGGAGATGGAGCCACCATGTGTAATTTCCAAAGCATACAGGATCATGCACAGCATCAACCTCATTAAGGTCCATGAGATAAATCATGCAGCAAGTGTTGGTGGAACATGTACAGCCAATTGCAGCAACACATCTTTTCAAGTTTTGCCTGGTCGTTGATGATGTTTCCAGTTTATAGTCTTAGTAGACTATTGTGGATTAGTTTCATGTCATAACCCTTTGGATGGTGCCAGTTTAGTGTCGTAGTGGATGGTGCATTGCTAGTTTATAGTCGTAGAGGACTATGAAGAGGAAAACTAGTTTATAGTCTTAGTGGACTCTGTGTGCTAGTTTCGTGTCATGGCATATAGGTGTGGCAATTTAACGTCGTACCAGATAGAGCTCTATGGCGTCAGTTTATTGTCATAACTCTAGGATATTTTATGGTATCATTTTTAAGTCATGATGCCAGGACTATTCTGTGGTATCACTTTTAAGCCATGATGCCAGGACTGTTCTATGGTATCAGATTTAAGTCATGATGCCAAGACTGTTCATGGTATCAGTTTTAAGTCATGATGCTAGGACTGTTCTATGGTATCAATTTTAAGTCATGATGCCAGAACTGTTCTGTGGTATCAGTTTTAATTGATGATGCCAGGACTATTCTGTGGTATTAGTTTTAAGTCATGATGCCAGGACTGTTCTTTGGAATCAGTTTTAAGTCATGATGCTAGGACTATTATGTTGTATTAGTTTTAAGTCATGATGCTAGGACTGTTCTGTGCCTTAAGTTTATCAAACATAGTACTATTTCAGGTACAAATGATTTGTAGGATTAGTGAACTCGTTCTCATCCATGTCAGCCAGTTTGAATGCTATGTTATTGTACACCTTGGTGACTAAGTAAGGCCCTTCCTAGTTGGCTGAAAATTTTTCTAGATGTTCATGGGCAGCCTTAAGGACTAGATCTCCTTCTTTGATTGGGCATTTATGGAGATCATGTTTGTGCTATTGCCTCTATTTTTTCTGGTACCATTCAATTTGATTGAGCATTCGCACATGTTCTTCCTCCACTGAGTTAAGGTCAACAATGTGTAGTTAATTGTTTTGACTTTCATCGAGGAGGCTCGAGAGGGCTATCCACAATGAGGGAACCTATAATTCTAAAGGTAAGATAGCTTCAGATCTGTACATAAGACCATATGGAGTTTTGCCCGTAGTTGTTCAATGTGTCATTCTTTATGCCCACAATGTGTAGACCAATTGTTCATGCCATCGTTTCTTGCTCTGATCTAGCATCCTTTTGAGAACCATGATGACAGTCTTGTTTGTAGCCTCTACTTGATCATTGCTCTGTGGGTAGTAAGGTGATGAAAATTCATGTTTAATAACTAGGCTTTCAAAAAGGTTTTAGTATCTACACTACTGAACTATGGCCCATTGTCAGTAATGATGGTCATCGGAATATCAAAATGGGTCACGATATTCTCTATTATGAAAGTGCAAATGTGTTTTGAAGTGGTATTCCTAAGGGGAATAGCTTCCACCCATTTTGTGAAGTATTCAGTTGCAGTGATAATAAAGCTGTCTTGTGGAGGATGATGGTGTTATTGGTCCAATTAAGTCTAATCCCCATTTTTGAAATGGTCATGTGATTTGTGTTGTGTACAATTCGTTAGGTGGAACATGTATTAGATTACCATTCTTTTGGAAAATGACACATGTTCTGACCTTGGAGATGTAATCGTACTCCATGTGTGGCCAGTAGTAGCCTAAGCACTTAATCTTTGTCACCATTGCTTTGGGTGCAATGTGCCCTCCACAAAGTCCTTCGTGGACTTGTTCTACAATTGTTTGACTATCGATGCTACTAACACACATCAGCAAAATGCCTTCATACAATTTACAACACAAGGTGCTTCCTATTAATGCATATTGCCAGGAGCATTTTCACACCGCTTCTTTTCGAGCATTTGCCAAATGTTGCAAAGGTTTGCCTCATAGAGGGTACTCTTTTATGTCATTGTACCATTCTACTGCGTGTGTTGTGCTAAGGGATGCTATAGGCATTTTATCAAGAGTGTTAATTATAGGTTCGGCATAGCTTGTTATGGAGCTAGGCAACGCGTGGAACATTTCGGGTGTCACGTTTAAGGCTAATGTAGCAAGTGCATTGGCAATGGTATTTTCACTTCTAGGGACATCCTGTATATTTTTTTCTACTAGTTGCCTTAGCAGATGTTTGGCCAGATCATAATACAATTGCAAATGGAGAGCTTTGCATGCGTAAACCTTAGTGACTTGATTAATGACTAACTGTGAATCGCCACAAACTATGAGATGTGTGATTCCTAAAGTTAATGCTGCTTGAAGACCTCTAAGAAGACCTTCATATTCTGCCACATTATTAGTATAGGGAAATGTCAATCAATAAGTGAAGGGCTGGATTTCTCCAGAGGGGTATGTTAAAATGGTCATAGCACTTCCTCCTCGGGAGGTTGGAGCTCCATCGAAATAGAGGATTGCCTCATAGTTGTCAGGTACATTGTCTATACTGTTAACAATCTCATTGGGGAACTCAAGGTTAATTGTTGCCTGATCATGTGTTTGCGAGACAACTAATTATGTGACTATTGCTTGACCTTTCATGGAAGATTAAGCAACATAGTGTAGGTCAAACTCTACGATCATCGCTTTCTACCTAGCCATCCTACTCGACTCGTAGATATTGTTAGTAATGCCATGGAATACATTATCCTGGCAAATGATGTAAACTTGGTTACAGAAGAGATAATGTCACCATTTCTTCAAGGCAAAAACAAGGGCAAGGCATGATTTTTCCATGTCGTTGTATCGTTGTTCATAGGCAATTAAAGCATGGCTTAGGTAATATACAGGGATCTCGACTCCATCTTGATTTTTTGACAAAGCATTGATGCAATGGAAGAATCAGAAGTTGCAAGGTAGATATAGAAGGATTTATCACCTTGAGGGGGATAAATTATCAGTAATTGAGCCAATTCTTTCTTTATGTTCTCAAACGCTTCTTGGCATTGTTGGGTCCATTGGAAATGCACATTTTTTCGTAATAGGTGCTGCATAGGTTTCAACTTATCCATCAACATTTTGATAAAGCATCTTATGAATTGCAGCCTACCTTCAAGGTCGCGTAATTTGGTAAGGTTTTTTGGGGGTTGCATATTAGTTATTGCCTTAACCTTGTCAGGCTCTACCCATATTCCCATTTCAAAGACTATGAAACCAAGCATCTTGCCTATTTTAACACCAAAGACACACTTCTTTGGGTTGAGTCTAAGGTCATATTTGAGACAATGCTTAAGCATTAAGTCTAGATCTTTTGCATGTCATTCAGTTGTTTTAGATTTAACCGTGATATCGTCAACATAATCATTGAGCAAATTGAGCATGTAATCGCTAAATATATATTTCATTGCTCGTTGATATGTAGCTCCTACATTTTTAAGGCCAAATGGCATCATAGTATAACAGAATGTACCCCAAGGTGTCATGAAAGTTATTCTAAGTTGATGTTTTGGATTGATTCTTCTTTGGTTGTACTCTGAAAATCCATCCATAAAGGATAATAGTGCATGCCCAGCAGTTGTGTCAATAAGTTGATTAATGCTAGGTAACAGGAAATCATCCTTTATAGTGGTTGTGTTAAGGTCATGGAAGTCGATGCATATGCATATACTACCATTCTTCTTAGGGACTACAACAATGTTTGATACCCAATCAGAATAGTCAACAGCTCGGATGAAGCCGGCTTGGTAGAGCTTTGTGATTTCATCACAAACATCCAATGCTACCTCGAGTCTGACCTTCCATGCTTTTTGTTTCACTAGTTTAATTTTTTCATTGAGAATGATGTTGTGTTGGATGATCCTAGGGTCTAGTCCTCGCATGTCGGTATATGACCATGCGAACATTTTTATGTTATCTTTTAACACTTTAGTGAGGTCACGTACGAGTTGCGAGTCTAGTAGGGCACTTAATTTCAATGTCCTAGCTTCGCCACTAACTATAATAATGGGGATTTGAACTAGAGGATCTTCAGTGATATTATGAGCTTCTAGATCTAAAGTCTTAGTCACGTTTTTAGGCCATTCTAATGTTTCTTAAGTGAAGGCTATTAAATTAGTATAGGTGTATGGGTCTAGATCCAAGGATTCTGGGTTGATTTCTCTTTTTATCTTCCCGTATGGTCCACTGAGAGACAATGTTGAAAGGATATTCTTGGTGGCCATGTGCTTGCTCCTGCCAATTTAAAACGGGAGCAAAGTAAGAGACACCCCCCTGGCAGGAGAGTTACAAAGTGTAAATGAACATAGGGTAATCAAACTATGTACTGACAAAATTAGGAGACGCGGTGATTAATCATGGTAGTTTAAGGCCATACCAAGCTAGATGGCAGTTTAAGGCCATACCAGGCCAGATGGCTGTTTAAGGCCATACCGGGCCAGTAATATTTATGTTGACTTGTCATTTGGACTGAGTGTATGCACCATTTTTAAGCTTTAACTTTTGACTTTTAAATTTCTTAAGTGAAAGTTTATGGAGATTTTAAAGTTTTATGAATTTTATGCACATTGTTACGTATTTCTATATGTTTATATATGTTTATTTATCTTTATTGTTGATTTTTGCACTTTTCTCCTCTTCCTCATAAGAATTTTTGGGCCTCGTCTCCAGAGGTTGAAATAATAAGGAATATTAGAAAAGCATAGGGCAAAGATGACATAAACAATAACATGCAAACAAAATGAAACATGGTTAAGTAAAATAAGGAGATAAAATAAAAGACAATAAATTAAATTAAGAAAATTGGAGGTTAGAAAAAGGGGTTTCTGGAGTACAAGGCATCATTTCTATTAGTGTGAGTTCCTGGGAATTTGAACTATACTGTGAGCTACAATGTTGTGCAGCGTGAGCTACAGTGTTAGCGTCCACGTGAGCAAGGCAACATGAAGGACAAGGGCAAAGGAAAGGCAAGCTAGGATAAGGGGAAGAGGCAGGAAGATTTGTCGTTTGTGAAGGAGAGTGAAGACCTTCTCCAAAATCTCCCCCAAGCTAGGATTCCAACGTGGAGTGGAGCCTTGCATAGGTAGATTTTTTTTCTCTTGCTTTTCTCGGCATTTTTTGTGGATAGCGTTCCTTAGGGTAGAATTATTATGCTACAATTGTGGGTTTTTGGGCTATGATTTTGGGTTGTTTTGGTGAGATTTGTGGCATCAGCATGAGGGATTAAGGCGTGTCTAGGGCATGAGTGCTAGGAATGGCTAGAATGACATGTGCATTTAGGGCTTCCTGCATTATGGGCTTTTGAGGCTTCCTGGCAATGTGGAGATTTTGGATTTTCCTGGGCATCTTAGGCCGCATGGTTTGTTGGCTTTCATGGACGCCAAGAGAAGGGAGAGTCAGTGTGAGTGCAGGGAAGGCTAGTTTTCTATTTGCTTGTAGTTTGAGCTATGTTATTGGGGAAGCTTCAATGTTAATGTTTCTTTTCTCTTCAACGTGGCCACCAACATCTTGGGCAGTGTGAGCAGCAAACGAGGGGTTTCCAGGGCAAGGCAGCATGAGCTGCAAATTTGGGCTTTTAGGGTTTGGTAGCGTGAGCTGCAAATTTGGACTTTTGGGGTTTGGTAGCATGAGTTGCAAATTTTGGCTTTTTGGGTTTGGTAGCGTGATTTTCCAGCTTTCTTGCGTGTTTGGGCTGCAGTGTTCTTCTGGCATTTTCAGGGCTTGGGTGTCAGTTTTCTTGGCAGTGTGAGTGTTGGAGGAAAGGAAAGCCATCACTGGGGAAGTGTGAGCCACGTTATTGTGCTCATGGGTCTGTGAGTCTATGAGTAGGAAAGTGGCAAGAGAGTGGTTTTTACCTCTGCCTGGGCCCGAGGACCCTCTCAACAGGGAGCCATTATCTAACCTTGGTTGTTTGGAGAAGCAACTGCGCATGTTCTATCTTCGTAATATACCAGTTCCCAGCGTGAGTGAGTGGATAGGCTCTAGTGTGAATTTCTGGACAGGATCTAGCACGAGTGCGAGTTCAGCACGCTAGCATGAGTTAGGGGAAGGCTCAACATGAGTTTTTTGGCTGCAACCTTCCAATGTGAGTTGTTTGGCCATAGCCTTCCAACATGAGTTGTTTTGCCATAGCCTGAGCTTGCCAAAAGGCCTAGTGTGTTCACTGGAATGTGAAGACGTATGTTGTTTCATGGATACCCATTACATGTGTGGATTTACTTGTGAAACGGATTTCAATGTGCCCCAGTGAGCGTCAAATACACTAAATAGATGTTGGTGTCCTTGTCTCATGGGGTGAAGCTATGCATTCAAAGTATTTTTTATGTGATTTTTAGTTTATGTTGGTTTTGACCTATTGTTAGTACTTATATTCTTCACTTACCTAATGTTTTGGTTGTATGAAGGAGACCTAAATCATCTCTTCTCGTCATTGAGCTTGTTGGCGTACTTGCTTAGTTTGGCCCCTTTGGACCAGACACACCTCCCTATGACATGCGCATCGAACCCCATGTGATATGGTTTCACCCCGGTGTCAGTTCATTTTTGTCATTTATCTTGCAAAATTTTAATGTGGTTATATGGTCTCACCTAAGTGAACAATTGGCTTGTGAAATCATTGAGACAACGTTGCCTAGGTCTACACAAGGCATGCTTGCCTTTATCACTGATATCGATGAGGAACTTTTCAAAGTTGCGGGAGGCCCTGCTAAAGGTCCTAGATCTACATGTCCCTTGACCCGTGTGTAAGCTGCCTACGTGTAGTTATTATAACAGCAGTAGCACACTTTTCCTAGCTCTCCGTGTGCACACTCTATTCTAGAACCCACCTAGGACAGTATATAGAGTGGATAGGTATGCTCCCTTGTGTCTTACTTTAACTTGTGATTCCTTTTTAAATTTTATGTCATCATCTAAATGTAAATGTTGTTTTCCTATGCAGGCACTGCTTTGATGAACACGGGATGCGCGATGATGATGGTGGGCTTGCTTTAGTGTGCACAGCACTAGAGACATTCATGGCGGGCCCTATTCTTTGTGCTGCGGTGTTGGACCAGACAAAGGTGACCCTTGTTGACTACCATAGGCAATTTTCAAGAGTGTTTGAGTGCTGGCAAGTTCATGGTTGGTTACATGAGGAATGGTCTTCTAACGGGTCAATTTTCCCTCAAAGAATTGATCCTGCACCTATCCCACCTACACCATTTATTGATGGTAAATGGACCACACTCAAGACTCCATTTTATTTTTGATTGCATCATTGTGTACTATTTTCTTAATTCTTTGCTCTATGTTTTCTTTTTACAGCAGCCATCACCTCCAAATAAGTTACTATTATAACAGGGTGCACTAAGGCCACCCTTTTTATGAAATTTGGGAAGGTAGAGTAGTCACAAAAATGGTTGCAGAAGAAAGCTTCCGAGTTGATCATCAACTACCTTACTTAGGCAGGTCTGATGGACTTGTTTACAGCTTTGACTCCTAGCATTCTGGTTACTGAGATGATCACCATTATTGATTCTTTCAATGATGATGCTTCCTATTTTAGCATGCAAGTTTGAGGAGTCAATGTATCTTTTCATCTTACCTATGAATTCCTTTCTGATCTTTTTGGCGTACCCATGGATGGTGCCACGGTGATCATAGATAAAGCAACAAAAGAGGGCCAGGTCATAAGAGAGCTTGAGTAGTGGTTAGGTGTGTCTCGGGGTCCTAAGGGCTTCACCATGCAAAACGATACCCAATCAACAAAGATGAACTTCTTGTATCCTCTCTTTCGGGCATGGGCATTCCCCAAATCTCTTTCTCAAGGAAGAAACCTTGGGATTGAGTCTATGCATGTCATGCATGCAGTTATAGAGACAGGCATGTGCTACAACTGGGCATAGTTTCTTGTATCAGGTTTTCATGGGGAGATCATCAAGTTACATTCAAACATCCATGCTAAATCCCATTTTACCTTTACCTTCTTTGAGGGGTATTTACATAGGTTTACTGAGTTCCTAGTGGTTTATGATGATAACCGCTATGTTTTGAGGGATCGTTCACAACTATCCCATCCTTGGATTCGTCATTTTCTTAGCACCACTAGATCCCAGGAACCACCTAAAGATATGGAGGAATCAATGTTAGTCACTAGTGGAGGTGCAGCTAGCCAATCCCATCATTCCCATGATAGCTTGGGATTGGAACCGCCTAGGATGTGCACGTCTGTTAAAAGGGTTGAACGTTTGATTGGTGAGACTATTGGAAAGTCCAAGGAAAAAGTGAAGAGGAAAGAACGTCCAAGGCAGCCTGCTCTAGATGTGATACCACCAAGAGTAAAGAAGATTTGGTTTGTATTTCCAGTGGAGAGTAAGTATCTTATTCTATTGTTATATATTTATTATTATTATTTTTTGTTTGTTGTTTTTGGCCTATACGTTATATATATATACACCATGTTATACTAACTCTAATATTCTGGAATTTTCATAGGAAAGTCCTGAGAGAGAGAGAGAGAGACTTTGGCCCCGATGGTTGATCCTGAAGTGGTTGTCACAAGGACGAAGGAAGAGGCAAAGGAAAGAGAAGAAACTATCGAAGAATCTCCCGCCTCGCAAGAGGAAGATGTGATAGAAATCATGGGGGCGAAGCTTAGGGAGGCTTTGGATGCACTCAGGCAATCTAGTGATGAAAGAGATGTCTTTGATGGCTTCTTCAATGGATCTTTGCAGCTTGGTGATCCGCCTAAGCTAAACATCAAAGGGCTTTTTGATATGTTCCTTTCATCATAATCTATGTTTTTGTATCATTTAATTTTCATGTGTTGTTTTTTATTATCATGATCATTTCTAGCATTAGAGGTAGACGTTAAGATTTCTAAGGCACATGCATCCCGGGTAGAGGTGCCAGGGACATAGGTTCCAATCAAAGTGACCTCCCCTGCTTGTCCCACATCAATTGACCAGCTAAGGCCATGGCCTGAGATGCCTAGCAAAATGGACTTTGTTAAGGGCATTGTTAATGATGTGGTTGCTCACCTACAAGAAGCTCACCCAAAGCTAGGTATGTGTGTATTGTTTATTACGCTTAGTGTCTAGGTTTATTATGTTTCTTTGTGTTATTTATTGATTATAGCTTATTCATATGTGTGGTACTAACACCTGCAATCCCTCTGAAGCTACTCACATTGATGCTCTCCCTGAATTGCCAGAGAATATCAAGCAAGTCCCAAGGAATGTGTACAATGTGGTCTCTGGTTGCATCATACAGAACGCTAAGTCACTTTTGACTTGTAGGCATTCGGCTGAGTATGTATGGGATGAGGCTCATCCATTGAGGGAAGAGCTAGGAAAGGAGAGGGAGGAGAAAAGGGATCTCCACTCCTATTATGATCTTGCTGCTGCTAGACTATTTGGTGATAGTACCTAGCACACATCTGAAATCACCTATGCATGTTACTGGATGGTTTTGAACAGCAAAGTGCAAGTGACCTAGGACCTGGTTGAGAAAAAGGCACAGATGGATTTGCTAAAAAAAAAATTTCATGATTGGAAGTCCTTTGTGGCTAAGGTATAGAAGTGGGGCCAAGACCAAAAGGATCACAAGCATCAATATAAGAAATGGTTGAAGGAGGAGTCAATTGAACACCATAGGATGGAGATGTTCATCGATGGGTTAGGCTTGCGGCCTGCTTATGATAGGTTTGTCGAGTGCATTGAGGTGGAGGAATATCCTGAGAGAACAATTGCCACCACCCCCAGGGAGGCTTCTACAGGCATGTTCTCTCTTGAGTGTCCTACTTGGACTTCAGTGGACAAGGGTAAAACCTTGGCTAGTGTTGATCTTGGCCTGAAGGAGGATTGGGAAAACATGCCTAAGGAGGAGATTCTATGGTGTTTGAAGGCCAATTTAGGGCCCTCCTCACTTGTGAGTGTTTTATCGTGGCATTCATCTTTGTATGATTTTATTGTTTTCATTGTTAGTGTTACTATTTTTTTTCTAGTTTTGTGTTTATGATTTGCTTTACTACTCTTACATGTTTTGTTTTCTTTTCTATTTTTTGTTTGTAGGGACGTGTTAATGATGGAGCTAGCCCTAATGGAGCAAGACTGGATGATGAAGAGGATCTTGGGGACCAGCCCCCTTCATGAGCTTATTGTTAATCAGACTTTAGCTATTAAATGTTTTGGATTTTTTGAATGTTTGATGGACATATGTGGTTGAAAAATGTAATAATGTGGACCTAATTATGACATAACATGTTAAAATTTTACTACCATATTGACGTATCATTTTTTTTATTTTGTGTTTTCTCTTTTTATTTGTTTTTTCTAGTATTATCATGAACATAGGAGTAACTAAATGTAAGATGGGGGAACAAAATGTGAATCAATACTTGTAAAAGAAGCAAGTAACCAGAAGGCATAAATCGAGACTGCAACTTGTATCATTTAAAATAAAATTTGACATAATGTAATGAATGTTTGTAAACTTTACAACATATTGAATCCTAGTTTAAAGCCATTTCAAATTGTTCACATCAGTTTAAAGTCATGGTGGACTGTTGCATCTATTGCTAAGAGAAGAAAAATTACCAGTTTTATGCCATAGTGGGCCAAAAGCAATAACAGTTTCAAAAAGCTTTTAAAAGGAGTCGGTCATTTCTGACTGTGGCTAGTTTAACATCATTGCGGACATTCGCTAGCAGTTTAATGTCATACCAGACAATTGGTAGTTTAACGTCATTTTAGACATTTGGTAGTTTAACGTCATTTTAGACATTTGGTAGTTTAATGTCATTTAGGACATTTGGTAGTTTCAAGTCATTTCGGACATTTGGTAGTTTAACATCATTTCAGACATTTGTGATTCGTTCTAGTTATTGAGTTGCTTCTTAATCTTTTGAAGTTTAACGTGAGGGGTCGAGCGTGTGGGTATGATCTTATACTCACCTTCCCCTTCATTGGTGATGTCAAAGGGTAACTCCAACCAAGAGACATCAGTGGGAATGGCTCCTATGTTTGCATTGTCCAGTGCTTCCTTAGTTTTAGCAATATCGTGAGTTAACGTTGGTTTCATCTCTTGATGCATGCTCATAGTTTGTTGCTTAGGCTCAACGAACTCAATTTCTGACTCTTGATCTATTCTAAGGTGTGAGGAAGTGGGCAATACTATTGTATCCCCATGTATGATGATTTCACCACCCTCGTAAGATAGGTGGATCTCCTGATGGACTGGTGAGGATAATGCTCTAAGTTGAGCTAGCAAGGGACATCCTAGAATCAGGTTAAACCTTAGCATTTCGTCAACCACTACAAATTCAGCTAATGTGGGGAATTGGTACCCAGCTATGAAATCTAAGGTAACCATACCTTTCACCCCAACATGGGAACCACTAAAGGATTTCAAGAAAGAAGTTGTCATGGGTTGTATTTTTTCAGTAAGTCCCAGTTTTTTGATGATGGGAAAAGGTATTATGTTTGTCGCCACACCGTCATCGACATGCACCCTACATATCTTGAAATGAATGACCTGTATTGTTATGAACATAGGGGCTGTGCTGACTTCTCTTGTTTTCTCATCTAGCTTAATGCCCTTAGCGTGAAACTCTAGGGATGTAGTCTTTGATTCCTAAGGTTGCGTGGACAATACAACATAAATGGATGGTTCATCTGTAGGAAGGTCCTCACTAACGGGGATCGAAGTCAACATCCATACAAGAGCTTCCCGATGTATTGGTGAAGTCATTACTAGGTCATACAGACTTAAAGAAGTGTTCTTTTGTTTTAAGGCTTGTGTGACCTGGGTCAACGCACTCACTAGGTCCTTACCATTTGGGATACCCTTATCCATAGAGATTTGATCCATTTGACCTAGCATTTTTATTTCTCGTAGAGGAATTTTTGCATTGGTGACTGAGGATGTTGGGTTCGGGACACAACCCCTGACATCATCTTTATTTTGATGACTCATACTAGGCTCATTAATGAATGCACCCATAGGAACAACATTTAGTGGTGTAGGTTTTGGTGATCCTAATTTGTGCTGATGGTTTTCTCTTTCCAGGCGCTCTCTTGTTAGTCTATCGACAAGACGTTCTCACAGAGGTCGTGGAGGAACAGAGGTGGGTTGTGTGTTAGGGTGTTTTGGCACCTAGATCAAAAAGGGGATAGGTCGGTTTTCAGATGGTGTGGTTTGTTTTGCAACAGAAGGAGATATGTGGATAAAGAATGGTTTTTGTGGTGTAGGGGACATGTGTATGATGAAAGGGATTTGAGAAGATGTTGAGGTGGGTATGTTTTCTGAAAGCCTACGAATCAAAAAAGGTTTTCACAAGAAAACTTGTCTATTCTCCACATGGATAGTGTTAATCACATATGGTGCATCATTGGTGTTGAGAGGATCCTTGTAAACCACCATGGGTTGGTTTTGGGGTCTTACTAGGTTTGCCTCATCAAATACTACTTCACCCCTATCAATGATGCATTGTATATCTTGTTTCAAGGTGAAATAGTAATTGGTCCCATGACCACACTATTGGTGATATTCACAAAACCTATCCAACCTAAAGCCTCTTGGAATGGGGGGTTCATTAGCTATTGCTAAGGCTAGGTTCTTGGCTAGCTCACAGAATTGATTATGTTTTTGAGATGCCATGGGAGACATTTGTTTATGTTTGATTAACCCTACCTTTATAAGCTGATCAAGAAATTGTGAAGGTTTCATGGGCAAGGGTGTGTATTAATCAGGGTATTTTCTTTCAAATGTATGGACGTGACCCATGTTGGTATTTCTATTTATCAAAGTTTCAGGCATAGGCATAGGTGTGTTTCTTTCATAGCTATTTGGTACAGTGGGTTGTTTTCCCTTTTGTCCTGGATGGTTTGGTCGGGTTGTCTCAGCCACTGCTGCTACCATTGTTTTGGATTTATCTTTCTTCGTATGTTGAAAAGCTTGAAGATGTTGTGGATCAGAGTTATATCCTCCTTCAAATTGAGGAATATTGTTCATGTCTAACCATTTGATCTGATTGTCTCTCACATGTCTTGTTGGAATTTTGATTGCCTCTATGATGTTAAGCATAGTTCAAGTAGCAAATAGAAGCTCATCGAGGCCTTGATCATGGTGTCTACAATGCCCTCTACTACCCATTCATTCATGGCAATTTGCTTCTCTTGAATGTCTACATCTTTTATCTTTCCTATCTCGATGGTCCCTTACGTCATTTTGGTCCTGTCAGTTGTTTCATTCATTTTGATCACCTGCATCATGATCTCATCTTCTATAGTCATAGTCAAAGCTAGAAGAAGATGATGATGATGAAGGGAAAGAGGAAGGAGAACTAGCATCATCATAGTACCTACTACTACCTCTTTGGTAATTGAAACCATGATCATGATCTTTCTTCTTACTTGCATCCCTATCTTGACTTGCCCTCTCCAGATCTTGCTTTTCATTGGATCCCTTGGTACCAGAATCAAGATTATGATCTTTGGAGTGTAGATTCTAGTTTTTACCTTCATCATCAAAGTTAAAGAGAGGAGCATCATTAAGTGGAAGATCCCCACTAGCTTGTTGGTACAACAAGAACGGAGAATCGTTAAGTCCCTTTCCCTTTGAAAGTTCATAGTGATACTCTAGCTGCTGATCTCATAGGCATTGTGCTTTAGTGGGCTAATAATCTCTAGCATAGACATCTTCCATGATATATTCCCCATGGGGGTCTTGAAGACCACATCATGAAAGCATTTGATAGAGCATTGTAGTAGTAGCACGATTGGGCAGCAACAAAATGTTTCCCTCCATGTCACGCCACCACAACTATTCATCCTAGTGTGAGATGAAGGTGAAGTTTGGCACATACCCATCAAGATGAGTATATGTAATTCAGTACTATTGAGGCTTTGATGGACAAGCATTATTAGGCTTGGATAGAGAAGCAGTCGTGTGAGAAGAAGAAATTGTCGATTAGCGAAACAAAAATTACAATGTTCCCCTAGTATTTGATGTAGTAATTGTAACACAAGATACGACTCTTAGGTTTACTCCAACAATTTAAATACTTTCACTAGATCCTAGATAGTGCAAAAAAAAACAAAAAGGTCCACAGAAATGATGCCAATAATGAGTGGTGAGGTACCCCTATGCCCAACCATATGAATCACTAAGGCGTTACACATGATTTGGTCGAATTCCATGGACTTATAGTCATCTCATACACTAGTTCCTCTAGGAAGTGAAATGGCATTGAGAACTTCATTTTCTTTCCAACTACACTTGTGAGGCTCAAGGGTATAGTTTAAGTGTAATTGAGATATATGGATTTTTATCATTTTATGTTTTATGGATGCCATCACCTACAAGAATAAAGGTTAGAGTAGATTGAAACTAATGTCTATTGCCTAGCTAGCCTAACAAAAGTAACTATCACACTTTTTTGGACACATCCTAAACTCATATTGCACTGTTGGGCTACCAAACATTAAGCATTGCTAGGTTACCAAGTACTATATAAATGCTTAAAGTGGTCGTGCTTGTGTTAATTAATTGCTGAAAATAAATTGCTTAATCAAATATACTAAAGTAAAGAACAAAAAAGTATAATGCATTAAATAAAATATTAAGCTATTCTCAGTGCTACACAGATTGTCAAAAGAGTTTGTTTTGTTCCTGTCACACTATTGTGCCTAGGTACATCAGTGCTTAAACAAAGAACCATACACACTTAAGACTCCTTCTGTGGGCACTCAGAAAATATTCTAACTCTGAGGAAAATAAAATACAAGAGCTTCACTACTTTAACTAAGAATTATCAAATACTTCTCAAAAAATTACATAAAATGAGAGCCTAGGCATGCTATTTATAGACTTGGGGAATGTACCTCGATGTCAGATATCCAATATCGGATCCAAGCCTTGATGTCCTGTAGACGACATCATGGTCTTAACATCATGTACCTAACATTGTAGCATACACAAACCGTGGTTCATCAGAAATGATAAAGATGTTAAAGATATTACTTTTTACATAAAATATTCATTATGTTTTGTACTAACATTTTATTTGCTTTACTATTATACATCACAATTGTTATGTTTTAAAATCATCATAGTGTTATATTAATTTTTCTTATTAATTAATGTGTGTTAATTTCCTTATTAGTACTTAGTTATAATAGTTACTAGTGGTTGTGAATGATTGATATATTTGACACAACACTTCATGTATCTTAAATATTAAGATTGATTTATTTAATGTATATCCAAGTCCTCTTCTCTTTAAGATCAAGGTTCTTTTAGGTTGTTCATCATTGATCCTGTAAACTTCACATGGTATCATAAAAGTATAGTTAGTAACAATTTAATCACAATTAAGAAACAACCATGACAAGAATAAAATCCTATGTTCCATTTCTCAAGGGTCAAGTGTTAAAAGCTTCAAATTACCATATATGAAAACTTCAAATGAGATTTCTACTATGAGGAAATGGTCTAGAAGAAACACTTATAGAAACTACTACTATGGATAATGATATACAGATGTTGATTCCATAGAGTGTGTCTAGCAAATTCATGTAATCGGTGAAGAAACAATATTTCACATTTAAAATGTGGAAAACATTTGAGGAAATGTTTGAAGTAAAAAATGAATCAATGTTATTATTCCTTCAAAACCAACTGAATTTCCTTTGTATGGAAGAAGGTAAACCTATGTCCATCCTTGTTTAGAAAGTATCTGTATCACAAGTTGCATTGAAATCTTAAGATGCAAAAGTATCATATGAAATAATAAAATTTTTCTTACTCAAGGAATTATCACCACGGTATGATGTCTTCAAATAAATCATAAAGATCAGTGGGAAGACCTATACTGTGACAAACTTGTGCTTAAATATCCTTAAAAAAGAAGCAGAGATAAATGCATACACCTCAACAATGAAACCAAACTTTTAAGCAACTATGGTGAAATCAAAAGAAAACTAGAAGAGACAAAGAGTGTCAAGGTATTGTAATATTTGTAAATAGAACAGAAATTATTACATAGATAATTATTATGATAATCCAAATAATCTTAAAGCTAAGGTCATGAAAAAAAGGCAAGCTAATAACTCTGTCAAAAATTGAGTACAAAAGTTAAATAAGAAAGGTAAAAAAAATAATATAAATAAAATCTTGGATGAGGCTTAACGTCCCACATTGGATTTTAATTCGCTCACCATGAATGACACCTTACAATTTTGTCTATATTGATTCTAAAGCCTCACAACATTTTACATGGAATTTATTGTTAGTAACAAACATAAAGAATATGCCCAATCCATACTATGTAAGAATTGGAGACAGGTGATTAATTAAAATTTTTAAAAGTGGGGATATGTCAATTTTTGGTTAAAATTAAAAGATGTTGGTTATAACAAAGAATTTTCCACAATTTTAATTTCAATATTCCAATTAACAAATGAAATTTTAAGTATTAAATTTTATAAAAAGAAGCATGACATTTCATATTATATGATACAACATGATAGTGTTACTATGGCCTACAATGTAGCATGCAATGATATCTTCAAGTTGGTGGATCATTAAGTTGAAAGAATATATGTGTAGAAAATAAAGATTCACTAAGAAAATGGAATTTAAGACTTGGACATATCAACTAAGTTAGATATGATATTTGAAGTAGAAGAATGTGTGAGTGTGCTATAAGTAATGTAAAATGAAGATTTGTATGTAATAATAAAAGTAGAATATAATTTATTGATGAAAATAACACATGGAAACTAGTCAAGAGTTCACCATAGTCCAAAGTATTAACATGAAAATGGATGTTTTATATCAAAAGGAAGTTTGATAAGATGCTGGATAAGCACAAAACTCGATTGGTTGTCAGAAGATTTGAGTAAAAAATAAAAGATATTGATGTATCTTATCTCTAGTAGCATCATATGATTAGAAATTATATCAACTTAATGTGAAGTATACCTTTTTAAATGAATATCTACAAGAAGAAATTCTTATGTACTATCTTGAAGACTTTATGGATTCTAAATTTAGTAATTATGTTTATAGACTAAAGAAATTCTTATATGGATAAAAGTAAGGTCCTAAAGAATGATACATAAAATTTAATTTTTACATGAAATGGGGTTCAAATGATCAAATGTAGATGTCATTGTTTATGTTATGGAAACAAAAAAAATCATAGAAAAGTATAATTATGCTTTTATATGTTTGCGATATTGTGATAACTAGGGACAATGCTCAATTGATAAACCATGTTAAAAATAAATTGAAAACGAAGCCTAAAATGTTACTCCTTGGCGTGCTTAGCTACTTTCTTAGTTTAAAGATTCACTAGTTAATGAGCCACAAATGAGTTAACAAAAAAAAAGAAATATGTTTTGGATTTGTTCAAAGAATATTATATGTTGGACTATAAATCTTGATCAACATTGTTAGATTCTAGCACTGCACCATGGGTGAATGACTCTAAATCTATTCATGTTCCCATAATGTACTAACATTTAATTGGAAAGTTAATCTATCTATCCAATACTCAACTAGATATTTCATATTCTATTAAGATCTTATCTTATTTAATCAAATCCCAACTAGTATATAGCTCAATTTAGTCCAAGATATATTAAGATATTTAAGGGATAGTTAATTATTGTTTAAAATATGATTGTCCTTTAAAGGTTGATCTAGAGGGTTTTCCATATGAAAACTATAGTGGTGATACTTCATCATGGTATTTGACTACAAGATATCTAATCAAATACCATGGGAATACAATGTCATGATGGTGAATAAACATATAAGGTAGTTTTGTTATATTCTATAAAATCAAAATACATGATTATAATCAACATGGCTACTAAATTGAAATGGCTCATCAATTATTTAAATAACTCAATAAGGATATTATATTTTCTATAATCATTTATTATGGAAATATAAGTGCCATCAAGTTGATTGAAAATCTAGTATTTCATGAGAGAACCAAGCACATCGAAATTGTTATTCGCTACATTTAACATGCCTTTAATGAACAGTTCATCACATCCACTTATATCAATACCAAAGATCAATTTGCTAATGGTTTTACTAACTCATTTAGAGTTGAAAATTTTAATACCTCTATAAATGGATGAATCTTGACCTTTTGAAGCTAAACATAATGTTTCATTTAATGAAGGGTATTAAAGATATTACTTCTTGCACAAACTCCTCATTATGTTTTGTATTAAAATCTAATTTAGTTTATCATTGCACATCATGATTATTATGTTTTGATTATGGCAATGTTATATTATTTTTATTTATCTAATTAATATTTTTTAATTTCCTTATTAGTACATGGTTGTAACTGTTACCAGTAATTGTGATTAGTCATTTTATTTGACACAACACTTCATGTATCTTAAATATTGAGGCTAAGATTTTTGATGTATATATAATTTCTCTCCTCCCTGAAATCATAGTTGTTTTGGGTTACTCATCATTGATCTTGTAAACTTCACAAAAGAAAGATCCTAAATGTTTTTGGAATTCATTTCACAGTAATAGAAGAACATACTAGAGAAGATGAGTGGAGAGCGGGAGTTGCGGATGGAAGCACAGCGGGAGTTGCAAAGCGTCCAAGGAGCGACGATGACACATGGAGGGAAGATGAGCATGGCAACCAAAGGTGAGGAGACAGGTGTGACAGTCCAAGATGTGGCGGCCCAAACAGTGACAGCTCATGGCGAGACAACAGGGTTGGCAGACAAGACTTGCGATACGGGTGAATCCTACCGAGAAAAAACAACACTGCGAATCAAAGTTAGAATCCCTGACATGGACACACTGGATCGGTTGAAGCACAGCCTGATCGGCAAGTTCGTGTCTAAAGGGGCTTGGCCATGGATTGATTTGGTCTGACATTGGGCTCGGGTAGCGTGGAGGCTAGACATGGTATTGGTCAAATGCCTGGAAGACGACTGGTTGTTGTTCAGCTTTACCTCCCCGAAGGAACGAGAATAGATTTTGGTGGGGGGACCCTAGTTCTATGGGGCTTGTGGGTTCGCTCTGGCACCTTGGCGCATGGGGGCTCATCGGGACCCAAACCTATTTGATCGAGCATCGATTTGGATGCGGCTACATGGCCTCCCCCTCAAATATTGGTCGACAGAGTTCCTCCACTCGCTCCCAACTCTATTTGGCAAGTTCATCAAGTTTGATTAGTACACCAAGGCTATGGAACACTTGAGTTTCGCCAGATTCTGCGTATGGCAACATCTGCTCTCAGCAGAGCCAATCAAGGAGCTAGTCTTGGACACGGATCTTGGCGAAGAGAGGGTTAGGGTGCATTTTGAAAACCTACCAATGACACCGTCCCAAACGATTGACTCCAGGAGGGGGAAAGATCTTGTACCTACCCTAGGGGAGGGGTGGCATATTATTCGCAAAAAAGGAAGGGTCATCACTAGAAAATCATAGGCGCCTAAGGGGGAGACTCGGCTACCCGGGGAAAGGCCCTCCATGATAGGCGGGATACACAGTCAGTTCGCCACTGCTGATCGGCCACTACCTGGTCCAAGCCGGATGCAGGAAAAGGCAAAGGCAATCCCACATGGGGAAGAACAGCAGGAAAAAGGAGGGGAAGCCCAGTTGAATACTACGAGTAAGCCATACTACCATGCATTGGTTGGGGCAGGGGCTAAGGGACCTAAAGCCACCCAGACGCAGAAATACTAGATAGGGTCAGCATTGAAGCAAGTTGATTGCAGATCGCCATGCACCCCTGCTTGGGGGGAGGAGAGCCCTCTCAGGGATGGCCTGTGCCCGCCACCCGTCACGAGCTGGATAAACACCAGTCACAGCTCGAAGAGACCTAGTGATCCCCTTGAGGGGTACACCACATCGCTCAGACAAGGGATGAGGGTATCCCTTCTAGTGGCCAAGGTGAGGCGATCGGATAAAAACACAAGTAGGAACAAGGTTACGTGGCTGTTCATTGACCTGGGAGTGCAACCCACACTCCAAAAGGTTTACCATAGACACATGTCTCCATGAAGATTCTTTCATGGAACTATAGGGGCCAGGTTACCCCATACAAACAACATACCCTGCAATGTTTGGTGCGAGATGAATGATGTGATATCGTGTGCTTACAGGAAACGAAACTTCAGCAATCAGAAGCTCATGTGCTTCAATGGTCAGGGTGGCACATCCATTAGGCGCATAGTACAGGTCGTGCAGGCGGTATCGCTGTACTCACCAGGGTAGACTCGTACACCCTGGACATCTCCGACTGGTGCATCATGGTGCACCTGTCGGGGTAGAATGTTTGGGTTACTAATGTTTATGATGCCCAGGGATGGAAAGAACACCTTTAGGAGCTCTCCTAGGTTGCAGGCCTCGTCCCCAACAAGGCTAACTGGTTACTGCTTGGTGATTTCAACCAAAGGCTCTATAGTTGGGAGAAGATTGGGAACACCATGGCGGTGCCTGCCAGGGCATCCAAATTTCTCACGCTGCTGCAAAGGAACAACCTCACTGATTTGGAAATCATAGGGTGCAAGTACACCTAGAGTAATCGTAGAAAAGAAACAACATGGGTACAATCCCAGATTGACTGGGTGTGGGCCAGCCAGGCGATGCTTACCGATTGGAAAATACATGTCTAGGCTGGTGCCTGGATGGCCTCTGATCATTGAGCCATCCTATGCCAGCTAGACCGCAATGAGTTCTAGCACCCCCGCCCCTTCCGGTTCGAATGCACCTGGCTAAGTATGTCGTGGCTGGGCAAAATGGTTCAGGACATCTGGTAGGAGTATTCACCAGCGGTGGAACCACGTGAATTCCTGAAAAAAGGGTTAAAGACCCTCAAAAGTCACATTAAAAATATTGGGATAGCAGAAAAATATCGCTTCAAAGGTTACAGAATGCAGATCCAGGCCAAGTTATTGGCAACCCAGAAACAACAGGAGCAAGGGGCCGATCACACAGGAGAAGAACTCGTCCTCTAGGCTGAGCTACAGTAGCTGCACCACGAAGAGGAAGAATATTGGCATCAACAGGCTCGTATGTAGTGGCTAAGGGCAAGGGATCGGCACACAAAATTCTTTTTTGTAGCAGCGAAGGTGCATCGCTGGAACCGCCAACGACCACTGCAGCGATTATTGCAAGATCCATTAGGGGCCGACAGACTCCTGCAATACTAGCAGCAGATCTGGCAATGGTAGCCGGTAGACCCGATTTCTGTGCTAGTACAAAAAATATTAAATCCAGCAGATAACTCACGCCTTCTTCAACCGTTCTCCTGCTAGGAACTTTGGATCGCACTGCAGGAAATGCCAGCAGATAAGGCCCCAAGACCAGACGGTTGGCCCATTGAATTCTTCCTCGAATTCGAGGATGTCCTTGGTGCAAACCTACTCAACGCTTCTAACAGCATGATTGCGTGGCATCAGGTACACAAGGAAATTAATTGCTCCTGCATGGTGCTTCTTCCCAAGATAGAAAATCCCACATCCCTAGGACATTTTTGCCCCATTAGCGTCTACAACTCGCTGCTGTGCCTTTTTTTGCGCCTACTTGTGGCTAGGCTGTGGCCCCTTATGCCGTGTCTAGTGGGGAAGAATCAAGCAGCCTTCATGCAGGGGCAACATCTCTAGGACCAAGTCCTGCTTCTCCAAGAAGTTCAGCACTCCTTACGAGCCACAAAGCTCCTAGGCCTGTACATCAAACTTGACATCACCAAGGCTTACGATTCTGTGAGTTGGGCCACCCTGAGGACCATGCTATACGCAAAAGGCTTTGTTCAGGCCTTCATGATGCCTTGCATGCAGATCCAACGGGGAGGGTAGTTTTCTCTTGATATCGAAGGGCAGCTATGGGGTTTTCATGGGACAGGACGCAGGCTACATCAAGGTGACCCCCTCTCCCCATTCCTGTTCCTGATGGTGATAGACCTCCTGTAAACATATTGTGCCACTGAAGGGGTCCAAGGGCTAAATATGCATGATGTCCCATGCCTCACCATCCATTATGCCGATGACACCATGATCTACACAAGGGTCGTGGTGCCATAGGCCAGAGTGCTTCTACGAGCATTAAATCACCTACAACGGGAAGTTGGACTGGCACCCAACACCGAGAAATCTACATTATACTTTACACACACCCATGCCAAGGTGCGCTCAAAGATCATTCAAATCCTGGGGATCCTCCTAGGGGGAGCAGAAGACAAATATTTGGGCATCCCCATCCACAACTGGCATAGATTGCAAACCTGGCAGCCCCTTATTGTGCGAATTCAGAAGCGCTTGACTCACTGGACGAACAGTTTCCTATCCTGTAAAGGCAAAATCATGCTGGCCTCTACCATTTGGGGGCCATGGCGAGGTTCGCTGCCTCCATGACATCTCCACCAATGGGATTCTCCATGAAAATATTCTCCATTATATGCAACTTCGTGTGGTCCGGTGGAAGAGGGGGGAAGAAANTTGGCATACTTCCCTTCACGATGGAAGCAGCCTTAGGCAGACAAAGACTCCTTCTGAGACTAACCATAGTAAACGAGGACCCCCCTCTTTGGGCCCAAATCCTGCGGCAGAAATATTGCCCATGGGCAGCGGCCAACTCCAATTCCCACACCTGGAGGAAACTCTGTACACATGCCAGATCATTGGGCCACGAAGACGAGATCTCCCTACACCCCCGACAACTCCTCCAAAAATAGTACGCATCAGATCCACGTTGGATGCGGCTATGGAAGGGGGTGCTCCTAGAGAAAATCAAAATGTTCGGGTGGCTGATCCAACACCACGCCCTCTCTGTTCGAGCCTTGCTACAAACACGTAGCCTGAATATCAGCAACCATTGCCCTTTGTGAAACTGCCACACAGAAACATTACAGCACTTCTTGCATGAGTGCCATGTAACCAGGAAACTACGGTAGAAGACAGGCCTCCATTCCCCATAATTTTTCAGTAATTCACTGATGTTGGTAGCGCTTTGGATCTTGTGGTGTGCCTAGAACGACTGCATCTTCAAAGGGGTGGCCCTCCCCAGCACGGCAATGCTGGCAGGCAAGGTCAGAAAATTCTGGAACAAAATCAGTGCAGCCATGAACCATCCAGAAATGAGTTACCAACATCAACGTCAGTGCCGGGCGACCAGGATGGGAATGAACAGAAATAGACCTACTCTCACCCCACCAGTCAATCCCCAGGAACGAGATCAACGGCGATAGACCTGGGAGGAGGAACCATCAGGGACCAAAGATGATCCTAGCAGTAGCACGTGGGGACAACAATGGACCTCCCTCACACAGCCACCAGCCCTACAACAACTCTTGATTATAGATTCATCGACAGCCCATCCGATAGGCATTTCCCAGTTCATCATCAAAAATCGACATTGCCTGTCGGCTGGACCTGGGCGGCCAGATATCAACATGCACCTTGTTAGTAAGAATGCACAGTCCAGAGAAACTCCCCCTGGAAGGTAGCCATGGGGGATGGGGAAGCTGGTATTTTCGTGATTGTCCACAAAAATTTCAGTCTCAAAAGTTGGTTCATGAAATCTAGGCATCGTAGGGGTCCCCTGGTGTTTTTCTACGTTTGACTTCCCTTGCCGGGTGTGAGGTCCGCGACCCTAGACGATGCTGTATAGTTGTATAACTCTTTTTTTTCGATTATAAATTCTCTTGATCTTTTTCGAAAAAATAGAAGAACATACTATGTTTTCTCTCTTAAATATATTGAAAATTTTTATCAAGATTTGTTTCATAGTGATGACAGAATAGAAAATTGTCATAAAAATTGTAGTACATTATTCATTTCTTTTGAAGACACAATGTAAAGAATAAAAATACTAATAGTAGAAAAAGCTACTAAAGTAAATAACTTATATGAAGAAATGCTTAAATGGGAAGGGCCACTACTATGGAATGCAATGTAGAAGAAGTTAAATTTGGCTATCCAAATAGGGTTAGAAAAGAAATGGTCCATTAATAAAGTAGTTATGTTGTTTAAAAAATGAGACAAAAAAGATCTAAATAATCATATAATAATTGTAATCAATAATATTTTTCTAAGCTTTTGAGCATAATTCTAGAATATATGCTTGGAAGATGAGCTCAAGAAAATCATATATATGCAGTTTTCCAAGTAGAATTTATGTGATAGCATTCTACTATAAATCATCTCATCACTTTAAAGTATCTTATTGATAGAGAGAAAAGTCCATATAAGAAAAATTTTATTGATTTGTAGATTTTTCTAAGGCTTATGATTCTATCATTCAAAGTAAGTTATGAAGGTACTTTGAAAATTTAGAAGTTTCCAACACACTGTTATCAACTATTTGAAAACTTTACAAACAGATGTTAAATAAAGATAGGCAATAAAATAATTTTATTTTATAGTTTTGATGATGTTAAATAAATATTTTCTCCTCCTACTTTATTTAGTCCTTTTTAATTGAAGAACTTGAAGAGTAGATACATAAAATACCAACTTGTTTTGCAATTACAATTAGACATAATTTTATGAGACTATTACTCTATGCTAATGATGTTGCTTTAATTTCAAAATGAATTTAAGGATTACATCAACAACTTCATACATTTAACAACTTTTATTGACATTCAAGAATGAAAGTTAATGTTCAAAAAATATAAAGTATGATTTTTGATATACAAAGCAAGATGTACAATTTTACCATAGCAGATGAACATGTGGACATAATTTCATATTAAAAATATCTAGGCCTAGAATGCTCTTGCAATTACAAATGGGATAAGTGCATTACTTAAAGAGTTTCAAGTGGTGTAAAAGCCTTATATTCTTTAAAAAATTATGATAAGGAATCTATTCTATCTTAGGATATCCAAAAATAACTTTATCATGCCATTCTTTAGTCTACTATTTTTTATGGATGTGTTGTATGGGCTCCTACTTTATCAATTAAATATTAGAAAAAAACACATGAAATTTAGAAGCTTTTTTTTCATGATGAATTTAAAGTGAAGAGATAGAAATAATATGATATTATGCTTCTTTAGCAAAGATAATGTTGTTAGATTTTAAAGTTGTTTGTCAATTTATAGCCTACATTCATAATCTATTTGCAACTTTGTTAGATAAATATTTTTAAAAGGT
>MNCI01028518.1:21148-41473 GCA_015680685.1 Gnetum montanum | reverse complement strand
TGGGCTCTCAGGTTTGTATATCATCATGGCCCCTGAAGGAAAAGTTGCATGAATGACATAAGGTCCTTCCCACAATGTTTGGAATTTGGTGCATTGTGGCACATGTGTGGGATTCCAATAGAGAACCTTATCTCATGGTTGATATTTGATTTTTCTAATCCTTAGGTCATGACATTATTTGTTAAAGGCCTTGTGCAATTCATTAGATGATAGGGCAGCTAATCAGTTCTCATCTAGCAAGTTAAGGATCATCAACCGTTAGTTTTATGCTAGATCGAGGCTAAGGTTGAGGTTACTTATCGTGGATAGTGTACGAAGCTTAGTTTGAATAGGGAGTGTTGGAAGTTTTCCATACACTAACTCATAGGGAGAGTAGCCTATAGGGATTTTCCATGTGGAGCGGTATGCCCAAAGAGCATCGTTCAGTTTAGTGCTCCAGTTTTGCTTATACTTGCTAATAGTTCTTTTCAATATCTTTGTAATCTCCCTATTTGTAACCTTGGCTTGACTATTCACTTAGGGGTGGTATGGTGTAGTCAATTTATGCTCAACCCCTAAGCGTTGTATTAATTTCTAAAAATTTGCACTTGTGAAGTGTGTACCATTGTCTGAAATAAGTGCACACAGCATGCCAAACCTATTTACAATTTTTTGTTGAACAAATTTTGCAATAGTAGATGATGTACAATCTTTCATAGCAGCTGCTTCTACCCATTTTTTAAGGTAGCCAACAACAACTACAATATAATCTTTTTCATTGGACATTGGTGTAATGGGCCCCATAAAATCAATCCCCCATATGTCGAAGGTTTCTAATGGTTAAATCCCAAAACAATGTAGGCCAATAATATCCTGCAAGCAAGATCTTGATGGTCATTTGTCTCCTAATGTAATGACCCCCACAAGGACCCTCATGAGAATCTTGGAGAACTTGCAATTGATCTATATCGAGAACAAACCATCAAACCAAGCCATAGAGGAATACTTTGTAAAGTTGTCCATTGATCTCCATAAAGTACTTGGCTCAGTGAAGAAACTATTATTTCTTCTTAAGGTCTAACTCTTGTGTTGTTTGTTGGGTAAGAAGATAGGCAAGAATGCTACTGTGCTAGTTTATCTTCGTGGATGATTGATTATTCACTACATCGACAAAGAGGAATTCATTAGGGAAATGATCAGAAATTGGATACTCATCCTCTTTGTTGTCCCATCAGAATTGAGATAAATGATCAACAACTACATTCTCAGTGCCTTTACAATCGATCATCATTAAATTGAACTCTTGTAAGATTACAAGCCATCGTATGATACAAGGGCTTACCATTGGCTTATTCATGAGGAACCAGATTGCACTATGATGCATATGTACATATACTTTATAACCCAATATATAGTGTCTAAAATTTTCTAGTGTAAACACTATAGACATTAATTCCTTCTCTATGGTAGTGTAGTTAAGTTGTGCACCAAGAGACTTCTACTTGCACAGTGGATGTAATAATGGCATTTCTGGTTATCTAACTATGTAAGTACAACTCCCAAGGCATAGTTGGATGTGTCAGTCATGATATGGAATGGTTTGGACCAGTCAGGAGCTTGTAAAATGGGTGTTTCTACTAGCTTCTGTTTTAGACTTTGGAAAGCTAATTTGCATTCCTTAGTCCATTCGAAAGGTATGTCCTTTTTTGTTAATTCCACCAATGGTTTGGCAACCTTTGAAAAGTTCTCAATAAATCTCCTATAGTAACTTGTGTTTCCAAGGAATGATTAGATATCTTTGACAATTTCAAGTTGACAGGTAATTCTTTGGATAACTTTGATCTTTTTGAGGTCTACCTCTATCCTTGTGTGTAAGATTTTATGCCCTAGTACTATGCCTTCTTGGACCATCAAATGGCTTTTCTACCAGTTGAGCCTCAAATTGGTTTCTACACATCTTCTTAGCACTTGCTCTAACCACTCCAAGGCTTGATCAAAGTTTGCTCCATAAGTGGAGAAGTTTTCTATAAAGACCTCTACACTATTTCCTATCTATTATTGGAATATGCTTAGAACTAATCGTTAAAATGTGGTAGGGGAATTGCACAAGCTAAATGGCATCTATTTGTATGCAAAAATTCCCCAAGGACTGGTGAACATAGTCTTGGCTTGGTCTTTTGGGGCTATTTGTATTTGGTTGTATCCGCTATATCCATCCAAAAAACTATAGTAGTGATGCCCGGTGATCATGTCTAATACTTGGTCGACAAATGGCAATGGAAAGCAATCTTTGAATGTTGCCATATTTAGTAGCCTAAAATCTATTTTTAGGAACGATTACTAAGGGACTAACCCATTCACTATCAGCAATGGGGTATATGAACCCAACTTGTAGAAGCTGTTTGATTTCTTCCTTAACTACTTGCTTAAGCTTTAGGTTCAATTGCCTTTGTGGTTGTCTTTGAGGCTTCATGGAAAGGTTCATGTAAATTCTATGTTGGCATATCCTAGGGTCTATTCCAATTAATTCAAGATATGACCAAGTGAAGGCTTTCAACCATTTATTTATCACCTTCAGCAGTCTCTATTTCTATTGCAAAGAAAGCTTTACATTAATAATTACCAATTTTTCATTTTTAAGAAACATGTATTCCATATCGGTGGGCAATGGTTTTAGCTCAAGGGGCTCCTACTTAAACTTCTCAAGGATTTCCAACTTCCACTAGTTGATATTTTCAAAGCTAAGACTTGGAAGTTGACGATGGACTTACTCTAATGCATCTATGCTATCGATGTAAGTTGATGAGTGGCGAGGTACCCCTACATGCAACCATACGAATACGAGCGTGTACGTGCGATCCGGTTGAACTCCACAGATGGACTAGTTGTGGCACCTAGATAGTTATCCTTAGGTCGCAGTTCGCTATCTTCCCACCTGGACTAGTATTATATATTTGTCACGTATGGTTTAGTCCAGATGAGGTGTATGATGTGTTCCTAATCTATGCTACTCCTGAAGGCAGTGGAAAATGATATTTAACTAAGCTAAGCTAGGAAGAAAAGGGTAAGAAAGTCTAATCTAGCCTAAGTGTGACGAGCAACAGATTCCTTGATCAACTGTACACATCTTGGACCTCATGCATGACTACCACTGGAACTACCAAGTGTAGATCCTAGGTATGCCACTGGGATTACCAAGCACAGATCCCAAATACACCACTGGGTTACCAAGCGTAGATCCTAGCTACACCACTGGGCTACCAAGCAGTCACACTTAAATGCTCGTAATCAAGTCGTACTCATTCTGCATTCTAGGAGTTTAAGGGCGAGAGAGGGAAAACAGTAAATAACATTAAATAAATACCAGATAAATAAATAAAAAAGTGAATGCTGCAATGATGAAGTAATATCAATCTTTATTGTCGATTATGTGCATGTCCAAGTACGGCACACTCGAATAAAGATACTGTACAATTACATTCACCACACTGTAGGCAGACACGGGAAAAAATATAACTCTTGAGGGATCAAACTGCCAGAGCTTCGCTACTCTAAAACTAGGATCAAAAACAAGGGAGAGCCGCCTCTTATTTATAGATATGGCGGTGCACTATGATATCGTGTCGGACGCAATATCACGGCCTATGTGCAACGCGTCTCATCATAAGTGCAAGTCAAACCCTCAGTTGGTCCCATGCATATGATTGAACTACTTTCTTGATCAGCTATCAGCCATTGGGTGCCTTCCTATTGTGTGGCTGCTGCACATAGGAATGTTTGTATGTTGATCACTTGTGCACACTGATTGCATGCAGGCAATGCTAAACTTTGCACAAACCATGACCTCTACATGCAATTACACCCTATGTCACTGTATGTGATGCATGGAACTCTCTTCTTCTTAAACTTTTTGAATGTATTTTCCTTTGATATTTCTAAGGAAAGGTCATGGATTCCTAGGCGTGCATCTATGGTGCTTAGCCATGCTCTTTTCATTATGATTGGGAAGTCCCCCTTACCATTGTTTACCTGAATCACTAGGAAGTCAGTTGGGTATGACCACCCATAAATAGTGGTGACAATGTCCTCCACTAGTCCTAATGGGACAATGATGGACTGGTCGGCCAACTCTAAATGGATGTTTCTCTTTTTCAATGGAGGTAGGTTCCAAACCTTGTACATTTTTTGAGATATTAAATTGACACCTAATCTTGAATCCAAAAGAGCTTTGCATAGCTCATTCCAAGTGATTTGTAAATATATGAGAGGACTCCCAAGATTAGAGAATTTCCCAGGAAGGTGACCAGCTTTTATCCAATCGATGATGGCATGTGTTAACATGACCATATGCATTGAGTGTGGTGTTTGACTCGAAGGGGGCTCTGAAGTTTTTTTTTAATACTAAGGCATCTAAAGAATTAGCCACTTGTGGTTGCAAGGGCTTAGTTGGGATATTGGTTCTAAAGCAAGGTCTTTTCTTCATGTAGTTGTCAAAACCAATAGTAGGTTGAGGGTTAACAGCCCTTGTGGTGTTATGTTGCTACGGCTAGGCAGGGAGTTCACTTTGCATAGCTGGAGCAAGTGGTAGTGGAGCTATAGGGGGAAGAGATGCAGCTAGATGAGAAGGATGGTATGTGTGTGAAATATTACCCCTAGGAAAAGGAGTTCTATAATACTCGCAGGCTTGGTAGTAAGGTTGAGGAGTAATGTGACCAGTAGAGTCATGTGGAGAGATTGGGTGCTACACGTAATATCCATATGGGTCAGGTTGCCAATAAGGATACTATTGCCTTGGTGGTGGCATTCCCCATGATTGTGGGTACTTTTACTATTGATATTGCTCAATCGGGTGTGGTGTAGTTCCACTTGGATAATACGTTAAAGCTTGGTAGAACTGTCTTGGGTTACCTTGAGGATAAGGTAACCTTTTGGGTGTTTGTCGTTTGTTTAATCGTGGGTTGAGTGCATACACCCCAAACTCCTATAGACATGAGATTATAGGGAAACATCCTTTAGGATGGTCTTATTGACATATCTCACATCCACTATCATTGTCTGTAGCTGAACCCACAACCTCTTCGTTGATGGCAACTTTGCCCTTGCCCTTACTACATGCATGTTTCGCTTCTCTTTTTTTTCTTTTTTCGTGATCACTACCTCGCTCTCTAGACTCCTCTACTATTTTGAGAACAGTTTGAAATCTATTATCTAGGAAGTCCCACATTTGGTCTACCTTTGCCGATACTTTTGATGTCAACCTTTGGAGAGGAAAATTTTTCCTATTCACCACCTCTTCAAGTGGTGACTCTTCTTCATCCTTGCAAAATATTACTCCCCTCTTTCAAAGGGAAGGATCTCTATTATACTCTTTCACACTTTCTCTCTTCCATAGCTCACCTTCCTCTTTAGCAACTTGCTCCAACAATCTTTGAATTTGATGGGCCCTAAGCTCAGGTAGTTTTCCTTGGGCATAAGTCCAAAGGGTTCTTTGCATTTCATGCCTAAGCGCATCTAGGAGATGGCGTAGTTGATCCCTCTGTGAATAACCATGGCCTACGGAATGATGTAGCAATGCATAATATCAACCCATGGTAGCATCTAAGTGTTCATGGCCTTCTTGTTTCCATCCTTGATTTTGCTTTCGTAAGTTAGACACTCAGGAGTACGTTTGGTACTTATCGCTGAAAAATTCTAGCTTGGAACTCCACCTACAAATGGATCCTAGTTCTAAGGACTAGTACCAGCTTTTTGCTTTTTTGACTAGTATCCATGGGAATAAATTTAATTTCTGCCACTCATTTTCTATGTTTTGTAAGGAACATGCATCATGAAATGCTTGTAGATGATTTTGAGGATCAGCATTTTATCCCCATTCAAATCATGGGATATTGTTCATGTCTAATCTCTTGATCCTATTATCCTTTTGATGCCTTGTTGGGATCCTAACGTCCTTAGTTATGTCTAACATACTTTGAGTAGCGAGTAGGGATTCATCGTGATCGTCCCGTCTATGATGTCTATGATGCCTATGTTTTTCCCTACTCTCCCTTATTTCACGGTGTGTTTCTCTAGAGTGCCCTCATCCCCTTTCTTAACTATTTTGTCTATCACTCCCATTTCATCTACCCTTATCCTCATGGTCTTTTTCTTTGTGATTGCATCTAAATCCTAAAGGAGAGGATGAAGGAGATGATGAAGGTGAAGAAAAAGAAGAACCTTCACCATGACGGTGTCTACTACTTTCTCTTCGGCAGTCATAACCTCGATCACAGTTACGATCTGAATGTCCATCTTTACCATGCGTGTGTGCCTCTTTTCTGGATCCTTTGTGTCTATTGGTATCAGGACCTGGGTTATGGATGGTTGAATGAAGGTTCTAATACACAACCCCTTGACTAAAGTCAATAGAAGGAACATCATTTCATGGGGAACCCCTTGAGGCAAGTTCACCATGCTCATTTTCACTTAAGACATGTGGGACATTTTGAGACAACTTCCCCTTCATAGATTCATGATGTCTCTCCTGTTGTAAATCCCTTTGATGTTGTGCCTCCATGGGTTGATGCTCTCTTGAGTCATGATCATGCACATCGTACTTTGCCTGTAAGTGTTGCATACTAATTTGTGTGAGATCACGAAGAAGCATGCCCAGGATAGAGCGATCAGGAGGTAACACTATGTTACCTTCTAAGTCATGCCAACACAGTTGTTCATCCTAGTGGAGGATAAAGATAAAGTTTGGTATATATTCATTGGGATGAACATATACCATGAAAAATTGTTGAGGGATTTGCAGATTATCATGTGTACTATGCCTCTGATTATTTCCTCTATTAGACCTAGGCAATGAAACACTTTCATACAAAAAAGGAGACATACTTGTCTATTCAGTGTGCAATGTATTATTATCTGTTATAACCAACCCTAAGGGTTCATTCCAATGATGTGAAAGATTTCCTAAGTTCTAATTAGTGCACAAACGACAAAGTCCTCGGCAATAGTGCTAATGATGAGCGGTGAGATATCCTTATGCTCAACCATACAAATACATGTGTTTCACGCATGATCTGGTCAAATTCTAAGGACTAACTGCTTATGCACCCCTATGGAACAAGGACGGGTTGGTTAATCATTGTCTTCCCAAACTTACTTGTATGTCACGGTTGTATTGTTAAGTAAACTTGAGGCATATGATTTTTATAGCTTTTATGTTTTTAAGTCCTATGCTAATAAGGGAGAAGAAAGATAACTAAGTGACTAATTTGATTTAACTACTCATTAACTAGGTTCTTAACTAATCCTAATACTAGTATCCATTCCCACTTGTCGTACACATCTTAAACCAGTGCAACGCTATTGGGATTACCAAACACTAATCGTTACTAGGTTACCAAGCATTGCATGCATGCTCGAAGCAGTCGTACTGAGTGTATCTACTTACAAGAGTTGTAGGGTGAGAGAGGCATTAATCAACTAGGAAAGCATTAAATAGCTAAAATTAACATTAATTAATTTATTATGTATGTTGCAAGGTTTATCACAAAGTTTGTCTTTATTGTTGTACACGAGGTGTGCTTAAGTACATAATGCTCGAATAAAGATCCATTCACTTTATGACTCCTACTCCGAGCACGTAGAAATAATTCTAACTTTGAGAGGGATAAAAGGCAAGAGTTTGGGTAAGGGACTAACTAATTTATTAACTATCGCCAAATCAAGTGCACCTGCCTCTTATTTATAGGCAAGGAGATAGGTCTCGATATCGGGTATCTGACATCACATGGTTGGCTCCGATATTGTGGACTTGATATCGCGAATGCAATATCGTGGCCCAATATCATGGTTCATCATTGAGAAATGTAAAGAACTATACTAAAGTAAACATATTAAAGAAATGAAAATTAAATTAAGTAAAGAAATTAGCTAAGCAAAACAAAGAAACTAAGTGGATGCTACAATGGTGGTAAACAATCTCGATCTTTATTGTTGTTCATGAATTGTGCCCAAGTACAATCTACTCAAATAAAGATTCCATTTAATTGTTCAACACCACATTGCACACATTCACTTTATTGCTAAGTGTAAACTATGAAAACAAATTGCAAGATTTTCACTAAGGGTAAAATGAAAGTTTTTTGTTGGTGTGACCAACTATTGGTATTTATAAGGGTGAATAAGATCCACTATATCACATCAACAATGATGTATGTAGAGCTATGATGTCATAGATACGATATTGTAGCTTAGTGAAAACAAGTTTTATCATTTGTCCAATAGATCCTATGGGTCTTTGGACATCGTAAAACTTTTTCATTTCAATATTGTTGGAAAAGATTTATATGATTTGTTGTTACATCAAGTGTTAGTGGACCACTTTATTAGGTAGATATTTAATTTTTTTGATATAAATGTAATGTCTCTTTGATAAATCATTTAAGTTTTCAAGCTTAATAAAACATCTATTTCAATTCTGGTTTTTCAAAATATTTATATACTAGTTAAGCTATCTATTTATGATACATATCTATTATTGGACAAGAAAAGTTTTCATATTTTTCAATTTAAAATAATCTAAAATTGATTCATTGATAATTGATTGTCCAAGGACAAAGTCTAAGTCACAAAATAGTGGGACTCTTACAAATAATAATTCATGTGAAAATAATAATTCATCTAAGCATTATGATGATACTTATTTATTTACAATGGTAATGTAAAAAAAAAAAACAAAGCAAAACAAAAAACATGACCAAGAGAGCTCCTCCTCATCTTTACTACAATAAAATTATTGTATCATGATAAAGGATGACTCTTTTGAATAGGTTGGTAATTGGCTCCCACCCAAAATAAATAGCATTTTTTTCAAATTCCACGTTATTACCCAATTTCTTAAATTATTCATGAATTATCCCAGAAACATCTAGCGGAAATTGAAAACTATGTTGCCAAATATCACACACGGGCCATGTATTAACTATTACCAAGCCTCTTGCTGATGAGGCGCGCAGCAATTATTGAACTACATAGAGTTGCCGGGCCGCATCGGAATTGCAAATGATGTTCCCATCTCTGACAGTTTTGTTGCTCATGCCAGTCATGGCCACGTATCAACTATTACGACAATAAAGTATAACGGATTTGCACATGTCAAAAAGCGGAAACGCAGACCACCGAGAAAGTTGGTTTTCAACTGGGATTTGACGTCAGTGTAACCTTTGTTATGATATAATTCTTTACATTAATTGCCGTTGCACAATAGTATTGTCTCACAAAATGAAAGTGTCAAATCTAAAACAAAAATTCAGCGTCAACAAGCAAGAAAAGAAAGTCAAAGTGTATTTCCAGAAATCCTCGAAACCAAAGATGGCAATGTAGCCATGTGAATTTGCATGTTAACCGATGAAAAACTAGGGACTAGAATTTTTTCTCCTCCTATTCCAATGATTAAAAAAGAAAAGAAATAACCTTAATATAAAAATTCTTTATTTCCGGAAATCCGTCCGAAATCCGTTGGAAACCCATAAACCTAAGTAGTGTGAATTTGCATGGCAGAGGAATTAGAATTTCTGAACCTCCTCTCCACTAATGATAAAAAAAAAGAGACGAAGTCAGATAAAAAATAACGACGATTCTGTATTTCCGGAAATGCGTAAACCCAAGGAAGGGCAGCGTAGTCATGTGAATTTGCATTTCAGGAACTAGAATTTTTGAGCCTCTTAGGAAAAGAAGTCAAATATGAGAATAACAGCGAAACATGATTGTGTATTTCGAGAATCCGTAAACCCAAGGAGAGGCAGTGTCGTGTTTAAACTGTTGTGTTTGGCTACCTACTAGCCGTTGTTTGAGAGAATCTGTGCATTAGCACGTTGTGACCCTGCTGACAAAGCTTGTCTATCTTAGCTTGTTTGAGAGAATCTGGGCATTAGCATGTTGTGCCCGTGCTGATAAAGCTTATTTAAGATTACGTATGATCCTGTGGACGCCATTCTTCTCTGCTTCCACCTGCTAAACACGCAGTCAGCGACAGCCAGATTTAAGTTAACTGACTGAAAGCGTTCATACAGAAAAAAACAGAGCAAGTGCAAGAATATACGATGCTGAAGAAGAACATGAACATTAGCATGAGCAGACTCAGAAGCATCCATTTTCGTATAGACGAGGACGACTGGCTCTCAACCGTCAGGGACTGCTTTAACAATCACTCCGCCGAGCTCGGCGACGAATTAGAGCAGATCCTGCTCAGCGGACCCACAATCTGCAAAGTACCCAGGGACATGGCGGCAGCCAATCCTGCTGCTTTCACTGCACAGTGCATCTCTCTCGGACCCTACCACTGCTGCAGAGCCGACCTGTACGCCATGGAACGCTACAAACTCGCCACTGCGCTCCGATTCTCCTCGGCGACTCTCGGAACAGGCGGCCTAACCTTCGAGGAATTGGTCATCAACAACATGAAGAAAAGAGTACGCTGCATTCGCAACTGCTACGAGACCTTCATCGACTGCCGAGCCGAGACGCTGGCCTGGCTCGTCACAATCGACGCCATATTCCTGCTCGACTGCCTGCAACTCCGTGACGGCTGCGCCCCAGATTTCAATTGCCTGAGAAAGGACATGATTAACCTCGAAAACCAGATCCCGCTGTTCAGGCTGGAAAACATCCTGCGCCTGCAGCTCGGGGAAAAGGCCCCCTGTAAACTGGCGGATCTGCTGCTGAAAACGCTTACGCTGCTCTCGCCAATCGCAACTGGGTCGATCGACGCGGCGGCCAAGAGGGAGCTTCCTGCGCGTGCGCATCTGCTGGATGCGCTCTACTTCATGCTCGTGCCTTCTTTATCACCAATTTCGCGGCCGGAGGAGCTGCTCCAGCGAGAAGATCCGATGCCGTCAGTCGAGGAGGAGCTACAGCAAGAGCAAGAAATGTACAAAGAAGAGGTGACGCAGGCGCTGAGCTTGCTGTGAAAGCTGCTGTCTTCCTTGAAAGCCAAGCGCGTAAAGCACGCAGTGGACGGGCTTACCAAAGTCTCCAGTTCGTTGCTCAAAATCGTGGCTTCTATTGGGAGTCTCAGAATTTTGAGAACCTTCGCGGGCTCCGCAACTACGACCACCGCCGATGCGGAAGATACAGAGGAAGACAACATGCCCGTGGCAATCGAGATTCCGCCCACGAGGGACGAGTTCGCCGTTCCGTCGGTAGCAGAGCTCAAGAAAGCCGGCTTCAAGTTCTCGGTTGCTGCCGAGGGTAGAGTCCGCAGCATCTGTTTCGACGCCAAATCTCGGACCCTTCATTTGTCTGCCATGCGTGTGACTGCGCAGATGGAAACCGTTCTGCGCAACTTGATGGCGTACGAGGCGTGGCTGGCTCCTTGCAGCAGCCACGGCGCCATGGAGTTCACTCGTTTCGTGGATTTTGTAAACGGGATCGTGGATTCCGTTGAGGACGTGCAGATTCTGAAACAATGCGGCGTTCTGCGACACCACCTGCAGAGCGATCTGGAAGTGGCCAATCTCTTCAACGGCATGGGCGCCTGCCTGAAACTGCCTCGCCTGGATTATCTGAACGCCGTGGTTCGCGACGTAAATGCGTTCTACCGGCGCACGTGGAAGGTCAAGGTGGTGTATACTGTGAACACTTACGTTTTCGGGTCGTTGAAAATTCTGTCGTTTCTCGCGGCTCTGATCATGCTGGCTCTTACTTGCCTGGCCTCCTGCTCCATCTATGAGTGCAGGAAATGGCTCGACGCCAGCACTCTGCAGTAGATCGTCTCTTCCTGACTGTCTCGCAAGGTTTATGTCTTCAATTTTTATTTGAGTTTTCTGGCAGAGTGCAGTTTTCAAGGTTTATTTGTAGACCGACTTGATCTCTATAATTATAATGATCCTTGACTCTCTAAAATTTGAGAGCCTCTGATTTCCCAACTGGCTACCTCGATAGCATCTTTTGGATGAAGGGCATGGACCTCCTTCATGGAAAGGTTTCCAGTTTTTGCTACCAATCTCCTTAGTTTTGTGTTTTCTTTAGCCAATTGCTACTGTTGTTGATAGATGAAGTCTATTAATTGCTATTTGCACTCATCAACATTCTATAGGTGATGGTTCTCTGCAGTCAATTGCACATTCTCCTAGTGAGTCTTATCTAAGGCCTTCTAAATTTTGTGTTATATGGCCTCTACCAAGGATCGATACAACACCGTCATTTTCATTGCACCCTCAATCCCTTTCAATCTAGTATGAAGCTATTTAATAACTTCATCTCTTGTCAATGCTAGGTTGAGAAATGCAAGGTAAGCAATCTAGGCTCTTAATTTGATAATTTTACTAGTCATGCATTCATTCAGCTCCTTGGTTGTTTTGAGTTGCCCCTCCAAGATGATGTTCTTGCCCCTTGCCTCTAGCAACTTTGAATGGGTTATAGCAATATTATCTAGAAGATTAAAGACATCCAGAACTAGTTTCTTGATTCTTACCAATTAGTCTAGCAATTCTTCATGTTGTGCTACATTTATTTTACCACTTGTAATTCCTGCGAACATTTGCACATCCTTGAGTACAATGACATCTGGTGCAGATACCGCAGATGCATTGAGCATTTTGGTAATATGATCAGCAACCACCTTTAATGTTGTCTCTTGCCCTTGGTGCTGCTTCACTAATATTGTTGCCTCCTCACCTTCCTCCAAGTGCATCAAGAAAGTTGTGACTTTCCCAAAGATTTCTGGGAGTTAGTATTATTCTACAAGAGATAATGTGATCTCTCTAGTGCTAGGATTTGACCTCATGAGCAACTATGTTCTTTGCGCTGAAAAATAGATCCACCTCCACCCACCAAGCTGATTGTTCGGGTGACCTCATTTAGGTGACTCATTACTCGTCTATACATAGATGGGTCCATGCCACTCATGCTTGCTTATTTCTCTTGTTCACTTAAGAGTCATTCTTGGTATTTTCACAACCGTTGGAATGCTGTAGCATTGTCTAGCACAGTTGTTTGAGTGGTAGGTGGAGGTGGTGGCTGCTGCTTCTCTTCTTGAATGGTAGTTGCAGGCATTTTGACATTCATCATTTCTACCCACTTAGTGATTAGAACATGCCTGACAACATCGTTAATATAATGGACTATTCCTTCCCTCTGATAGATTTTTTTGATGAGGCATGGGAAGGAGAGTGCCTTTCTTCCATGTTCATTTTCTTTAAACCGCTTCTGCATCTCTAGATAGATTAACTATGGAAGGTTGATAGAGAATCTCTCACTTAGAGTGGCACATTCTTGGGTAGAAAAGGTAATGATTTTTCTTGGCCTCACCATGGTATTGAGGTGGAGGGCCACAATCTTGTAGTGGATCATTTCTATTGATGTAAGCATGTCAAACTCCTTGTGATCGATGCCATAGCACCATCACACCCATTCATTCTTGATGCTGGAATATACTTGCATTGGGATGTTAGTGAGACTCGCCCCTATTTCTAGTAACCCAAGTACTGTAGTAATGGCCTACATTGAGCAGTAACAAGAGGTTCTTGATGGATGTTGAATGATTATGTCTCCTGTTCTGTACATTCCTCGAGAGACGCTTGGCCTCTACCTCTCCTTGGGCATTTGGATGCACCTTGAGAGGGTCCTCCTTGCTATCCTCTTTTAGGGGCCATCTACAATCATACAGAACCATCTATTAGTAAGGCTATTTACAAAATTTAATTTATACCTTACTTACTGCCTTAATAAATTCATTTCTTATCTGGTGTGATTCAGAGTTAGAATATTTTACAAAATTTTTGCTTAAAAGTTTTGATATTGGGCCCAATTTTGATTAGGTGACTCCAAAAAATAATTTCATGGTCTAGGTGAAGAGATAAAATTAATTTGGCAAACGGTTTTAACATTTTTAAGGTCATTTACCTTTTATGATATCCTTCAAGCAATAATGGATTCCGAAAAAACTATGCGCAACTTGGAGCATACCCTTCCCCCATGACTAAGTCAAACACTCCAGATTTAGACAAATTCAATCGAAATGAGAATCGGAGAGTTAATGAGCAAGATATGAAAGTTGGAATGATAGGTGCTTAGAGTGGAAGAAAATTTCAACAACTCCCCTTGCATGAATAGTGAAAATGATGTTAATGTGCATAGTGGGGTCCCTATATGTAGGTTTTATAGACACGATATCGTGTACCTAATAGTGCAGACCCGATATCAGGTACCCAATATCATGGCCCTTCTGAAATAGGGTACCTAGAAAATTTGATAAATTTTCAATTTCCAAGGCCAAAAATGAAGGATTTAAGGTTGAGTTGAAAGATCTATGGTAACTTTTAAAGAGACCTAAAGGTACCAAGAGTGTAATGAGGTGGAATTTATCAATGAAATTCATGAATAGGATGCAGAAAAAGGATATGTAGTGATGCATAGGAATGTTTGAATTAGAATGATGAGCAAGGAAAAAATAATGTTAGCAATGTAGTACTCGGAGGATATAAATTGATGTGATGATGATGTGCAATGAGTGCTTATTACAAAGGTTATGCCAGTGGGTCCTCCCCAAAGCAGGTTCCTACCCATCATGCCCTTACGTAACTATACCCAAAAATTTCCATAGGCGCTAAAAGGGGTTAAATGTAATCCACACTAGGGCAACAAAACACACACATGTAAATACCACCATGATGAGGTATGAATTCTATGCTACACAAGACGCAAGTCAAAAATACATGAACAATGAGATGAGGCGAATTGTAGAAGAGATTGCAAAGATCGGTACATGAGGTAACTGACCTAGGGCACAATGAATCCTAAGTGTAGGACATGATTAATGTGTCATTAGCCCATCGCTCCAAAATCAAGACGAAGTCCATTCCTCCAATCAGTGACATCACATTGTTACATCCAATGATGGGCAACCATAAGAGCACCATGACAGCAAGGCATACGATCACTTGGTGTTTTGTCCAAGGGACGAGTGATTTGGAATTTCTCTACAACACACACATTTTTTTCCTGATCTTTTTTTGTGTTGTTCTTCTTTTTTTTCCTTTTTCCAACAATGAACCAGAGAAGACACCAACCTTTAGGCATGGGTGCATGTCTTTCCAGTGGGACCCCTAGAATAGCATTGAGCTTCTTTATTGAGTGCCTTTATTACTCTTACTCCCATTTTTCGTTAGATCTACAAGGATCTTAGTACAACCAAGCTACATGATAACACCTATAGATGTCACCAAAAGGAATACACAAGTCCCCTTGAAGTCACACCTTGGCCATTCCCTCTTAGTCCATCATTTTTCACTCTGGGCATAATGAGCATAAAATTACTTTTAAGTTTTCATGATGACAGGAACATCATCATACCTAGAGTAGAATCTCTTATTAATAGAATGGATGGGTGGATATTGTGGGCTCGCTATCCAAATAATTAGTCACCTGAGACTAGATAGCATAGAACAACACCTCAACCAATGAGTCACATGAGTGTTTTATTCATAGATGAGATTACCCATAAAAAAATAAAAAGATAAAACAACAAATTGAAAGATGAAAAACTGGAAAATAAAAAAAAAATTGTAAAATTAAAGAAAAGGAAAAACATTTATTAATTCTACTTATTAGAATGGAGGATATCTCTCATAACTAAACTTTTGATCATGGTGAGAATTAATAAATGGAAGGTGATGAGTCATGATATCGCATCAACCCGTGCAATATCGCGTACGCGATATCGCAACTAGCTGCAATGTTTATAAATAAGAGACAGCTTTTCCTATTTTATGCATCTAGATGTAGACGCTTTGCCAAACTATAGCAGTTTTACTATTCCAAAATTAGAATAATTTCCATGTGCCTGTAGTAGGAGTCTTAAAGTGAATAGATCTTTATTCAAACAAATTGTACCTAAGCACACATTTGTGTACGATAATAAAGATAAACTTTCTGATAAACCTTGTAGCATATGGACTAAGCTAAATAGGATTTAATTATTGTTAAATGTTTAAATGCTTTCCTAGATAATTACTCTCTCTCAACCCTTAACTATCTTAGTTAAGTGCATTTAGTACGACCGCTTCGAGCACGTGTGTAACGCTTGGTAACCCAGTAACGAGTAGTGTTTGGTAATCCCAATAGCGTTGCACTAGTTTAGGGTGTGTGCAGCAAGTGGGAAGGGATACTGATGCTAGGATAATTAGAACTTAGTTAGTGAATAGTTAATGAAGTTAGTTACTTAGTTCTCTTCACCTTCACCTATTAGCATAAGACATTAAAAAAAGAAAAGATATAAAAATGATATACCTCAAGCTTACTTAACCATACAACGGTGACAATACAAGTAAGTTTGGGAAGATAGTGATTGACTAACCTTAAGTGTTCCAGTAAGGCGCGTAAGCACTTAGTCCTTGGAGTTCAATCGGATCGCACATGAGATGCTCGTATTCGTATGTGTGAGTGTAGGGGTACCTCACCACTCATCATTGGCGCCGTTGCCAGGGACTTAGTTATTTGTGCGCTACATAGGACATAGGAGATCATTCATATCGTTGGGATGGTAAAATGAACCCTTATGGTTGATCAAAAGAAAAATAAGATAAAGGTAAATAGCACACCGAACAAGACAAAAATGTCTTCTTCATTGCACAAAAGCCCTTCACCGCCTAGGACCAACACTAGAGGCAGTCGGTGGCACAACACACGTAAATAAGATCCACTAGTTCCTCAAAAATTCCATGTTGTATATATTCATCACCATGAATATGTACCTGAATTTACCTTTATTCTCCATCAAAATGAACAATTGCGTTGGAGAGACTTACAGGGTAACATAGTGTTTCCCCCAAATCGAGCAATCCCCAACATGCTTTTTTGTGCTCTCACACGAATAGGCATGTCATAGTTATACATGGAATACATTGCATGTGATTATGACACAAGGGATTACCATCCCACAAAAGCACAATGTCAAAGGGACTTGCAACAGGAAAGATACTATACATCGTTCCGATAATAGGGGTCCAATAATAGGGGTCCGATAACAGGACCTGATAGACCATGACTCATCATACCTCCACAACTGAATAACAACTTGTCCTCAAGTCAAAGAAAGTGAGAAATAAGTTTAATTAATTACACAGTGGATAGGTATGGGATTATTGATTGACTAGGAATTTATTCATGCTGCAATGGAGAATTAAACAAAATTTGGACACAAACACAAAAGAGAAAACTTGTGGAACTCATGGGGTTCCTCATAGTGGTGGCTCCTACATGGGTGCCTTTCCTTTGTCCTGTGCATCAGGCTTTTGAGATTGATACCATTGAAGAAGCACCTAACATTTCTCCTCTTCTATCTAAGGATTATGAGCCATCCATGCTGATGTTCTAATGTTTGATGAAGTCAGCATTTCCCATGGGCACGACAACTACGGGAATACTTGATTGGCCTTGACATGCCATGCCATAAATAGCCGTCATTCCTCTTCATAGGATTAGGCCCCAACCTCTCCTCATTTTTCTTGGCTAGCTTATGTAGTGATAAGAGGTCCCTGATGGATGCTAAATGATTGTGCCTTCTGCTCTGCACGTTCTACATGAGGTCCTTGGCCTTTGCCTTCCCCTAGGCGTTTAATTGCACCTTGAAAAGGTCCTCCTTGTTGTTCTCTTTTTAGGGCCATCTATAATCACACAAAGATCAATTGTTAGCAAGGTTATTGAAAGAAGTTCAATTATTTCATACCTTACTTATGACCTTAAGTAATTGTTGAATTCTTTGCTTAGTATGATTTTAGAGTTAGAAAGTTTTTCAAGGAAGTTGCCCTAAAAGTTTAATGTTGGGCCTAGTTTGTTTAGGTGACACATCAAAGGACACATAATGGTTTTGAGGAATGTTTGACAAAATGATGAAAAAGGAAAGAATAGATTTGGCAATGAAGTACTTGGAGGGTATAAAATGATATAGTGGTGTGCAACAAGTACAAATTACAAAATTCATGCAAGTGGGTCCTTCCCAAAGCAAGTTCCAACCTATAATGCCTTTGCGTAACCACACCTTAAAATGTTCGTAGGCACTAGAAAGGTTAAATGTAATCTATATCGATGCAACAAAACACACACATGTAGATACCACCATGATGAGGTATGAATTCAATGCTACACAAGACATGAGTCACAAATACATGAACAATGAAATGGGATGAATCAGAGAAAGGATTGCAGAGATTGGGATGTGAGGTAACTGACTTAGGGCACAATCAATCTTGAGTGTAGGGCATGATTAATGTGTCATTAGCTTGTCACTCCAAAATCAAGACCAAGTCCATTCCTCCGATTAGTGACATCGCATTATTTCATCCAATCATGAACAACCATAAGAGCACCATGACAGCAAAGCATACGATCACTTGGCATTTTGTGTAAGGGAGGAGTGACTTGGAATTTCTTTGTGGCATACTTTTTCTTTGGTTTCTTTGGCACACTCTTCTTTTTTTTTCTCTTTTTTTTTAAGTACTTAATTCAGAGAAGCCACCTACCTTCAAACATGAGTGCATGTCTATAAAGTGGGACCCCCTAGAATAGCGTTAGGTTCTTTATTGGGTGCCTTTAATAATCTTACTCCCATTTCTCGTTAGATTTAAAAGGATCTTAGTACAACAAGCTGCATGATAGCACCCATAAATGTCACCAAAAAGAATCCACAGGTTCCCTTGATGTCACACCTTGGTCATTTCCTCTTAGTCCATCATTTTTCACTCTGGGCATAATGAGCAGAAAATTACTTTTAAGTTTCATGATGACAAGAATATCATCATACCCAAAGTAGAACCTCTTATTAATAGAATGGTTGGTTGGATGTGGTGGGTTCGCTGTCCAAATAATTAACCACTTGAGACTTGATAGCATAAAACAACACCTCAACCAACAAGTCACATGAGTGTTTTATTCGTAGATAAGATTACTCATAAAAAGATAAAAATAAAAAAAGATAAAACAATAAATTAAAAGATAAAAAACTGGAAAAAAAGTTGAAAAATTAAAGAAATAGAAAAACATTTATTAATTCTGTGTTGTTAGAATGAAGGATACCCCCCATAACTAAACGGTTGAGCATGGCTAGAATTAATAAATGGAAGGTGGAGATCCTTGCATGTTGGAAATATTGGGATCTGGTCATACTTACCCCATTGGGGTTCACACACTTGATTAAAGTTGACATAGTGGGGCAAGTTATAAGATGTGGTTAATTTATAAAGAGTTGACCCACTATGGTACTTGTGATCGTAAAATGGTATGCAAGGATCAACATGTCTCCCCATGTGGCAATAGTCATTGGGCCCCATGGTTGTTGGAGTGTTGATTGGTGGCCCATATAAAGTAACAGGAGGCATTGAGTTTGAGGAGGTGGATGCATCACAGCGTTGAACTTGTGCTAAGTTGGAGGATGTAGTGCTTTCAAAACTGTGTTGTCTCTTTCTATGGTCTTGCCTAAAGAAAGGACACTTCCAATGTTGTGGAGGGTTCCCACTACTATTAATAGCAGTAGCACAAGTAATGTTCATGGGTTGGTGTTGTGGTGCAAAGCCTTTCGGCATAACGCTTGGTGATGTAGAAGAGGATGAAGTATGAGAATATTGAAGTTGAGGAGAAGTGTAAGGCACATGAGGTGGTGATTTTTTTGGAGAGGACATGGGTGGATAGTACTAGGGAGAATGATAACAATGAGGTGAGGTAGAGGATTCTAATCCCATTGGAAAAATAGGGTGTTGAACATAATAAACATTTGGTGTTGGGACATGCAAAGGGTATGGTCTAGTTGATGGCAGCCTCCCCCACGACTGAGGTTTTTGCCATTGTGGTTGAACCCAATATTTCTGTGTGAAATCTGGATGTAACATTCCACCCCAATGCTCATGTAAATGTGACAAAACTAGACATTGGCCTTTGGGGTGATCATGCAAATATACATTGCATTGATATGTGAAATTGGTAGTTGAGTTCTTATTCTTATTATCTTCTACCCTTTATTTCGATTATCGCATGGTGTCCTATCCTATTTCTCGATTTGTCATAGTTCTTTCTCTAATAATGTTAGCATATTCTCCACATCTTTCATGTACCCAGTTTGTCATCTTATTGATCTTTGCCTCAATTTCATCTAATGATTGTAGGATTAGCAAAGATGATTTCACCTCCTTGAAGTGAGTTGATTTCTCCTCTTCATGATCATGGACCCTTGTTAAGTTAAGACTTTGGTCCTATTGAGAACTTTCAACATTCTCCCATTTGGCTATTTCTCCTTCTTCTTTTGCTACCCACTTAATAATCTCTTGGAATTGATGGGTTCGTAGCTCATATAGTTGACCTCAA
>MNCI01028518.1:0-20718 GCA_015680685.1 Gnetum montanum | reverse complement strand
TTTGCATTGATGCTCATAAGAGATCCCTACATCAAATTGGGTACTCCCAACTTCATCCTCATTATCATATAATTTTTTGGTTCTCCAATGAGTTGCCCTACTAGTTGTTGTGTTGTCATAGTCTTGTGAGAGAGACATTGTCATGAACTGTGTGTGACTTAATTGAATTTAATTTAATTTCTTTTCTAAAGGATATATCGTTAATACTTGTTACAGTGATCTTGTATGATATAACTAATCTAAATAACTAGCACCGTCCCTGGCAATGGCACCAATGATGACTGACGAGGTACCCCTACACTCAACCATATGAATACGAGTGTTCATGCATGATCCAGTTGAATTCTGTGGACAGGCTAGTGGTGGTATTTAGATAGTTACACGTTGATCACAGTTCGCTGTCTTCCCACCTGGACTAGTATTTGCTTTGTCACATATGGTTTAGTCCAGAGTGAGGTGTAAGATATTATCCGAAACTAGTGCTACTCCTAGAGACAATGGAAAATAATCTTGATTAAACTAATAAGCAATAGGAAATGAATTCTAAGCTAGCCTAAGTGCAATGAGCATCCATTCCTTAATCATCCGTACACATCTTGGACCTCATGCACAACTACTACTAGGATTACCAAGTGTAGATCCTAGGTACGCTACTGGGTTACCAAGTAGTCACACTTAAATGCTCATGATTAAGTCGTATTCATTCCGTAGTTAACAACAAGAATAGTAAATGATGGTAAAGAAATATTAACTAAGAAAACAATAAATAACAATAACAATTAACAATAACAATTAAATAATTAAAACCTAGTTAATGTTTCAATGATAAAGTAATCTCGATCTTTATTGCTGATCATGTGCATGTCCAAGTATGTCACACTCGAATAAAGGTTCCGTACAATTACAAGAATCACACTGCAGGCATGCACTTGGGAAATAGTCTAACTTCTACCAAAAAGACTACAAGAGCTTCCCTACAATTAACCAAAAAAATACCTAAGTGTGGTGGAGGGCCACTTATTGATAGCTAAAAATAGACTTTGCGTAAACGGGGCAGCGTCAATGCATGGGTGGATGCATCGACGGGGCTACGTCGATGCGGCAGTGTATATAGGATCCCATATACGCAGCCTCGTATATGCAGCCTACTTAACGTAGCCCCAATATTGGGGTTCCGATAACAAGGGTCTAATAATAGGAGTTAGACCTGGCATCTTGTATCAGGGTTCCAATAATAGGGGTCCAATAACAAGGGTCCAATAATAGGACCTAATAGACCATGACTCATCAATTATTATTAGACTTACCTCAGCATATTTCTAACCACAAAAACTCCACTAGAAGACTTTCTAAAAGACTAGAAGCTAGGTGGAAATAATGTTCAATAAGTCTATCAAGAGGAGTCCAATTCTCTTAATTTGGTTCCAATATCATCAACCAAGAATCCTGAGCTGCTGATCTAGCTAAGCAATCCAAAGTATGGGGGAGTAGAGTGAATTCCTTTATAGTTGTTTTGGCTATAAAAGGTTCTAAATACCATTTAGACAAATAAGAAAAATTTGTCTTCCATAAATCCTTTGCCATAGATATAGGAGAAGATTTCGTTCTAAGCATAGTTTGTAGAATAGCCTTTCCTACCTTGTAAGGAAGTCTTTTGTGATGTTTTAGAATGGATACAATACCCTAATCTATAGATTCCAAAACCCAAGCTTGTCTATAAAGAGACAATCGAATTGTATTAGTGTCTATAATGGATTTTTCTTGCAAACAACTAATCCATACAGCCTCATTGACAAGTCTTGCTAGGTCTCATGCTATATAACCTACAGTTCTAGATCCAAAATCATTGAGATAGAACAACTTTTTTTTCAAGTCAAAACCCTTCTTGCATAAAAGAATGGGAAATTCTTTTTCTTGTTGGGGGATAAGAAGCACTTGAATATTGATGAATTGACCAAATTGATTTGGAGTCATTAGATTTGGATCCACTTTTCTAGAAATATGAGTTGAAGCAATAAAAACAATATTTCTTCGACTGATAAAAATGTTCTCATCATAGCTATCCTAATGATCTAATAAGTGTTGAAGCAATGCCTTCTTCTTAATGAACTTACGTGGGAAGACATTGATTGTGAACTTTAACCAATTCCTAGTATAATCACATTGCCTTGTCCACGATATTCGATTGGGATTATGCATGAATACTCATATCTCGTATGATTGGGTGTTGGATACGCCACCACTCATCACCCTCCTACACTTAACCTATGTAAAATTGATTACTATATCATATTGCATTACTTAGATAAGCATAGAAAAATCAATACTTTTAGAAATAGCTTGCAAAGATGTTTGGTGTCTTCCAAAAGTTTCGTTGGTTCTAACACTTTACTTCAAACAAAAAATAAATGCTCTTTGGTGTTTAAAATTGGAGAACAATTTAATTCCAAACCTCTTAACTTTACCATAACCATGAATTTTCATTGTTTGATTTCTACTGCCTGTTTTAACTAACTTGTCATATAAAACTGAGCCATTAAAAAATTATAGATCGAAAATAAATGTAGTTTGATGCTTGTGATGGGAGAACAAGATTTATTTATTGACATGTTGAGATTAGTTCATAACCATAAATGTTCATGGTTTGATATTGGGAATACTATTTGATAATTGATATTGGGCATACTATTTGATAACTCTACTCTGCTTGTTTACCACATTAACAATCTAAAAATGCTGAAGTACAGATGGTGTTCAAACATTAAACTGTTTGTTGTAACGTCAACTCGTGAGGAGGGTATACTATTTGCACGTAATTATAATAAAAAAAATCAATTTTGTTATGGAAAGTAGCTTTTGGCAAGAACTAGAGCACGTCATATAAACAGGCACCCTTTCAAGAAGTTTACACATGCCAGAAACTTAAAGTAACTGTTGCTTTGACACCATATTTCAGACAAATTAAATGCTCTTTCATGTATGAAATCGTAAAACAAAAATTTAATCTCAAAGCTCTCAGCTTCCACAAAACCATGACATCTCAACTTTAACATGACCATGAAGATTCACCATAAAGATGAATGTTGGTTGTTTGTTGATCCAGAACATAGAACTCAGATCCTGAATGTCTACTCATTAAAATGCTAAAAATGCATGAGTAAGCACAGATGGTGTTCACCCATTAAACTATTGCTTTTAGTAGAAACCTGAAAGGAGGGTATACCATCTCCACATTGATAAAAGTTCCATTTTGCATAAAGAAAGTAGCTTTTGGTAAGAACTGGCATGCAATAACACTCTCCTTATTGTCTACCGATTAAAATCCTAAAAATGATTTAAACATTGATGGTGTTTGAGTATTTAACTTTTGCTTCTAACAACAACCGAGAAGGAGAGTAGACTATCTGCATGCAATAAAAAAATATTTCATTTAAGGGTTTCTGCTCTTTACAATATGAAAACATACCACATTCCATTTTTCACAAAGAAAGTAGCTTTTGGTAAGAGCTGGCGCCCAATATATAAACAGAAACCACTCTTCCACAAAGTTTACACAGGCCAGAAACATATATGTTAGCCACACACTCAGGTGAAAATTAACAGAATTGCTTGACACAGGAAATCTTCCAGCCTTATCAACTTGTGAAGGTATTTTGACTAACCCAACGGCAAGATTATGTCATTTTTTTAATCTCTCCACCAAATCTGTAGCATATTGACTGCAATCAAGTAACCTCGTATCAGGTGGCATCTGCAACATCTTAGTGAGTAAACGATATATTTGGCATTCATATCCATACCCATAAAAAGATGAAAACTGAATCTCCATAGAACCGTTCCACAATACTTGGAAAATTAGATGTACCGAAGAGAACAATGCAAGGTCCACATAAAATCTGAGAGACATCTCTGCTACTGTCACTTCAAAGCTATAACTATCGAATCGAACATAAAAACAAGGAGAAGAAAGGAGATAACTCTGCCATTCAAAGAACCTGCAATTCAAACCACAGTAAACCCAGAAAAATTTATTTAAACGTTATTTTACCAACTGTGTAAAGTGGATGAAGCACCGCCCTATGTTGCCTAACTATCAAAAATCAAATTATAGTCTCAGGTTAAAAACCATTTTGACATTTTTTTTTAACTCTCGAGTACCTTGGAAAATTTTGATATACTAACACGATGTGGAACACCATTGAGAAATTCCTCGCTGGAAACGCGGAAAGCAGTATTATCGGAAGCCGCAGACTTGCTAAAGAGCAATGTGTAAACAAGCACCATACCATTCATCCATTAAACAGGGATCGCGTAATTTCAAAAAATGTGAGACATTGCCAGCCATGTGTCAGACTCCAAATCATTGTGGCCTCACAAAACAGCGCCCAAAATCCCCAGCTGTGTTTCTGCCCAAAAAGAATGATGGCGGTTGTCTTCACGTCAGTCTCAGGGCCATAAAGGTTGCACAGAACTTCCGGAGCGATGTCGTATAGGTTACCCACAACGTTCGTAAAAGGAAATGAAAGGCCGAAATTGATGCTTGAAATCATGTGTACTTTCCTCCTCTCCTCCGACTACCACGGACGGACAAAAAAGCCAGTGAACGGAAAACTAAGTAAAAGGTCTAATTCAAATCAAAGAAATCAGAAATACTGCTATATTGTAACAGCAACCTGAACTGAGCACCCAGACCTAATACAAATTAGAAATGTTGCTATATTGTATAAGCCAGTTAAAAAGAAGCAAGCCTCCGTTATTATTGTGGCAGGTATAACTAAATATGCCTCCTACGTAAACAAGGAAAGTTCTGAAAACGATTCTGCTTTCTACAGCATGAATGGCGCTGTTACAACGATGATGTTGGCTGCCATTTCAGCATGGCTGCCGCTACTTGCTCGTTGCAGAGATGGGCAGTGATCAACTGACCGCGCTGTAAATTCTTTTGTTAAAGTCTAAGAAATAAAATATAGTTGTATGTTAATATATATTCTAAAATTAATAAAGTAAGATATGGTGCCTATTTTAGGGGGATAAATATTAAATTCATATTTCTGGTCTGAATTTATTTTCTCTTCATTTTTGAAAGATATTAATGGAGCTTGTAAGTGCTATTCTTGAAGCAAACCTATAATGTGTTGTTACGACTTTCAAGTTAGATTTGAAGTATGCATTCTAAATACGTTGCTTTATTACAAAATCATTAATTAAGTATAATAAATCATTAGTAAGTAAAACATGATGAATATCATTTCCTATGTAAATTCAATAATTATTATGAATATGTATTTCATTAAGTTCCTTGATGTAATTTGCACTATTTTCTTGGCTTGTAATTACTACTATTTTGTTAGTTGGAGTTTTTGGTTGTTGATTTGTGCTTGAGAAAGCTATATCTCATATAACAAGAAATCTCAATGTTATGAAAAACTTCCAAAACCCCAAAATGAAATTTGGAGATTCTTGTAATTAAAAAAATCATAGAGAAATATAATCATACCTGATGAAAATAGATCTTCAAGTGTAATCAAATTGTGAAAATCATAAGCGATAAGTGGCAAATAGATATGTGACATGATAAGAACATGCAGATTACACAAAAATAAGAAATGTCAAAATAAAATTATATATAAATCAAAATTTAAAAATGATGATTGCAATCTAACAGGAAATCATTTATATATCTAACTAGTTTGGCACTATATTTATAATATATATCTATTATTTAGCCAAGAGAATCTTTTATATTTTTTTAATTACTAAAATCTGAAATTATTTCACTTAAAACCTATTCTCATATTGAATAGAAAAATCAAAACCAATGTAGGTTATCCAAAATAATAATTCCATGATAAAGTTATCTCTTGACCAAGATCATTACAATAACTATTTGTTTATGTTGACAAAGTCCAATTGGCTAGTAATTGGCTCTATTGACTAGTAATTAGTCCTCACCATTAAGATAAATAGTTAAATAAAGCTTTGCTTTGGTGGTTCAAAGTTAATGGCTTTTTGTTAGGTTTATTCTTAAACTATTCTTACTTTCTATAGGTTTGTTATTAACTAATTAAAACCTATGTGGCCTCTTGTAAAGGCTCCTCTTTCTTGGTCAACAATTCAAGGTCTCTTTGTCTTACCAAGGTGGCTTGAATTCCTTACAAACAATTACTTTGGTTCTTTAGATAGCAACATGCTTTATAATATGAAGTGTTTATGAAAGCATAATTTTAGAAATTATTCTAATTACCAAATCTATTATGTCATGGTGCAAAAGGTTACTATTGCCCACACTCTTATCCCTAAATGGAATATAAATCTTTCATAGTCTTCCTAGTCCAAACTTGAGATCCAATTTGGAATTCATTAATGCCTAGCTTGTTTTGTTTGGTGTTTCATGTTTCAAAGTCTCCATACAAGAATGAGATCAGTTGCTCTAAGTGCTCCTTAGCCAATTATGTCCACACTGCTTACGATGAGACATTCCTTCATGTTTTCTTAGAGTGCCTAGCTCCTATAAATCTTTGGTTTTGGTTATAAAAATGTTTTGGTGTTTGTTCAATATAAAGAGATTGCACTCATAATAATTAATTATGACGAGCTTAAAAATTTTAGTTCATATAAAATACAATCCAATACATTACTACTATTATCAAACATGAAATACAACTTGATCCCTATCATTTTTTGACCTATTAAAATTCAAAAATTCTTGTGCTTTTCAACAACAATTTGTACAATGGTTTGTCTTATTAGTCATGGAAACTCAAAAATTCTCTTGTTACGCTCTTCTTAGTCTCTGACCTCTAAAAAAAAAAAAAATACTCTTGTTGCTCTTTAACCTAAGAAAACTTAATAATGCTCTATTTTTCCAACAACAATCCATTAGTACAGTTTGCCTTTTTTAACCCATGGAAACTCAAAATTTCTCCTACTTTCTAAAAAAAATCTATGTTCATTTGACTTAAGGCTAATGCTTAATTTAGTTTTTCTATTCAGGTTCAATTACAACATTAAACACTGGAAGATCATGATTGGTTTAAGGTTACTCGTAATCTTTTTCCTTGTATCTAAGAATGGAATATTTTTACCCTGTAAAGTAAAGTTTGATGATCAATTTTGATTAATAAATGACCTATTTACCATACATTTAAACATTTAGCACCATTTCTATAACCCTATATAAAACACAATTTTAGAAATGATAATCCTTTTAACATGAAAGGCTTAAGATGACAAAATTCAAATCACAGATTTGCAATTGCTCTCCATGCTCCTCCAAAAGAAAAATTTGCTACTTTCTAAAAGATAAATTTTGCATTTCATTCAAACACATTCAAGAAATGTAGAGAGTTTTAGAATGAATCACATGAATAATTCTATACAAAACATGAAAAATCAAATATTCTAGTTTCTAACACATCATCATTGATTTTGTTTTGCTGCTCCAAGTCCTACTACATGCAACTTTCACGATACCATAGTCTTCTATGTTACAAATATTTTTATAAAATCTAAATATCAATCACTTAACATACAAGCCATTGGCTACATCATTATCAAATCAGAACACCACTGGATTTACAAATTATCCATAGTTGACTATTCAGTTGTGGGCAAGATGCTAGTTACATCGTTATCAAACTCGAAGTTGTTGAAGGCTAGAGAACTTTGAGGGGTTGGGCACCCAAACATCATTTTATTTAAATTAAAATCTATTTTATCATTTGTGTGCATAAAGGTTGTAGGATCAATATTAGGTAATTTTTCTTCCACTTCAATGCTAGACTGATGCTACTAAAATGTAGCATTTTGAAGGTCGTCTGGAAAAGAGGGAAGAGCACAAAATGATGAAGATCAATTGGGATGTTGTTTTTGGAGGTTCTAGTTGTTAAGATCCAAGAGACTTCTAATATAGTCCTGAAGGATTGAAGTTCTATGGATCTTTGAGGAGGAGGAGACATCTAGGTTTCTTCTTGACCTTCTACTAGCCTTGTGTCTTTGCTTAGTAGTATGCCAATGGTTCCTGATTGCATTTTTGGTTCTACCTAGTAGCTTCTTAGCAATCTTAGCCCACCTATTGCTGAGATCCATGTGGGCCTATACCAACATTCTCCCCTTCTCTTTTGTTCATATATCCTTCTGCATGAATCAACAAATATCAAGGATCCATGATCCAAATCAAGTGATGAATAGCAAAGTAAATTCTTTGTCCTGCAAGAAAAAAATAAAGCAAAATGTAACTAAAAACCTTAATGTATAATCATGGATGATTGTGCCATCTTTCTCTACACTATTTTCCCACCTAGTTCGAAAGAATTTGAGCAATGTGTAACTATTTTTTAACTCCATATTTCTGCACTAGTCTCAACAATAGCCTATCCACACATTGCAACAACCATAAAAACCATGCGATATCATTTATCCTTCTATGTAATTTTGGAACTGGGCATCTATCCTTTGAAAGATGTTAAATGAAACTCTTTCAATAATGTGAAATCTCAAAACCCACAATCTAAAAAGCTACAAAAATTAGAAGTAATAAGGTACTTGTTTTCTACAAGATGTTATATACCTGTCCTCTTCATCTATCCATTGACCCTTGATGATGTTGGATTTCTTAAGCTGGCCTACTGTGGAGGCTCTGTGTTTTACTTCCTTCATGAATATAGTGCTTCTTGATGTGCAGCAGTTACTGTTGTTAGTCTCTATGATGCCTCTCATGGTAGAAGCAGTGGTGGAGTTGGTAATGCCGCACAAATCCTAGGCTGCTGGGACTATAGTTGTTGTTTGCAACCGTGGAAGCTACTAGGGAAAGAGCAGGTTGTGAGAGTTTATGTGAGGCTAAGGCTGCTGCTGATACTGCTATTATTGGTTAAGATGTAGCTAATAATCTAGGAACCTCGAAGCATGAATAGGAGGAGGAGCAACAACAGTCGCAAGAAGGTAGATCTGGTTATCAGAAGGAAGAGCCCAGAAGAGGCCTCTACTACTCCTGAGATCCTTCATAGGGCTTTTTAATGCTACAACCATGTCGCCAACGTTGTGCATTCTACCACTACTATGGTCCACCAATTTCATGAAAATGTAGTAGCAGATGATGTAAAAGAAACAACAACAACAAAAATGAAAATCGAACAAAAAGAAAAAGCAAATAGAGATACAACCCCAGAAATAGACACGAGATATATATGAATAAAAAAACAACAACAACAGTGTAGGCAAGAATGAATTGCTATTGTAGTAGAATGTAATAGAGAAAACAATGCCTAAAGAAAATGAAAAGTTTCTTTATGTTGTTGATGGGATGCGATATCACGTACGTGATATCACGTCCTTCCCTACGATATCATGTACACGATATCAGAGCCCACCGTCAATTCTATAAATAAGAGGTGGCTCTCCCTTGTTTCTCCATCTAGATCTAGACCCTAGCCAAATTCTTGTCATTTTTCCATTCCAGAGTTAGAATAATTTCCATGTTTCCACAGTAGGATTCCCAAAGTGAACAGATCTTTATTCGAGCAATTCTGTACCTAAGCACACAATTGTGTACAGCAATAAAGATGAACTTTTAGATAAACCTTGCAGTGAATGGACTAAGCTAAATAGGACTTTAATTATCGTTAATTATTTAAATGCTTTCTTAAGGACTTAATCTCTCTCAACCCTCAACTCTCATAGTTAAGTGCATTCAGTATGACGGCTTTGAGCACATGCGTTACGCTTGGTAATCCCAGTAATGAATAGCGTTTGGTAATCCCAGTAGCATTGCATTGGTTCAAGGTGTGAAACGGCAAGTGGGAATGAATACTGATGTTAGGATGATTAATGCTTAATTAGTTAAATCCATTTGGAAAAATGAGTATTGATCCTATACATCTCTTGTTTCTTAGCAAGTTCTTGGAAAAATGTGGTGAATAAAATCAGAAAATTTTTTTCACTTTTCTTTCCATAAATTCCAAAGCTTATTTATTGGTGCGTTTTCTTTTATGTTTTGAATGCTCTCTGTTGAACTAAATTTGTCAAACACATCTAGAATTTGATGAAGCATTTTCAGGTTTTTATTTGGACAAATTTTCAAAAGTAAATCATCTTGATAAGATTAAGCTTGAATCAAATTCAAGGTTGAACTTGCATTTTTCAAATACTTTTTGGGGTTGTTTTCTTCAAAAAATGATCTATGGAAATTTTTCAAATTGACTATCTGGAATCTTGTTAAAGGCATTGTAGAAATCTCTTTGATCGAGGAGATATCTATCTTGTCACAAACAAATAGATTCCATTGAGTTAATAACTTGGACAAGTTATAGTCATATATTAATACATACTTTTTGTCACTGCTTATGTTGGATACTTGTGACTCTATGAGTGAAATAGCCTCTTTGTCTAGGTGAACAGGTCTTATTTTGTTTATAGCCCATCCACAATAATCTATTTTCTTTGTTGCAAAGACATGAAAAAAATAGATGCCTTACCCAAAAATAAAAATTATCTTTTGAAAAGAAACCAAATGTATCCAAAAATTTTTGGGTTGCTCGAGATTCGAACCTGGAACTCTTCGGATGGAGTCGATCTTTAATCTTATTTGATAAAAAACCTCCCCCCAAACTGGGCTTGCAATTTTCATCGCACATAGCTTTCTCCATGTATTTGCTTTTTCTTTAGGTCTTTAGTAAAAAACACTATGATGAGCAGTGAAGAGGTACCCCTATGCCCAACCATATGAATCACGAAGCGTTCATGCACGATTCAATTGAATTCCGCAGACTCTCTAGTTTTCGATGCACTAGTCCTCTAGGAAGTGAACTTTACCCTAATAGTCATTCGTTGTCTTCCCAATTACACTTGTGAAATACAAAGGTATGGTTAAGTGTAATCGAGGCATATGATTTTTATCATTTTATGTTTTATTTTCTTTGGTGCTTGAAGAGAGAGATAAAAGTAATTTAATGACTAATCTAATTTAACTAACTAACCAATCTCTAACTAGTCCTAACATAAGCATCTGATCCCACTTTTCGTACATGTCCTTAACTCATGTATCCATNAAGCATCTGATCCCACTTTTCGTACATGTCCTTAACTCATGTATCCACTGTTGGGTTACCAAGTGTTATGCTACTGGGCGTACCTAGCAATAACGTTGCTAGGATTACTAAGAGAATACGTGTCACACTTGAAGCAGACATACTTATATATTTAATCTATCTAGCTTATCTTGCTTAATTACCTAATTAGCTTAATTACTGAAAAATAATGAATAAATAACTAAAAGCATTAAATGCATAAATAAAATAGCTAAACTCCCTAAAATGACACAAGGTTTATCAAGAAGCTCATCTTTATTACTGTACATACTATCATGCTCTAGTACAACAACGCTGGAATAAAGATCCATACACTTAATGACTCCTGCTGTGGGCACTCAGGAAAAATATTCTAAATTTTGAATAGACAAATTGCAAGAGATCTTCTACTACTATGAATTTGATGCTCGTAAACATAGCTAGGAGCTCATATTTAGAGTTTTTACTCCAGGGTTGCATCAACGGGGCCTTGTAGATGAGGTTGCGTCAATGAGGGTCCATCGATGCAACACTTTGATGCTCATCAAGGATGAAGGTGAAATTAGGCACATACTCATTTGGATGAGTATACACCACTCTGCACTCTTGAGGGATCGACAGTTTAAAATCATCATGCCTGCAAGAAGAAGAAGACATCTTGCAAAACAAATAAAATATCAATGTGCTTTTGTAATTATATTATTTGAGAATGATGTTGACCTTAGGATTCATCCAATGATACTAATAATGTTCACTAATTCTAAATAGTGCATGTTTTAACAAATAAGGTCCCCAACAATGGTGCCAATGATGAGTGGTTGAGGTACCCCCTACGCCCAACCATATAAATCATGAAGTGTTCACACACAATCTGGTTGAATTCTGTGGACTCTATAGTTTCCTATGCACTAGGCTTCTAGGAAGTGAACCTTGACCGAATGGTCATTCATTATCTTCCCAATTACACTTGTAAAGCTCAAGGGTATGGTTTAAGTGTAATTGAGGCACATGATTTTTGTCATTTTATACTTTATGCTTAAAAAGATAGATGAAGTAAATTGAGGACTCATTTAACTTAAGTATTTAACTAATCTTTAACTAGTCCTAACATAAATATCTCTTCCCACTTTTCATACATGTCCTTAACCCACGTATCCATTGCTGGGTTACCAAGCACTATGCTACTGGACGCATCAAGTAATAACGTTGCTGGGATTACGAAGAAAATACATGTTACTCTCAAAGTGGTCATACTTATGTGTTTGATCTATTTAGCTTATCTCGCTTAATCATGTAATTATCTTAACTACAGAGGAACATTGAATAAATAACTAAAAACATTAAATGCATGAATAAAACATTTAAACTATCTAGAATATGTGCAAAACAATATGTGCTAACCAACTACCAAGTGACCCGTACACACCCAACACAATACTTTGGGGGTTATAGAACCCTAAAATAATTATAATATAGGTACACCCCAAGATATATAGTTCAATTAGAAGTTTATAGTTAAGCATTGTCTACTATGATCAAACCCATGACTTGAATGACTTAGAGCTCTCAAATCAAGAGTCTTTACCAACATAATACTTGGAATTAGCTACATGTCTTAAGGTGTATGTATAAGCAAATTATTTTAAGTTTCAATATCCAACCCAAAATAGTTCAAAATTCTAATATCCTTTTTAAAAATAGAGAATGCTAAAAAAAGATTCCAATACCCTTTTTTATTAAAAAAAAAATTAGTGTATACCCAACAAAATACTTTGATATAGGGAAGCTTCTAGTTGGTTTGCTCCTACCCCGGTTTTAAATCCATCACCAACAATCTCACATGCCACCCTAGGGGCGATGTTTTCCATTGAATATTTCTATAAATAAGAAAAAAACAAAAACAAACCCCCAAAATTTTTTAAAAAAATAAAAATACAAAAGTAAAAAAGAGTCCCTTTGATTAGCCGACCAGAGAAATCCTCACTATATTAAGCATTGATTCCACTGCGACACAATTCCACAAAAACGCAACAAATGCCAACGATCCCACAAAAACGCAACAAATGCCAACGATCCCACTTATCGATCTTCACATTCTGATAATATTTACATAAACACAGGTGTTGTTTGTGGAGGCAAATCTCTGATCAGTATTTGAAATCGTTGCTGCGCTCTTTTTTGTGGGAAGCTTTGGCCATACATAAATACCTGGAGAGAGAGATTGAGATTGAGATAGAATAGATAGAACAAAGCAGAACGAGAGCTTGTTACAGGTACTGGTGGTCGAGGGTTTTTAGGGTTTGGTCCTGCTTTTTCTCTTTATTTCTCTCTTGGTCCTGCTTTTTCTCTTTATTTCTCTCTTTTTCTTTGTTTCTTTCAGGCTCTATACTCTATTTCTTTATTTCTCTCTTTTTCGTTGTTTCTTTCAGGCTCTATACTCTATTTTACATGCTGCTGTAGTAACTCACTTGCTTTGCATTTCTACGGTTATTGTCAACTTGCTTCATTCTTGCTTCTCTCTGCTCTTTCTTCTTCTTTCGGTCTGGCCTGGATTCAGAGTACTGGTTTTTACGCCATTTTTGGTAGATACTCGTTGTGCGTGCTCAAGGTTCGGTTGGTCGTTTGAGTCATTTTTGCTTGGCTTTCATCTTCTTGTGTAGAAATAACGGTTACTTTGAAAGATTCGCTTTGGTTTGCTTGGAAATGTAAATGCGTTTGACGTCTCAGAGCTTGATTTCGATGTATTTGTTTCGTTTTCTGCAATGTTTTCGATTTTTTTTCTGCTTTTAGTTTATGAGTGTTTTTTGAAATTTTCGGTATCTCTGCACTGCGTCTTTGTTGGTTGCAAATGTTTTAGTTTTTGCGAAGGAGTTTTCGATGAATGGTGTTTCGCCATTTGGAAATGTAAATGGCGCCGATATTTTAGACTTCGATTTTGGTTTGTTTCCTTTTCTGTGATGTTTTTGATTTTATGTCGCTCTTATGCATAGTTTTGAAGTTTTCGACTTCTCTGAATGCGTCTTTGTTTGTTCCAAGTGTTTTAGATTCTGTGACGGATTTTTCGATTCTGTGACGGATTTTTCGATTTTGGATGTGGAGAATGTTGTTCAAAGGTGTGGAATGCGCATTTTGTCTGATGGATGAAAGGATGAATTTATTTTGTTTGAGTGATTATGTGGCTTGGTTTGTTGCCAGCGTGCGTTTTAGTTTTTAAAACTGGAACGGAGTTTTTGTGACGGATTGTCGATGTTGGAATAGTGTTCGATATATTTGGAGAACGTTGCCGTAAGTTACGGCATGCACGATAGATTTTATTTAACGGATGAAAAGATGGATTTGTTTGTCTGAATAAATATGCGTGTTTCTATTCTTCTAGTTGTCAATGCAGATATGCGGTTCCAAGGCTTGCAAATATTTGTTCTCCGAAGGAGAACTGTACTGTTTTTGGTGTTTTCAAGAAAAATCGTTTTAGTTCTGCATAGTCTGCGGTGCGGTGTTGCAACATTACAGGCCATTAGTTTTCTTATTTTATTTTGGATCTTAATCATCCACAATGAAAGAAGAATGTATCATAGGTGGATAGATATAAGGGATGAAAGGAATAATTTACTTGTTTGAATGAATATGGGTTTCAATTCTGTTCTAGTTGTCAATTTCGCCATGCCATTTCAAGGTTTGCAAATATTTATTCTTAAAAAGAGAGCCATGCCATTTCAAGGTTTGCAAATATTTATTCTTAAAAAGAGAGATATATGTTTTTTCTTTTTAAAAGAATATTTGCTACGCGGTTCTGTTTTCGCATGGCCTGTGTTGTTGCGACTGTACACACTCTATGAGTTTTCTTATCTTATTTCCCATCTTAAGCTTCCGCAATGGGAGAAACCTGATTTTGATATTTTCTTGCGATTATTTAAAATTTCTTTGGATGATAACATTGGAGCATCCATCCTTCTTGTGCTTGCAGCTGCAACAGGATGGCAAGAGGCGTTAGGTCAAAGAATGGCGGAAGCGTAACTCTTTCGGAAGAGGATAAGGTTTCCAAGTTGCAGAACCTTAACAAGGTTTTGCTTAAACAAATTACGGAACTCAGAGAAGAGAGAGCTTCTCTGTTGGAGAAAAATGAAGATCAGAGGAAAAAGGTTCAACAACAGTTAGCAGAGTTGAAAAATGAAACCCAAAAGTTGAAGGAGAACCTACAACAGTCAGAGAGAGAAAAAGTTGAATCTTTCACAAAAAATGCTGAGGTTGAAGAACTTTTGGAGGTGGAAAGAAAAAGAGCTGCAGAAACTGAAGAGAATCTTACGAAACAGCTGTTTGACAAGGAAGACGAGATAAAATGGCTTCTTTCGAGGAAAGATGAGCTCAAGAATTCCTTGGTTGAATTAAATAATCGGTTCACAGCCTATTCTGTACAAGAACGAGAAGCTCAATTTAGCTTAAGGTTGGAAAAAGATGATCTTTTGTCACAAATTGTATTGGCACAGAAAGAGATGGAAAAACAAAGAGAAATGATGACAAATGAGTTTCAGGAGAGAATGGAAAAGATGAGAAATGAAAATTCTGCTCTGCAGTCTCAGCTACAGGAGTGCGAGGAAAGAGCAAGTGCTACTGAAACAAAGAGAAGCCAATTAGAGCGCGAATTATTGAACTTGGGATCACAATACACGTCACTGTTTGACCAGCATTTGAACTTAAAGCTGCAGTGGAAAAATACTGTAGCAGATGCTCAAGATCTGACGGCTCAACTAGATAAGTATAAAGGTATTCTGTCAGATGTTGAGAAAGAGAGGGAGCAGTTGATGGTTGAGAAGGAGAGGGAGCAATTGATGGCTTCGATTCAGGGAGTTACACATGAAAAGTCCGAGCTGCAATCTGAGTTGAACAATTGCAAGGCAAGGATAAGTGATTTACTCAGAGAATCTGCCGAAGATAAGGACTCATGGAATGAAGAAAGACAATCTCTTGAAATAAGAATTTCCGGCTTACTGTCAAAAATCTCGGAGATTTCAATTGAACATGGGAAGGTGAAGGCAGAAAATGTGAAATTGATTACAGATGTTGATAGCTTGAGGATTCAGCTAACTGATAGCAATGGTGCACTCAGAGCGGTCGAAAGTGTGTGGCATGAATTGAAAGCTTGGTTGAAAAAGCTGGAAAATGAAAAAGATGCTTTGCAAGACCAAATTTATGCCCTGGGAAAAGAGCTGAGTGATGCACAAACGGAATTGGTTCATCAGAAGAATAGAGTTCAGGAGTTAAGCAGGGATGCCCAGCAACTGCAAGAAAGGAATTCTGCTCTTCTTCATGCTAAAGATGAAGCAGCCAGAATATTTGATGAGCATAGTGCAGTTATCAAGGATAAACATGCAAAACTGGAAAACCAGTATCGTAACGTATTAGAGTTGAATGAGGGGCAAAAGAAGAAGATTGAGGCATTGCAAAAGGACATGGGTTCTTTTGAAAGTAAAAGACAAGCCGAGCTTCAGGGTGTGTATGAATTAAGGAATCAGTTTGAGGAGCTTTCTGAAACTCTGAATTCCAAAGATCAGATTGTGTACAGGCTGGAGAGAACGGTTCAAACATTGGAAAGAGAAAAAGAGGAAGTTGAACTTCAGAAATTAGCTCACCTTGAAAGTTTATCTGCAGCAGAGCAACAATACAACACCAGCTTGTCAAACTTGCAGAAAGATATAGCAGGATACTGCATCAACTTGTCAAAACTTGAGAAAGAGAGAGAAGAATTCAGAATGCTCACTTGTAAGCTCAAGGAACTAAAACAAGAATTGTGCAGTGGTTTGAAAAACGTATTAGTGGAGGAAGAGGACTTGGAGGGTGCCCTAATTTCTTCTGTTTCTGATATGAAATCAAGTGAAGAAGACATTGAATCAATGATTCTTTATGTTCAAAAACTGAAGGTATTTGTTCCCGGCAGGATTGAGGAATTAGTCAAGTTACACAGTGAGCTTCAGAATGTTGCTGCCCAAAAGTAATCCATGGAGGACAAATACAATTCCTTGAAGGCTGACCTGCAGCGGCAATTAATGGTCAAGAAAAATTTTTCATGGCAGACTGTTATAGCTTCAACCGGAGCTCTTGCTGCAGCTGCAGCTACTGCCTACATCAAGTATCAAGTATGATTTTGGTTACAATTAGGCCATGCTAGGCGGTGTCAATGGTAAATGTCCGTTGCTAAGGTAATAATGGTCTTTGAAGGAGACTTGCTGTCTGTTTTGTTTTGAATTTCCATTTGGTAAAAAAATTGAAATGAATGATGAGGATCTGTATTTCTTCTTTTGTTGAACCCTGGATATGTGCCGTCGTGGATTTTCTAGAGTTGGGAAGTTGAGCAAGTCTCCTGCGTTAAGTCGTTTTCTAGGCACAAACCATGGGGTTACATACTTTGACAAAAATTAAATTAAATGCCTTTAGTGCAAGGCTCGAAAAGAGAAACATTTGTGCTTTAATGGTCCTTATCTTTCAAGGACTGTATCAGCATGTTAACCAAAATCGAAATGTTCACATTATAGCTGCTTCAAGTTGGACAATGTGGATTTGAGCTTTGGAATTTCCTGGACACTTAAAGAAAAAATCAAAAAATAAAAATAAAAATAAATACAGGGAATTATGAGCATTGAAGCTACGAAATTTCTAACAGACCGGAATTTATTGGTCAAGACTAAGGAGTTCAATGGACGTATTATGTTGAGAGACCGAATGAAGGAGTTTAACGTGGAAAGAAAATTGAAAGACTTTGTGTAAGGGAGTAGCAATGACTTGACATGACCAATGCCAGAAAATCGGGTCGGGATCAATAACTTCGTGTTATAATATTTATTCATATGACAATATTCAATACATAAGCACACATTATACAATTCTAAAAAAGAAAAGCTCAAGTGAGGTTTTGAAGGGTCTTTATAATGTTTACTTCTAAAGGCCTCCTTTCAAACAAAAACAAAATTTGTTAGGGAATTAATGAAATAATGAAACTGAAATTAATTTTTAGGAAACTCGCTAAAGGGAATTAATGAAATAATGAAGGTGAAATTGACTTTTATTACTGCTAGGATACATTGATAGATATTAATTTTTCATGAAAAATAATACATGAGTAATGAAAAAATAAAGCAACATTACAAAGAGGGATTTTGAATACAAAATTAACATGTAATTTCACATGGGTAATCAGAGTGAAAAAAGAAACATAATAATAATATATATTAACATATAGTTAATATACCTCACTAAGAGAATCTTGAAAAAGGAAGTTTGAGTTTTCTATAACAATTTCGGTTATGATGAGAAGGATAGCTAAATCTTGTGCTGTAAAATATTTTGAATTTTAATGGATTTTTGTTCCTTCTACAATAGGAAGATACAAACATAGAAGTCATAGATTGCTTGGAAAAAAAGGTCTACTAGAACCAAATGGTGTGGAAATAGGTTCCATATGCTTAATGGAACTAAGAATACTAACAATTTGTTGTTCAACTTTCAAAAAAATTAACAAAAGATTAAATAGCTCAACAAAACATAGAACTTTAAAATATTCTTCAAATTGTGTATTAACATTTAGTGTCTATTTACAAATGATCAACATTGCATGCTTATGTATAAATGATCTTATATCTAGATTTTATCCATCTTCATTGGGCTGTCACATCCACGAAGGAGTGAGTAACTAGACTCTAACACCACTTGTTGATCAATTAACTCCGAAGGAAAGGATGAATGAGTTATAATAAAAAATGTAAACTTTAAATCAAACTACTAAAATTAAGTACACAAGAAAATGCGTGTGATAAAGCTCACCACCATAAAATTCAACTTGAATTAAAACTATGTTTGAGGATACCACTATGGCAGATTCTTAGATGCTACACACTTCTTGTATGATGAATAATAAATCTTCAAGCTTGGGATCCTACAAGACTCCCAAGAATTTTTCAAGATTGAATATAAATGTGATGCTCTTGCAAGACACACACACACAACCCCTCATGATAAAGGGAAATCAACAAAAACTTGGACATCCAAGTGAACTCCTTAGGGCAACAGTGTAGATCTCCCCTCCAAGAGAATCTACTCTCCTTATATAATGAGAATGATACAATTAAAGAATGTGTGTAGAAAGAGATTTCAAAATCAGATTTATATCAATCTAGCTCCTTTTAGGATAATGAATTAGCAAGTCCTAGATCTAGATCTGGTCATGCATAATGAAATAATGGATCTATGCAATTAATATCATCAAACCTTGGGAGAAAAAATGTAGCTATGGTGGTATAGCTTCCAATTCAACCTTTCGAGTTCTTTGTAGATCTTAGGCAAGAATCAATCCAAACTTTGAATCTCAATGATTTCATTGTCAATTGTTATCCATACCTTAAGAAATGAATCTTGGCACTTGCCTATGTAGATCATGTATCATGCAAGTTTCCTAGTTCAAATTGGAGATAAGAAAATGCCTAGAAATAACTTTTTTAGTTTTTCTCAACAACTACATTGGATATCCCATTTGAGACTTGGATGTTCACACTCAGAAGGCCAAGTTTCAAGATGGGTGTCTAAAGCATGCTAGGATGTCTATCCTATCATCTACTATAGATTTAGTTGGATGTCCACATTGGAGGCTTGGACACCTAGGACTAAGATGTCCAGCTTTGAGAAATCAATTTCTAGTCAACTACGATATCGTAACTCTGATATTGTAGCTCTGATATTGTAACTTCGATATTATAGCTCCAATATCGTAGCACTAGCTACGTCATCATATATGCAATATTGTGGGATGCATGCTAGCCTATAAATATAGCACTTAGGCACACAAATTCATAATAGATTTCAATCCACAGTAACAGAACTCTTTTAGTTTGTTTTCATGAGTTTGATCTTTAGCACTTAGAAGTGTATGTCGGCAGTGTGGTGTTAAGTGATTGTATGGAGTCTTTATTTTAGTGGATTGTACTTGGACATAGTTCATGACTGGCAATAAAAATTGAGATTACTTATCATCATTGTAGCATCCACTTAGTTTTCTTTCTGTTGACTTAAACTAATTGTTTTAGTTTTTCCTAGTTAATCATTTACTTCACAAGCACTCTATTTTACATGTTGAAAGTAAACAATATGGATATGACTAGTTTTGAGTAGTAAGTGTAGTTATCTGGTAACCCAGTAGTGTTATCACTTGGTACGCCCAATAGTGGTACACTTGGTAATCCTAGTGATGACTACATGAGTCCAAGGTATGTACGGTAGACGAGGATTGAATATCATTTGCCATAGGATAGAATAGATTCATTTACTATTTTACTTAGAATTAAAAACTATTTTTACTTTACTATATTTGTTAAGATAAATGTCCCATCAACATCAACATATCATATATCTCATTGTGAGCTAAACCATACACGTAGACTACACCAGCTCCATGTGGGAGGACAACGGTCTCAAACTTTAACTAATTGCTAGCATATTCACATTGCCTCATCCACAAATTATGATCTTGTTATGCATGAATACCTATGACTTGTATGGTTGGGTGTTGGATTAGTCTACTGCTCATCATTGCTGTTGTTGCAAAAGACTAGTTAATGTATGCTAAGTGATTGATTTCATAAAGTTTGTTGTATCAATAACCCAAAGATAAAAT
>MNCI01028516.1:12956-23753 GCA_015680685.1 Gnetum montanum | reverse complement strand
GGGAAAATTCTAACTCTAGAGGGATCAAACTGCCAGAGCTTCGCTACACTAAAACTGGGATCTGAATAAGGGAGAGCCACCTCTTATTTATAGAAATTGTGGCTGACTGCGATATCGCGTATGCGATATCGCAGGGAAGGACACGATATCACGGGGGATGCGATATCGCGTACACGATATCGCGGGGGATGCGATATCACGTTAGCTGCGATATAGCGTACGTGATATCGCGGCCGATGCAGACCACGTCTCATCATACATAAATTAAAAGGATGAAACTAATGGCTAAAGGAGTACTTGTTAGGGCTAACTTGATTTTTTTGAAGAATTTCATGAAAATGTTTAGGAAGAAGAAAATTTATTTTTTGGTAGTTGTTAAATTAGAAAAAAAATGGATGGTATTGCTAATATTCTACTACTTAATAAATTCCTAGATGTATTTACAAAAGAATTACCAAGGTTACCACGAAAAAGAGAAATAGAAGTAGAGATTGCTCTCAAACCAAGGACAAAATCAATATCTAAGATACCATTCACATGTCCCCAATTGAATTACCCAAGCTTAAAATAGATGTGTAAAATGTTTTTGATAAATGTCTTGTTCAACCTAGTGTTTCTTCATGGGGAACAATGGTACTATTTATGAAAAAGAAAGATGGAAGCTTAAGGCTATGCATTAAGTATAAATGTTTGAATCAATTTAAATAAAAAATAAATATCTTATATAAAAAAATTACTTATTTAATCATTTTAGGAATGTAGTTGTATTTTTTAAAATGAACTTAAAAATTTGGAGACCATCAACTAAGAATTAAAGAAGAAGATGTCCAAAGACTATATTCAAAACAAGTTATGGGCACTATGATGCTTTTACAATGTTCATGTATTTAGTAAATTATGTCTTGAGGTCCTATATCAATAAATTTGTAATAAATTTTGTTAATGATTGTTTGGTATATTCCAAAATTGAGGAACATGTGGATCATCTAAGAAAGTTATTATAGCTCTTTAGAAAAGACAATTATATGCTCAACCATTGAAGTGCTTATTTTGGTAAAAACAAGGAAAATTTCATAGTCACATAGTGTCAAAAGCAAGGATAGCCGTTGATCTAATAAAGTTTCTAGTGGTTTAAAATTGATCATGACCTAATACTATAATAGAAGTAAGAAGTTTCTTAGGGTTAGAAATCTCCTATTAAAGATTTGTTAAAGATTTTTTTAGAATTACATCTCCTTTACCAAGTTGTTAAGGAAGAATTATTCATTTCAATGGATGAGGTATAAGGAAGCATTTTTAAAATTAAATAAATAACTCACATTAACTTCTATTTTAATAACATTGACCCCAAGTAAATCATTGGTTGTGTATACAAATGCTTTAAATGAAGGTTTACCATGCATACTTATACAAGTGGGATACATTGTTACCTATACTTCTTAGCAATTAAACAATTTTAAGGTTATATATCTTGTGCATGACATTAAGCTAGTAGTTATTACTTTTGCATTAAATATATGGAGACAAAACTTACTAACTAATAGAATAAAACATTCTACAATAAAACATTTTTATATCTATAGTACTAAATCAAAATAATAATGTAATAAATACTACATAGGGAAAAATAACAATTCTAACTACTCAACATAAATTAAACTAATACTAAATACTAAACATTAAAGCATATAGAGTAATCAACTAAACTACGAGATAACACATCCATAAATATCATCATTTACTAACCATATTATTGATCATATAATAATAATAGATGAGCATAATACAAATGCATAAAACACATATACGCATACACATCATGCACTTATCAAAGTGATACCCCAAATTCTACAACCTCATCCATGCTACTTATTAGTCATCCAACTAGGTTAGTGTACAAGTATATATAACATAAATGTAATAAAGGAAATAATACATAAATCACTTTTCAAGTAAGCATACATGTTTTACCAACACTATGAAAAATAACTAAACATGAGCTTACCATCAACCTAAACCATAAGCACAAGTACATAAGTCACAGCAAGAGCACATGTCAGTCACATCCATGAGCAAGTTTCACCATAATATGCCAAAGTCTCTCACCATTTTATCATTGGAAAGCCCTTCAAGATTGATGATTTGGACATCAAATATGTGGTTGGAATGAAAATTGATGAATCATGGTCTGCCAGGCCCTAATATTGGGTACACAATATTACAGCCTAGATATGATATCGTATACATGGTATTACGATTCCTATGTTAGCCTATAAATACAACACTCAGGCGCAAAGTGAGGGGAATTTTTTGGGGAGAGTTAGAAGTTATTTTCTTTTGGTAGTTTAGTTTTCAATTTCCTTCTTCAAGATAGTTATTCTTAGTGCATGCCTACTGTGTGATGTTTAGAATCATATGGCATGTTTGTTTGAGTGTGATGTACTTGGACATGTGCATGACCAAAAATAAGGATCGAGATTACTTTCATCATTGTAGCATTCACTTAGATTAATTTTTGTTATTTTAATTATGTAATGCCTTCTTTAGTTAATAGTTTGATTTATTTTTATTTACTTTTCTTTTCATTAATTGAAATGTATACGCCTTAATCATGAGTGTTTAAGTGTAAATACTTGGCATGCCCAGTAGTAATCCCACAAAGTCCATTGCCATAGGCTCATATAGGTTTTTCTTCCATTATTAGTTTAATCAATTTATCTTCTTTGTTATCAAGAGTAACATAGAATTAGGACAACATAATATGCCTCACTTTGGACTAAACCATATGTGACAAAGCTACTACTAGTCCAGGTGGGAAGACAGTGAACTATGATCAACATATAATTGTCTAGGTCCCACAACTAGTCCATCCATGGAGTTTGACTAGATCACACATACATGCTTGTATTTGTATGTTTGATCGTAGGGATACCTCGCCACTCATCATTGGCACTATTTTAAAAGGGTATTAATGATATATCTTTCAAAAAGTATTCAAACACACATCATAAGTTGACAATAATGTCTCACTCACATGGAAATGATTATGAACAATATGACACACCTATTCATTGGAGAACTAACAAATTATACAACGAAGAAGATTCGAGTGATCCACCTTATGAAGGACATTTTCATGACTAGGTCGATCCTAATGACACTCAAAGACTACATTCACCTAAGGTAAACAATCATGAAGAAGATGACATCAATCCTAAACTAGGGGAGGACTCAAGGCCTAATATCTCCTTGGTACTTAGAAATGATAAAGAAAGGGACTATGAGGAACATTATAGAAGCCATGGCTATCCTACCAATTCCTCCTTTTCATCTTCCCCTCAACTTCAATGTCTAGTTCTGATGAAGATGAACGTAGGTATAGGGATAGAGCTCCAAAAAATGGTCAGAATAAAAGCAAAAATTGAATCCATAGACACACTCAAGGTCATCAACATGAACACAAGCCCCATCATCACCAATGATCAAATAGAGATTTTAATCACAACTTGTCTAACAACGATAGACCCCTATTAGTCCCTAAAATACTAATCCACATCATAGAGGCCATTAAGATATATCACAAGCATCACAAGAAGAGTCAACTACCTAAGCTCAACTTGAATAATATTCCAAAATTTGTAGGAGGCTATGATTTAGATCTGCAACATCATTTACAAGCCTTACATGATGCTTGTGTACTCAATAATGTGGATAGTCAATGGCAAAAGCTTAAGCTCTTTCATAGGATAATAATTGATAAAGCCAAAATGTGGTATAGATCATTGGAACCAAATTCAATCAGATGATGGTCAACCATGTTAGAACTTTTCACTAAAAGATACCAGACCTATGTGTAAGTGTTAGCCTTGAGGAGACAAATCCAAAGATGGAAACAAGAATAACAAGAACCCTTTGACATGGCCTTAGATAGATACTATGCCTTACTAAATAAATGTCCAGGTCATAGGTTATCTAAGAAAGAGAAAATACTCCACATTATAGATTGGCTTAGCAATGAAACAAGGGTGAACCTTGGAAAGTATGCTTGAGGAAAACTATATAAGCTCCAAGGCCACTAGGTCAAAGAACTAATAGAGCATCTAGTAAAAGAAGAGAGAGAATTATCTAAATGGAAGATGCCAAAGAATTTGAGTGCAACCCAACTCTAGAAACAACAAGCGTCTAGAACTATAATGAAGAGGAAACAACCAATTTTGAAAGGATGATACAATCCCAACCTTTTCCAATATAGAAATTGATAGATGAAATTGAGGCAAAGCATAATAAGATGATCATATGGGAAAATAAATAAAGTGTGAACTTAGAAGACACTATCGGGGAGAGGGTTGTCCAAAATGAACTTGGCAATCAAAACAAATAGAGGGTACATAAATCAGAAACCATTAAGAATGCTATTTGACAACCAGGGTGAATGGCTAAGGGTAACAAGCCAAAGGATCAATTACAGATAATGAGGATGGAAGTGATGTCTATTTACATGACCATCCAAAGGGCCATTGCCTAGTAGTATCACATCTATATGAGCATTGGGCAGGAAAGCTACACCCAAAATTCATACAAAGGTATCAATTTAGGCACATCCCTATTCCACAAGGTAATTATGGACAATCCCATAACCCATTGTACTATCCTGAGGGGAGCTATTACCAGCCTCAACACTTTGCTCCACCATAGTGGCAAAACTCACAGGCATGGGGAAGCCCACCATCTAGCTAGCCACATCCTCCCTATCTACCAAAACCAAACACTTACTATGTTCAACATTTTGTTTCTCCAACCAATTCTAAATCCTCTACTTCTAATCACCATTATCATTCTCCCAAGTACCATCGACCCATGTATTTTCCTGAGGGATCACCACCTCATACTTCTCACACTTCTCCTTACTCTTGGTATTCTCATCCTTCACCTCCTTCTACACTGCCATCAGATGTATCGAATGGTTTTGCACCACCATGCCAACCAACCAATGTAACTTGTGCTACTACTATTAATGAAAGTAGGTTCTCTTCGCAACATTGGAAGCACCCCTTCTTTAGGCATGATCTTAAGAAGAAGAATCACACTTCTGAACCTACTTCACCTTCTAAACTAGCCTAAGGAAAACATGGTGTCACACCTTCCTTAGCTTCATCAACAACCCCTATCACTATATCCAGGCCTCCACCTCATACTCCAACATCCACAAGATTCAGTGAATTCATCAATGTGAAGGGACACATAAATCCATGCATACTACCATATAGTAAAGGGTGCCATAATGGGCCAAATCTCCCTCATAATGTACACACACCATCTAACCTACCCCACTATGCTTTCTATAATTAGGTGTGTGACCAAAAAATTCTCTACCCAGCCACCATACCACCAATAGAAACCCAATGGCTGGGCCATGATGGGCCCCTAACGTTTCATATATGTATAGATCTTATTCATCCACTTATTAATCCTAGACATGACCAAATGTTTTAGTCATGGGGATCACCCCCCATTCTAATTTTTAGGATTCTTAAGTGTTATTTTATCTTTTCATGTTTATTATTTTTTGTCATTTCTCTATTTCTTTTACTTTTTCTAATTGTTGTTTTCAATTTTCCATTGTAATCTTGACTACAAATAGGTTGATCATGTTTCCCATTAGGGTGAGGTTTTTCTCTGTGTTGCCTAGTCATAAGGGACTAATTATTTGGACATTGATACCATGACATCCATCAACCCATTAATAAGAGGTTCATGCTCTGGTCACAATGGTAATATTTTTCATCATCCAACTATAAATAATTTGATAATCATTATGTCTAGAGAGATGAATGAAGGACCAAGGTGGAATGACAAAGGTGTGATATCAAGGGGATTCATAGATTCTCTTTTGCTACTTCTATATGTTTTATCGTGTTGCCAAGGTTGTAACTATATCCTTGTAGATCTAATGAAAAATGGGAGTAAGAGCAACTCAAAATGGCACTAAATAAACTTCTATGGGTCCCATTGGAAAGACATGTATCCATGCCTAAAGGTAGGCAACTTCACAAAGCCCAAAAGAAAACAAAACACAAAAAAAACAAACAAACAAAGAAGAAAGAAAGAGAGTGAGCCATTATGACACTCCTCTCTTGCTCCTCCCTTGAATAAAATGCCAAGTTAGTTGATGGGATGAAGCAATGTGGTGTCACTACAATGTGGTATGGACTTGGTCTAGAACTTGGAAAGCTAGACATATGGTTATTTAACCACTAATTACACACAATATTCCATTGTGATCATCATTAGCAACCTCATGTCCTGATTTCTGCAATCCCTTCTACGTCCATCTCATTTCGTTGTTCAAGTGTTCATAACTTATGGTTGGTGTCATGTAGAGTTATTATCTAAACTCAATAGTTTTAACATGTGTGTTTTGTTCATAGGTATATGTTACATTCAACTTCTCTAGTGCTTACTGACATTAAAGTTGTGATTCCATGAGGGCATCATAGGCTAAAGCCTACTTTGGGGAGGACCCACTTATGTAACTTTTGTAACTTGTCCCTATTACACATGACTACATTATTTTACACCCTCTGACTACTCACCTAAGAAAACTATCCTTTCCCTTATCATTTTAATCAATCGTTCCTAAACAATTACTATACACCCTTCATCCTAGCCCGTTTTCACAAATTTTAATATATGATCCCACCATGACATACTTAAATTAATTTTCTAAATACCCCAAAGCTTCTAATTTAATCTCAAATTCTTTAATAAATATCAAAGATTTAATATTCCCACTTATTCCTTATGTTCAATGCATTTTTATGGGGATACACATGATATTGGGTCTGACCCAATACTGGATACACAATACCAGGTACACAATATCAGGTCTCCCCTACCTATATATACTAACAAGCCCCTCCTACTTCGAGTTCATTTTTTTCATTTGATACTAGAGGAGTTGAAATTTTCCTTTCCAACTTAGAGCTTTACATCTCCATCTTCCAAGTGCAATATCTCACACCATAACATTTCAATTTCAATTTTGTCTAATCCTAGTTGAACTCGAAGTGTTCCACTTAGCTATGGGGGGATACTGTAGTAGGAAGTGCACATATTTTTTTTTTTCAAAATTTTCCATCATTTGAAGGATATCATAGGGGTAATAAATTCAATGTTTACCAAAGAAAAATTCTATGTTTAAATTCCAAACTAATTTTTATCAATCACCTAGGCCACCCAAATGATCGTAAGGTCAATAATAACACCTTTTGGGGCCACTTCTTGGAAAAATTTCTAAATCTAAAAATCACACTACATAATTATGGATTGTTAATTAAGGCAATGAGTAAGATATGAATTGATAAAAATTTCTCTACACAACCTTAGTAACATTGTTTTTTGTGTGATTACAAGTGACCCCACAAAGAGGATATTAAGCATGACCTTCCCAAGGAGTAGCTAAACACTTGAGAGGAGCTAGAAGCTAGGAACCTCACATAGAACATGCAGAGTAGGAGGCACACTCATTCAACATTCATCAGGAAACCCTTATGACACTGCAATCTAGCCATGCAGAAGGTGGTAAAGTTAGAGCTCCAGAATCAAGGCAATGTCTCACGCTGTCCCCAGAATGTCTCTAAGACATTTGGGAGAAGTCCACCTTTGCAACTATGATTTTTGAGCTTAATTTTGATCCTTTCACTAAGTTTTCCCCTAAACCAGTGAAGGCTCAACTTCAGGCATCTCCAATATGGCCCATTCTCTCGAAAAGTGGTGACTAGTATCTAGGTGAAACATACCAATTCTAGCATGGCAAGGAGGAAGGCACCATTGCCAATGTAGGTGGTTTTTCCATTGAGTTTTCTACAAAGGCCATTGTAGAGGTCCTAAATCTTCCAAAAATGTACCAAATGTTGCTCATTTATCCACTCACTCGGACACAAATGCAAGAAAATTATGGTTGAAATGGGCTTACAATAAAGAAAATAAAGTTTATGGAGAATTAACCCTAGAAGAGAAGATTTAATTTAAGATTTCCACTTATCACATTTTCCCCACCAAAATTTTAAACAAATTATCTACTTATGCAATGTGGGGAAGTGTAATTTTGATGGAAAAATTTAATGTGAATGTGCCTCATTTATATTTGACAAAAATATTAAGCGATTTAAAGAAAAAAAGGGAGGCTTGCCTTGCCTTTTCCTTGTCTCATTAGGAAGCTATGCAAATGTGCTGGAATCTTGGGCTATATGAATGATGTTCCTAGAAAAGCCCAAAATGCTTTGTATGCTAAACTACTCAAACCACCAGCACCAAGGAAATATGTTGGTAAGCAATTAGAGCAAGAGGAAGAGAAAATGGTTGGACCCACTATGGCTCAAATAGTAGGACCTATTCAACAATAGGAAGTGGGGCTCAGCACACAATCCATAAGCCAGCAAGTCCAACAATTGTCACCACTGCAACAAGACTATCAACCATCCATCAATCACCTTCGAACAATCACTGAGATAGTCAGTTGGGGGAGTCATGATGCCGAACATTTATTCAACGTCATTGATGATGTGATGCAATCCACTATTTTAGTTAACCCTACAAGTGGACACATTTCATTGATTTTAAGAGGAGAGTCCTAGTGGTCTTAGTAGATCTTTGGGAATGTCGCATCCTTCCAAGTCAGATTAAAAACTAGTGAAGGTGCCATGGTTGTGGTCATGCAACCCTAGTATGTGGCAAGTGCAGCAAAGGTGGTCATGGACCATATCAAAGAATATTTTAACATCCCTATTGTTCCATTGGTAGATTTCATTGGAGCACATGATGATTAAGTTCTGATCAGTTCCTCAATGACTCTTGCAAAACATGAGGATGTTTTGGATCACTTGCTACAAATAGGATAAGTCATGACGTCCTTTTTTAACATCCCCAAATATTTCATAGTAGCACAATTAGACCTCATTTCAACCAAAGGAAAATTATTCATGGCTAAAGTTAGGGCCAAGCATGTGAAAGCAAAGTTGCAAAGAATGTAAGAAAAGCCCATCACCCTACAAGCTAAACAAAGGTATCCTTCCCAATTTATCACAACTAACCAATTGGATGTTTTCAAAATTCAGAAACTAAATAAATTATTAGAAGAAAATAAAAAGGTGGCAAGGGAGAAATAATAGGCTAATTGGGATGCTTCAAAGGTACAAGCTCAAACATACACACATGCTAAAGCTCTCAAGGCCTTACAAGAGGAGAATAAACAACTTGCAATTGAAAATCTTCAATTGATGAAAGTTGAGAAATAGAAGAATGTTCTCAAAGAAAGTTTTCAATAGATGCAAGAAAAACTAGTTTGGATCAACCAAGATATAAATTGCTTACCCAGGGAGAATAGAACCCCCTTCATGGAGGAGGTTCATGCCATCCATCAAAATATGGAAATAGAGATAAGTGCATGGCAAAATTAGGCCAAGAAGCAAGAGAAGTTAAAATAGCACTTCTGTGATCAGGTGGTGATGTACAAAGAAATCATCAAAAAGGAGATACATATGGCTAAAGCTCACATTAACTCTTTTAGTGCTCAACACACTGACCAGCGAGCTATACTAGATACATATGCCTTCATCCACCAAGCAGAATTGAAAAGCTAGGACCTGTAGATTCCGGACTTAACAGAGTACATGGAGTTGGCAAATCTGTGATATGCCAATTTGGCCATGTTAACAATAGGATACCTAAGATCTAAACTTGAGAAACAAGTAGTTGCCACTTATGTTAAGTATAAGACAGAGTTTTCCAAACATAAGAAAACATTATAAAAATTAGAAGTTGCAAACTTTAAATTAGAAGTGGTCAAAGCAAGGTACCATGACCAAAAAGAGGTAGCAAAAAACTTGGCTTGATGACTAATAGATTACCAGGAATTACAAGATAAAGCTAGAGCCTATGACGAGGAATGATGGTAGTTTGCTATGTGATATGTCAAAGCAAACTAGATCTTTTTACAACTACCATGTCCATGGGAGGTGCTAGCTTCATCAAACATTGGAACATTAGCATGAACTATGCATGATCTTTAGATAGAAGAAGAGAAACTACAGGTGCTTCTCACCCATCAATAATCTCAAAAGCCTATAGGGATAGACAAAGGGAAAGCACCAATGGAGAAGCCACCACCTTCGAGAACCACATGAGTTCCAACATTTTGCATTTTGTATTTTGTGTTTTGTGTCCAATTTTTGTGTTTCCCATACTATGGCATGGTTAGTCAGTAGTAGTTAATAATCCCATACCTTCATAATATTTTTTAAGGGGCTCATTTCTCATTATATTAACTCAAGGATGAGTTTTTATTTAGTTGTGGGGGTATGATGAATCATGGTTTGTCAGGCCCTGATATCGAGTATGCGATATCGTAGCTTGGATATGATATCATATATGCGATATCATGATTCCTATGTTAGGTTATAAATACAACACTCAAGCACACAATGAGGGGAATTTTTTGGGGTGAGTTAGAAGTTCTTTTCTTTTAGTAGTTTAGTTTTTAGTTTCTTTCTTTCAAGCTAGTTATTCTCAGTGAATGCCCGTAGTGTGATGTTTGTAATTTTACAACACATTTGTTCAAGTGTGACATACTTGGACACATGCATGACCAACAATAAAGATCAAGATTAATTTCATCATTGGAGCATTCACTTAGATTAATTTTTGTTGTTTTAATTATTTAATGCCTTTTTTAGTTAACAGTTCATTTTATTGTTATTTACTTTTCCTATCATTAAGCAAAATGTGTAAACCTTAATC
>MNCI01028510.1:2367-14880 GCA_015680685.1 Gnetum montanum | reverse complement strand
AAGATACTACTCTTGCAATAATACTGAAATTTCTCCATTTTCACTATCAAAATCCAACACAAGCGGTAGCAAAATGGAAGTAAAGAATGGAAGTAAAGATACTACTCTTGCAATAATACTGAAATTTCAGTAATAAGGAAATTGGTATAGCAATGACCCAAGAAAGAAAGAGCTTCTTTCAACCCACTTGCACTTTTCATCAGGCTAACAGGTTATGGTTCTATATATAATTCAGCGTTCCCTGGTTCCTGGCCGACCTTGATCAACAGCTGCATTTTAGAATAAATAAATAAAGATGATGGTCGGTATTCATGCATGGTCGGTATTGTTTTAAGCCCCATTTTCGAATAAATAAATAAAGGTGTATATTTTTTGGGCCGTATTTGCCCAATGCATGGCATTGTCGGCTTTAATGATAGTTGTCCTATCCGAGCCCAAAAAACAAATGGAAAACCCATACACTTTTGTTTAAAAAAAATTAAAATACGTGTCGTAAACGTCGGTGTGCAATTCTATTAAGGTTTTCTAGTGGTAGGTTGCCCAATGTCCAATGCAGCCCATACGTTTCTAAATGTAATAACTAGAATGAATAACGTTGCAATTACTTTGAAAAACCAGAATCATATTTTACTTGCAGAGAGTAGCCCACGTTGCAATTACTTTGAAAAACCAGAATCATATTTTACTTGCAGAGAGTAGCCCACGTTAACTTGATGGTAAATATAAGTCGCGGAACCTATATTTAGGTTTTAAAATTCTGTTTTTTAAGTGATGGTTCCATTTTAATGAGTAACATTAAGTTATCAAATTATACAAAAGTTTGATACATATGGCTATTTAGTTTTGATTTTAACAATTGCACATCTCTTCAAATTCCACACTCCTTTCAAAATTGTGGTTTCTTACCTTATTTGATCATACCAGTTTGGAATGTGCAATGAAAGGTGGGTTAGTTATCTCTTTTATCTCAAAAGTATTCCAATTTAGTCATACTTGAGGTACCTTATTATTTTACAATAATTCTACTAAAGTATCTTGTTGGCTATTTCTTATGGTTTACCATTTCATTCCCCACCAACAAATTATTGTGAACTAATCATTTCTTTCATAATCCCCTTATATCCATATCTTTTATTGGGCTTGAACTTATGAATTCTATGATGACAATGTTTCTTACCAAGGTAGTACTAAGAATGACCTTGTTATTTTCTTACAAATAAAAGTAAAGTCTAGTAAAGTAATATATATATATATATATTTTATAAGCAAGGAGATTTTATAAATTAAATGAATTTCTTTTGTAAAAATTTAAAATGAATTTTTTGTGACAGAACACTCTTGTAGTGGGTTACATCTACCCTGCTATGTAGGTAGAGGTTGTGCTCCTAGCCTTGAGTTTCCTTATATTAAAAAAATCTAGAATAAAATAACAATGAGGTTTTAGCCTAGCAGCAAGCCCCTTGATTTAGAAGCTTCAAGTGATGAGTTTAATTCTAGTAAGCAATGTTAATTTTAAGTTTTAATCTGACTATATGTTTTGAGGGTAAGTATTCTTTAAGAAAGTTTTGGATTCTAACAACACTAGGCTAGTAATAATGATTTTTCACTTATATCCTTTGAGAACCTCTTGGATCTATCAGAAAACACTATCTTTAGAATTCCTTTTATGAAAACTTTTGCCCATAACTTAATGTTGTCCATTGGAATTGAATCTATAACATGAGTTTTTATGCCAAGACTCTTGCAACTAATAAGGAACTTGTAACCTCTAAGATTATCATCATGGTGCTCTTATAGCAACAATATGGATTATAGGTAAATTGATAATGATTTTATCTAATAGACTATTTAGCTAATATCATAGCCATGGTGTTAAATTTGGAGTTAAAAAGCAAAGTAGTATTGTAGAGAGGAGAAACTCCAAGTCAACAAAAAAAGAAAGGCCTAATGATTTTGGAGATCCCTTTTCAAGTTTTCAACCTAACAATCAATCTTGAAAAACCATTGCTTAGAGGTAGAAAATTGAATATTCCATAAAAATATTAACATTGGTTAGAGGAGGAGGCTGCCCCCATCCTATCAATAGAATCAACATTATTAAAAGATATTATCTCCATAATATCCTTACTGATAAACAACAAATAAATGGATCACGATATGTCACATATGTGATGTTGCAATGCCCAAATTTTCCTATAAATACTCCTTACCTACCATATTAATAGCATCCATTAATGCAATAGGTAGCAAAACTATATTAGTTTGTTTCCTTGAATTCAATAGCAATTAACAAATGCCCATAGCATGTTTTTGAGTTAATTATCTAGAGTCCTTATTTGAGAGGATTGTACTTGAACACACCTAACCAGTAATAAGGACTAAGATTGAATCCCTTCTATTATAGCACTCTAATTTAGTTTACATTTAATTTAATCAAAATTTACTTTCCAATGCAAATTAGCTTAATGATCTGCTATTCAACACACACTAGTAACTTGGCAGAGTGAGCACAACCAATTTCAAGTGTAAACGTGTATTCATTTGGTAATCCTAGTTGCACTATTTCTTAGTTTGCCTACTGGCATAATGATTAGTAATTGTAGTTATTGATGAAGTGTCAAAGTGTTGCATCAACAAGCCCCCGTCGGCATGGCCTTGTTGATGGATCCTTGTCGATGTGGCCCTATTGACATGGTGCAACACCACATCGACAGGGCGACATCAATGTGGTGCAACACCACATTGATAGGGTGGCATCAACATAGCGTTTGCTACATTTATGAGGTCTCGTCAATGTAGTATTTGTTCTTTGCCTATAAATACACATGCTCCTGCCATGTATTGGCATTCTTTGGTCAATAGAGTAGCTGAACTCTTGCAGTTTTATTCCATAGTCTTAGAGAATAGTTAGTAAGTGGTCATAGTATGGACATGAGTTAGTTATACAGTGTCTTATTCAAGTGGCAATGTACCTAGACACATTCCATGAATGACAATAAGATCGAGATTGATTCTTATTTGTTGCATTACTTTGACTTAGATTATATTTACTTTCCATACAATTTACCTTTTATATACTTAGTTAATATTTACGTTTCCATGCATATTAATTAATTGGTAGAATGAGTAGGACCAATTTCAAGCTTGAACATGTATTCCCTTGCTAACCTTAGCAACATTATTACTTGGTTCACCTAGTAGCATAGTGCTTGGTAATCCCAATAGTGAATACATCGGTTTAGGATGTGTATGGCAAGCTGAGAATGGACACTCATTGCTTGTAGGCTAGTTTAGACTTTACTTTTTTTGTTAATTAGTTTAAATAATTAATTTCTTTATTATCCTTTGGAGTAGCTTAAGACCAAAACAACATCAAGAATCATATGCCTCACTTTGGACTAAACCATATGTGACAAAGCTACCACTAGTCCAAGTGGGAAGACAATGAACTGTGATCAATACTTAACGATCTAGATGCAAAACTAGTCTCATCCATAAAATTTGACTGGATCATGTGTGAACGCTTGTGATTCGTATGATTGGATGTAGAGGGTACCCATTGCTCATCATTAGCATTGTTGCTGGGAATGGTGCTAGTTATCTAGATTAGTTATATCATACACGATCATTGTAAATGCATTAATGATTTATCTTTTAGAAAATATTAAGTCACACACATCATTAACTAACAAAAATGTCTTTTTGGCAAGGATGTGACAATACATCAAATGGATAGAACATTCATTGGAGAACTAAAATTGGAGTGCCCAACCTCATGCAGGAGTTTCATATGTTCATGACCACCCTAACTGTACTCAAGGACTACATTCACCTAAGGTAGACAATCCTTGAGGAGATGAAGTAGGTCTTAGACTAGGGGAGGTCTTAAGACCTAGGACCTCCTCAAAAATTGGAAAAGATAAATCAAGGGACCATGGGAAACATTATAGAGGCCATGGCAAATCTCCTAGTTCCTCATTTTCCTCTTCCTCTTCAACATCTAATTCTGACGAAGATGAACGTAGGTATAGAGATAAAGCTCCACTATGAGGTCGAAATAAGGATAGAAATCAAAACTAAGGGGAAAATCAAAGATATCAAAATGAACATAGGCAATATTGTCACAATTAGACAAATAGAAATAGAAATTTTTACTATGACATGTCTCATGATGGTGAACTCTTTAACGAGAAATACCAAACCTATGTGAGGGTGTCAAACCTAAGGAAATGAATCCAAGGATGGAAATAAGAATAACGTGAACCCTTGGATATGACCCTAGATCGATATTATATTCTACTAAATAAATGTTGAGGCCATGGTTTCTCTCAAGAAGAGCAACTTTTCCACATCATAGATGAGCTTCAAAGTCAAACGAGAGAGACCCTTGGGATGTATGCTCAAGGTCAATTATATGAACTAAGAGCCCATTAGATATAAAGGCTAATCAAGCAAGTGGTAAAAGAAGAAGGAAAGCTATGTAAATGAGAGAATGTTGAGAAATATCACTAGGTCCCAACTCTTCAAAAGAAGAGGGTCCATATCTTTGATAATAAAAAGAGACAACTCTCAATGAGGTGATTTCACAACAAACCTTGCCAATGCAACTGTTTATTGCTAAACTTTAGGCAAGGCTAGATAAGATGTTGGAATGGATAAATGAGAAAGTTACAACTTGTGTAGAAACCTTAGAGGAGCGAGTAGCATAGAACAAATCAAGGGATCACAACAAAAGGAGGAAAAGCAATCATGAGACAAGTAAGAACATTGATAAGAAAAAAAAGGAAAATGGCTATAGAAGAAGAGGCTAGAAACTCAACCACTGAAGAAGATGATGGATTTTACATTTGCCTATATGATCATCCAAAAGGCTATTGTTCAATCATGTTACATCTACATGAGTATTGGGATTTTGCATTGAATCCCAAGTTCATACAAAAGCAAATGCCTAGGAAATTACCTTTCTCACAAGGTAATTATAGACAATCCTACAACCAACCATACCATCGTAGTGAGACTTCTTACTAGCCTCAACACAATGTAGTGGCAAAACCCACAATCATGGGGGAGGCCATCATCAAACCAACACTACCCTTACTGCCAACCGAACTCATATAGATATTATGTTCAACAATCTATTTTCCCAACTAGTTCTACTTCCTCCACTTCAAATTGCCACTACCACTCATCCAAATATCATCAACCCATAACATCTTCTAAAGCATCACCATCTCACACCTCTCACCCTCCATCGTATCCTCAATATTCTCATACTCCATTGCATCTCATGTCATAGCTAGTAACACAGGAAGGTTCAACACCACAATATTAATGAAAGAATCCCATTGTGAAATGATAATGCCAATAGATCTCCACCATAATCTCAGAAACATCATTTCTTTAGAATGGTTCCCATGCATAAGCACAACACTCATGGACCTACTAACTTGTCCAAACCAACACAATGCCAATCAAGTACAATAGCCTTTGTTTCATGATCAATGTCTTCCAATCCTATGCAAGGGCCAACATATGTTGTTACTTCAACACCTAACAAAAGCAATGAATCTAGCATTGTGGAGAGATAGAAGAATTCATGCATCACTACTAATAGTAAAGGTTGCAGTTGTGGGCCAAAAATTCAAAATATTAACATAGCCCACAACAAAGTTTAGGAGTAAATGTGTGAGCAAAAACTAACCTATGTAGTAGCCACTAAACTAGAAGACACCTAGTGGCTTGAAAATGAGAACATAAAACTATTTCAAAAATGCATGGAAGCAACTGATCCACTTATTAGTTCTAGACTTAAGAAAATGAATCAAGGACTTAAACATACATATCTTACACTTTGATTATATACCGAAAGAGGATATTAAACATGGAGACCTAGGAATTAAAATAGAAAATCCAGAAGAAGAAGCAAACACATCTGGATCCCGAAAAATGGAAATACCTTCAAGTCCAGATGAAGATACATCTTTGAATGATCCAAACGAAACTATCACTAATGTTAGATGTGCTACCACGCGATTAATTAAATTAATAATAGTGATAGATGGGAAATTGGTGGTGTATAATGGAGGGATTATGTAGTCCATCTCCTAAATGTATGGCCATAAGATTAGTTGTCGGGGAGATGCTACATCCTGGTTCAAGAACTAATGAGTGTTTTTCATGTTTTTTATTTTATGATTTTTTTATCATTTTTCTATTTCTTCCAAATTTTTTTGATTCTTCATATGTTTTCCATTTCTTAATATTTTTCTTTTCTTTATAGTTTTCTGGATTCATTCTCTTTATGTTTAATGAGTGTATTTCATGTTTTTGTTAATAATATTACCAAGTAATGATGCAGAAGTCAATGCTATGTGTTGGGTCTTTGTGCTATCCTATCAAGATGATTGGTAAGTAATTGTGTAAAGTAGTGAGACCACCTCATCCATCACTCTAGTTCTCTGAATAAAAGGTCTTTTTGATGAAAACAATTTGGTTCTTCTTTCATGAAACTAAAATTAATCAATGATCATTGTACCTTGAAGAAAATGGAAATGACCAAGTGGGGATGGTAAGGGTGTGATCTTAAGGGGAATTGCTGAATTCTCTTTTTAGCTTTTTTCATGTGGTTTAAGACTCCTCTTAGAATGTATCATCAATCCTTCATCGACTAATAAATCAAAAGTTATATCTTTGCATGGTGTGAGTCCTATTTTAAGAAAAAAAAGTAAATTTGAAATCCGAAAGAAAAGAAAAGAAAAAGAAAAAGAAAAAAGAAAATAAAAAAGTAAAAAAAAGAAAGAAATATATATATATATATAATGGGAATTCAAAGCACACCCCTTAGACACAATAATGGGGTACAAGCACTAGTTATGGGATTGGAAAGACATGTTACCCATGCCTTAAGATACCCCTCTAACTAAGGCCCTTCCTTCTTTTCTTTTCTTCTCTTTTTGGAGTGATGATTGTTCATTGAGGTAGTTGTGGACTCATGGTGGTTGGTAGGAAGGAACACATCAATGCAAGGTCACTATTTATGGTATGGATTTTGTCTGAACTTGGATGGATAGGTATGCTGATCATTTTAATTAGATTTTTCACATGAACCTATTGTGGACATGGTCAAGTACCTTACATCTTGATCTCTATTCACCTCATAGTTGCATGTGATTAGGAGCCTTTTTGGTTTTGTGTAGTATGGTGCAACATCCCAACCATGGTAGTTGTGTGTTGTTTAGAATAAAGGCATGGTCTACATTTAACTTCTCAGGTGCCCACAAACATCTATAGAAGTGGTTACACAAGGGCATTATGGTAAGAGCCTGCATTAGGGAGGACCCACTTGCATAAATTTTGTTAATCATGGCTTTGAACTAACCTTTACATCTTCCAGAATATTAATGATGGCTTCTCTCAATTTTATGCATAATTTTGGAACTACTTCTCATTTGTTTCATTAATTTCCCCTACTTTTCTATTTCCATATCCATTAATATTTCTTCACAATATTTTGAATCAAACCTTTGGTTTTAATTGTTTGAAGACATATGTGCTTCTGGAGTTATGCTCATTAGTAATGGGGGCTAGGGATGTCCATTTTGAAAATTTTTGAAAATTTTCTAACATCCTATTTACAAATATTATGGTAACTAATAGTAATTGATCAAAATAATGTGAATAGATTTATGATTTTAGTTAGTTCATAGCCTTGGGCATAGTATGTTGTTATCATCTTATGCTTAAACACAAAATAAGGAATTTGCAAAGGGTTAATTATTAAGGAAAATTTACCAAAACTAATGTTGATCCGTTGGTGACTATAGTGTTGATCAGATCCGTTGCATTGGCGCATGAACGATTGCATTCGTCAACTGCATGATGTTGCGATCGCCTAAGCTACGCCAGGAAGCCTCATGCCATGCATAGAGAGAGAAAACTAGGAACGGGAAGCGAAATGAGCAAGGACTTCTCCGGGCGTGGGCCTGTGATGGAGAAATGAAAAGGCAAAGCAAGCGCCCGCGAACGATACAGACGTACGAGAAAACCAAAAGGAAAAAAAGAGGGTGCAACACTAGGACTTCCCGAGAGGTCACCCATCCCAGTACTACTCTAGCCCAAGCGCGCTGAATTACGGAGTCTTGATCAAATCTGTTGCGTTGGCACATGAACGATTGCATTCGTCAACTGCATGATGTTGCGATCACCTAAGCTACGCCAGGAAGCCTCATGCCATGCATAGAGAGAGAAAGCTAGGAACGGGAAGCGAAATGAGCAAGGACTTCTCCGGGCGTGGGCCTGTGATGGAGAAATGAAAAGGCAAAGCCCGCACCCGCGAACGATACAGACGTACGAGAAAACCAAAAGGGAAAAAAGAGGGTGCAACACTAGGACTTCTCGAGAGGTCACCCATCCTAGTACTACTCTAGCCCAACCATGCTTAATTACGGAGTTTTGATGGGATCCGATGCATTAGCGCTGGTATGATCGCACCCGTCGAGTGCACAACACCGCCCCCACTCTAACTTGCGTCGTGCAAAGCAATGGCATTCGCAATGAGAGAAAACGAGGAACCAAAAAGGAAATGGGAAAACACTGCTCCAGCCCTAAGACTGCGACGAAGAACAGCTAATAAAGCGCAAGCACCATTCGACCATGAAGACGAAACGAGAAAAGGGTAGCGAAAAAGGAGGGTGCAACCCCACGACTTCCCGAGAGGTCACCCATGCTAGCACTACTCTAGCCCAAGCGCGCTGACTTACGGAGTCTTGATCAGATCCGTTGCGTTGGCGCATGAACGATTGTATTCGTCAACTGCATGACGCTGCGATCGCCTAAGCTGAGCCGGGAGGCCTCATGCCATGCATAGAGAGAGAAAACTAGGAACGGGAAGCGAAATGAGCAAGGACTTCTCCGGGCGTGGGCCTGCAACGAAGAAATGAAAAGCAAAAGCGAGCACCCTCGAACGATACAGACGTAGGAGAAAAGTGAAAGGAAAAAAAGAGGGGGCAACACTAGGACTTCCCAAGAGGTCACCCATTCCAGTACTACTCTAACCCAACCGCGCTTAATTACGGAGTTCTGATGGGATCCGATGCGTTAGCGCTGGTATGATCGAACCCGTCGAGTGCACGACGCCACCCCCACTTAAACTTGCACCGCACAAAATAATGGCATGCAGAATCAGAGAAAACCAGGAACCAAAAAGGAAATTGGAAAAGATGGATCCAGACCTGAGCCTACAACAAAGAACAACTAATAAAGCGCAAGCACCGTTCGACCATGAAGATGAAACGAGGAAAGCGCAGCGAAAAAGGAGGGTGCAACCACATGACTTCCCGAGAGGTCACCCATCCCAGCACTACTCTAGCCCGAGCGCGTTGAATTAAGGAGTCTTGATCAGATCCGTTGCGTTGTTGCATGAACGATTACATTCGTCAACTGCATGACGCTGCGATCGCCTAAGCTTGCGCCGGGAAGCCTCATGGCATGCATAGAGAGAGAAAACTAGGAACGGGAAGCGAAATGAGCAAGGACTTCTCCAGGCGTGGGCCTCTGATGGAGAAATGAAAAGGCAAAGAGAGCACCCTCGAACGATATAGACGTACGAGAAAAGCGAAAGGGAAGAAAGAGGGTGGAACACTAGGACTTCCCGAGAGGTCACCCATCCCAGTAGTACTCTAACCCAACCGCGCTTAATTACGGAGTTCTGATGGGATCCGATGCGTTAGCGCTGGTATGATCGAACCCGTCAAGTGCACGACGCCACCCCCACTTAAACTTGCACCGCACAAAATAATGGCATGCAGAATCAGAGAAAACCAGGGACCAAAAAGGAAATTGGAAAAGATGGATCCAGACCTGAGCCTACAACAAAGAACAACTAATAAAGCGCAAGCACCGTTCGACCATGAAGATGAAACGAGGAAAGCGCAGCGAAAAAGGAGGGTGCAACCACATGACTTCCCGAGAGGTCACCCATCCCAGCACTACTCTAGCCCGAGCGCGTTGAATTAAGGAGTCTTGATCAGATCCGTTGCGTTGTTGCATGAACGATTACATTCGTCAACTGCATGACGCTGCGATCGCCTAAGCTTGCGCTGGGCAGCCTCATGGCATGCATAGAGAGAGAAAACTAGGAACGGGAAGCGAAATGAGCAAGGACTTCTCCAGGCGTGGGCCTCTGATGGAGAAATGAAAAGGCAAAGAGAGCACCCTCGAACGATATAGACGTACGAGAAAAGCGAAAGGGAAGAAAGAGGGTGGAACACTAGGACTTCCCGAGAGGTCACCCATCCCAGTACTACTCTAGCCCAAGCACGCTTAATTAAGGAGTTCTGATGGGATCCAATGCGTTAGCACTGGTATGATCGCACCCGTCGAGTGCATGATGCCGCCCCCACTCTAACTTGCGCCGCGCAAAGCAATGGCATGTGCAATGAGAGAAAAATAGGAACCAAAAAGGAAATGGGAAAAGATGGCTCCAGCACTGAGCCTGTGACGAAGAATAGCTAATAAAGTGCAAGCACCGTCCGTCCATGAAGACGAAACAAGAAAAGCGCAGTGAAAAAGGAGGGTGCAACCCCACGACTTCCCGAGAGGTCACCCATCCCAGCACTACTCTAGCCCGAGCGCGTTGAATTAAGGAGTCTTGATCAGATCCGTTGCGTTGTTGCATGAACGATTACATTCGTCAACTGCATGACGCTGCGATCGCCTAAGCTTGCGCCGGGAAGCCTCATGGCATGCATAGAGAGAGAAAACTAGGAACGGGAAGCGAAATGAGCAAGGACTTCTCCAGGCGTGGGCCTCTGATGGAGAAATGAAAAGGCAAAGAGAGCACCCTCGAACGATATAGACGTACGAGAAAAGCGAAAGGGAAGAAAGAGGGTGGAACACTAGGACTTCCCGAGAGGTCACCCATCCCAGTACTACTCTAACCCAACCGCGCTTAATTACGGAGTACTGATGGGATCCGATGCGTTAGCGCTGGTATGATCGAACCCGTCGAGTGCACGACGCCACCCCCACTTAAACTTGCACCGCACAAAATAATGGAATGCAGAATCAGAGAAAACCAGGAACCAAAAAGGAAATTGGAAAAGATGGATCCAGACCTGAGCCTACAACAAAGAACAACTAATAAAGCGCAAGCACCGTTCGACCATGAAGATGAAACGAGGAAAGCGCAGCGAAAAAGGAGGGTGCAACCACATGACTTCCCGAGAGGTCACCCATCCCAGCACTACTCTAGCCCAAGCGCGCTGAATTACAGAGTCTTGATCAGATCCGTTGCGTTGGAGCATGAACGATTGCATTCGTCAACTGCATGATGTTGCGATTGCCTAAGCTTGCGCCGGGCAGCCTCATGGCATGCATAGAGAGAGAAAACTAGGAACGGGAAGCGAAATGAGCAAGGACTTCTCCAGGCGTGGGCCTCTGATGGAGAAATGAAAAGGCAAAGAGAGCACCCTCGAACGATATAGACGTACGAGAAAAGCGAAAGGGAAGAAAGAGGGTGGAACACTAGGACTTCCCGAGAGGTCACCCATCCCAGTACTACTCTAGCCCAAGCGTGCTTAATTACGGAGTTCTGATGAGATCCAATGTGTTAGCGCTGGTATGATCGTACCCGTCAAGTGCACGACGCCGCCCCCACTCTAACTTGCGCCGCACAAAGCAATGGCATGCGCAATGAGAGAAAACAAGGAACCAAAAAGGAAATGGGAAAAGACGGCTCGAGCCCTGAGCCTGCGACGAAGAACAGCTAATAAAGCGCAAGCACCATCCGACCATGAAGACGAAAGAAGAAAAGCGCAGCGAAAAAGGAGGGTGCAACCCCATGACTTCCCGAGAGGTGAGCCATCCCAGCACTACTCTAGCCCAAGAGCGCTAAATTATGGAGTCTTGATCAGATCCGTTGCGTTGGCGCATCAACGATTGCATTCATAAACTGCATGACGCTGCGATCGCCTAAGCTTGCGCTGGGCAGCCTCATGGCATGCATAGACAGAGAAAACTAGGAACAGGAAGCGAAATGAGCAAGGACTTCTCCGGGCGTGGGCCTGCAATGGAGAAATCAAAAGGCAAAGCGAGCACCCTCGAACAATACAGACGTACGAGAAAAGCGAAAGGAAAAAAAGAGGATGCAACACTAGGCCTTCCCGAGAGGTCACCCATCCCAGTACTACTCTAGCCCAAGCACGCTTAATTACGGAGTTCTGATGGGATCCGATGCGTTAGCGTTGGTATGATTGCACCCGTGGAGTGCACGACGTTGCCCCCACTCTAACTTGCATCGTGCAAAGCAATGGCATGTGCAATGAGAGAAAAGCAGGAACCAAAAAGGAAATGGGAAAAGATGGCTCCAACCCTGAGCCTGCGACGAAGAACAGCTAATAAAGCGCAAGCACTATCTGACGATGAAGACGAAGCGAGAAAAGTGCAGCGAAAAAGGAGGGTGCAACCCCGACTTCCCGAGAGGTCACCCATCCCAGCACTACTCTAGCCCAAGCG
>MNCI01028506.1:9007-45489 GCA_015680685.1 Gnetum montanum | reverse complement strand
AGTGGATACTTGATACACCCAACAGTAGATACTTAGTAGCCCAACTACATTAGTATAAGTTCAAGATGTGTATAGAAAGTGAGAAAAAATACTCTACATTTAGGATAGTTTAGCCATTAATTAGTTAAATTTTAATATTTCAATTGCTTCTTCTCTTAATACTTTTAAAGATAAAAATTAATAAAATTATAAATACATATATATTACACCTCAATCACTTAGCCATATGGACAAAGTTAATAGAAGTGATGATTGAGAAAATAATGACCATTAATCTCATTTTTGACTATCTGGGGAAAAAGCCACTTAGGCAGAATTGGCCACAAAATTCAACCAAACCATGTATACATGCTTGTGATTCGTATGGTTGGGCATAAGAAATACTCACTGCTCATCAAATAAGATATGAGATAATAGGGTAAATTAAGAAATTATTGATAAGAGAATTTATAACTATTAATGATAATTAATGAAATTTGGAATATGAGAATTGAAAATTCCATAACTCATTCTTTCTTATTAATAAAACATTAATACAGTCATTTCGCCCATATATTTATAACCAAGTGATCGAGCCACAATGATTTACAATGGGATAAAGCTATTTTTATGAAAATTGAACTGGAAAATGAAGGGACATGAGAGATTGGGACCATTATTTAGTTACATCCACCTATTAATATTTTAATAAAAGTAAACTAAATGGAATTTGCTATCTTGTCCTATATGACAAAAGAATCCAAATATAATTTAAATGGCTTTGGTTCCTATTTTACAAAGGAGCTAATTTGTCTTCACTTAAACTTTGTCTTCTCTTAAATTTTAATCTTTAACTTCATGCTCTTATTTGATTTTTGCTACATTTCCATGTGTAAATATGACCTTCTATTACTTTGAACTTAGACTTGTTAAATTCATTTCTTTGTCTTGTTTGTATGAGTGGAGTATGAGTGTTCAAAGTGCATACTAGAATCAACAACCCCTCCTTTAGGATGCACTTTGAACTTATTTTGATTTGTTTTGGAATTTAGCCAATCTTCATTGGTCTTTCAAACTTGACCAATATTCTTAATGAATGTTCTTCTTGCATGGTTTCTTGTTTGCTAATTTTAAGCTTAAATATTTGTTTCTTATCTTGTCTTTTTTTCTTTCTTTTTTTATTGATTTGGTAAGGTGATTAGGGCTTCTTTAGTTTTGTGAAATTTGATGGAGATGAGTGGACATCTTTTTGTTCTTTCTATATTTCAATCTCTAATTTTATGTCATTGATAACTTATTTTTCTTCTTTGAACAAATTTTGTAAGCATAGCTCTAACTCTTCTATTTCCTCAATCTTCCTTTCAATTCTTAAAGGAACCTTTTGACTTTTTCTATTTCTTAAATTATCTATCTTTGGAGCTAATTCTAAGCAATAACTCTAATTTTTAGGTTTCTCAAATTTGGCTTTCATGTTATTTTCATCATAAATTATGTAAGATTTTTTATCAAATACTAATTTGTAGTTATCATTTGTCAATTGACTAATTAATAGAAGGAATTTTTCAACATTTGAAACATAAAATATATCTTTAATTTCAAAATTATTTCCATCTTTTAAATTGATATTTATTATATTTGTTCTAATAATTTGAAGTTTTCTTCCAAGTATAATTTTCCAAGGCCTCTTCTAAATGATACATTGGTGATGAACCATCAATAAGATAGGTTGTGTCAATGCATGCTTGTCAACACGGCCTTGTCAACATATCCTCGTTGATGTATGCTACAATGCATTAATGTAGGTATGTCAATGATGATTTAGTAATTGCCTATATAAATGTGTGTATCCTTTGCATTTATGATACCTTTTGATCTTAGTCTTAGCTAAACTCTTGTAACTTATTTGCTTGAAAGTAAAAAAATTTTCCTCTAAGTGCCCACAATGTGGATTTACGAGAGTAAGAATATTTTTCGTCTACGTACCCATAATGTGAATTTATGAAATTGTATGATATTTTATTTGAATGCTCATGTACCTAGACACATTAGCATGATCAACTATAAAATCAAGATTTCCTACATGCATTGCAGCACTTAGACTAGTTTAATCTTACTTTTCAACACGTAATCTCACATGCAATTTACTTCCATGTCCTTAAGTAATTAATGCAATTAATCATAAGCACATGTGTATGATTACTTTGAGCATAATGTCTTAATGTTTGGTAATCCCAACAATGGATACTTAGTATGCCCAGCAGTGTACACTTGGTAACCCAGTAGTGTTAGTATAAGTTTAGGATGTATATGATAAGTGGGAATGGTAACTCCACATTAGGTTAGTTAATTTAGGAATTAGTTAGTAAATTTAGCCATCAAACCTTCATTTCATTATTAAGAAATTAGGAGGAAAAATATAATAAAAATAATTATAAAAATAAACATATTATGCCTCAATCACACTTAACCATACACATAGGTAAACACAAGTTTGAGTTAAGAAGACGATGACTTGCAACTATACAATTCACTCTTTAGGAATATTAGCTACTTAGGAAGCTACAGAAGTTGACTGAATCACTAATGAACACTTGTGATTTGTATGGTTGGGTCTAGGGACTATCCATCGCTCATCATTAGCATCATTTCTAAGGAACTTAGTTTAGCTAAGTGCACTAAATATTATTAACTAGTGAATTCATACAAAATCATTGTGAGGAAAACATAATGAGTTATCTTTCATAAATAAGATGATAACAATAAAAATAAAAATTATCCCAAGACACACTTAAATACAAATTACTAAAATGGCCTTTGCTCACATAAATGAATCTCCATAGCATGTCGATAATTTTAATAAGTAACAAGAAAGGATGCAGAATGCTTCCAATGAGAAGGCTCAATAGAGAAGGGTTGTCTATGCTCATCTAAATCCCTATCATCTAGATTTCACCTTCATTCTTCATTAGGATGAGCAAATATGTTGGAGAAAAATAGAAGGCAACATTGTGTTACCTCTCGATTAGTCTGTTTTTGTCATGCTCATGGTCCAAATCATGAGATTATGCATTGAACCAATAGGGCCAAAGTATGAGGTAACCAACCATGCCTCCAAAGACTATTAGCCTATGGAAGTGCATCTTCAAATAGACAAATGCATGGAGGCTCGCTATGAAGCCTTCAAAGGCAAGAGGATCCCAACACCATTATTTTTATAATCATAGAAAGATGGCATTGATTTCTTTTCAAGGCTCTCCCAATACACAAATTATCTTCCTTTTATTGAGGAGGACACCCTCCACCAATGGTTGCAATCAACCTTGGAGAACTTTGGTAAGGGAAGGACAAAGTCTAAGGTCCAAAGAACATTAAAGGAAAAATCTCCTAGTCATTGATCCAAATACAAGAAAAAGGATAAGAATAAGAAGAAGGAGAAGGCCAAGGATCATTAAAGAAGGATTGCTAAGCACCATTCTCCTAGTCCTCTATCTTCACGATCCTCCTCAACATCAAACTCTAATAGGAGAAGCTATGGCAGAGATAAAGACAAGGGTGATTACGATCTAGATGGAGATGATAGGAAATTTCATTGTGATGATAGGTACCAAAATTGTAGACAACATAGAGAGGAAGAAGAACACCACTGGGAAAGAAGGCATAATAGGACTCATCATAGGCGGCATGGCCATGATAGGGATCATTGTGGGTGCGATGACTATGATGAACCATTGTTGGCCACTAGAAGCATGCTAAATGTTTTAAAAGTAGTTAGAATCCCCACCAAGCATCAAAGGGATATCATGATCAAAAGGTTAGATATGAATAATATCCCCAAATTTGAAAGAGAAGATAATGCTAATCCACAACATCATCTACAAGCTTTTCGTGATGCTTGTGCCTTATAGAATATTAAAAATAAGTGACAAAAGTTTAAATTATTCTCAAGGACACTTATCAAAGAAGTAGAAAGTTGATATTAGTCTTTGGAACCAAAATCCATTCGCAAGTGAAGTACAATGCTAAAGTTGTTTAACGAAAAATACCAAACATACTCCCAAGTGTCCAACTTAAGGAAATAAATCTAAGAATGAAAGCAAGAAAAATATGAATCCTTGGATTTGGCCATGGATACATATTATTCCCTTCTACACGGATGCCTAGGTCATGGATTCTCTCAAAGGTAGAAGCTTCACCACATTATATATGGGCTTTGCAACAAAACAAGAGAAAATTTTGGGGTCTATGCCCAATGAATACATTCAAAGATGAGAATCTATTAAGTACAAAGGCTAATTGATTAGGTGTCTAAGAAAAAAGCGAAGCTAAAGAAAAGAGAAATTTCAACGGATTATAATAGGAACCCCCTCCATTTGTAAGAGGAATGTGCATCTCTATGATTTAGAGGAGGAAGCACCACTAGATAAAATGGTATAGAGAAAAACCTTACTAATCTTGAAATCTGTCATAAAAATATCAACTAAGGTGGATAAAATGTAAGACTCCTTAGATGAGAAGTTCCAAACTACGCTTAAAATAGTAGAGGAAAAGATGAATTAGGATAGTAGTAGAGAGGAAAGGAGATAGAAAGATGCAAGCATGGAATAGTATCAAAATAAAGGTAAGGTTGTAGTGGTTAATGAGGTTGTAGATTTAGGAACATATGATGATGAATGTGCCATTTGTCAATATGAACATCCCAAGGGATGTTGCCCTATAGTGTTACATCTATAAGAATCTAGGGTGTATGCATTAAACCCAAGATTATTAAGGAAGAAACCACATAGGATATTTTCTTATCCGTAAGGCAATTATAGGTAATAGTTTCACCAAATAAAATATTACCCAAATGGAGCATTTCCTCAAACTAAAGAGTAATATTAGTAGTGAAAAACCCCATAGTCATGGAAAATTCCACCACTAAGATAGTAATATCCTTATTGATAGTTGGACCCATATGGATATTATATCCAACAATTCATATCTCCTTGTGGCTCAACAAGTCATACTCCTTTCCCTCACCATGGCTTCCATCTAGAATACCATCACACCCTAACTCCAAGATTTGTGTCTTCCTCTACTTATCCTCCTCTAAATCCATCACCTAACTCTATACCTTCTAACACCACTCCTTTGCCACTTGCACCACTGATGCAAGGGGAACCCCCACCATAACCATAATAATGTAATGCTATGAGGGAAGTAAACTTATAATTGGAGGATTATCCAAGTGGCTCTGAGCATAAGCCTCAAAAGAGGGCTTCTTTCAAGTCATAGAGTCCACAAAAGCCCTTGCATTTACCTTTGGCCACTAACTTGACATCAATTTCTTCCATAAACAACTTAGAGCCCCCTTCAAACTAAACATCCTCCAATGTACATACCATCAGGTTTACCCATGCTATCATAGATTTGATCAAGGCTAGTCACCTTCCTAAGAAACAATTTGATCTTGGAAGTACCCTCATCTATTTGTAGATCGTAGGAAATGATCCATTCAAAGCTCTACTAGATTTAGGTTTAGGGGTAAACTTAATTTCTCAAGAAATGTATAAGACCTAGAACCTACCTCCACTAAAAAATAATAATATTAGGTTAGACCTTGTAGATCACTCCATCATTGTTCTGTTAGGATTAGTGGAGGAAATTGTGATCACTCTATATGGATGTTCATATTTAGTAGATTTTCTAGTGATCCATGTGGACCATTGCAAAGGAAATTTTTCTATTATCATGGGGAGGGCTTGGCTTAGTACCATTGATGTCAAGATGGAGATTAAAGATATTTCATTGAAGATCTCCTAAAAAATAAGTTTGGAAAGTTGCAAAAGAAATGGATTCCATGCATTGCATATAGTGACATAGGGTGCCATTGAATGTAAAGACTATGCGCTGTAAAAAGAACATCTAACTAAGCATGTAATCAGTTTGCTGAAATGTCAAATGTTCAAACATTTTTGTATGTAGCAACCATCAAACAAGAAGATGCCTAGTGGCTGACTATAGATAATGGTGCTAAATCTAAAATGTGCATGGAACCAATACAACTCCTCACAATTACCTACATAGATAATTTGGATAAACTAGAGTAGATCCAACACCAACTTTCAAACAAAAATGAAGAGAGGAATTGGAAGGAGTTGAAAATTTCAAATGATTTCAAGCAGATGTCCCCTTAACTTGGGGTTTTACAAGCAATGTTAGAATATGCTTTTCTTAATAATAAAAAGTTGGTAATAATCAATGCTAATCTTGCCCAAGACTAGAAAAAGAAGCTGCTGAAAGTAGTAAAAAAATGGTTAATAGCCTTGACATGGTCATATCATGAGCTAACATAGATAGATCTAAGGATATGCTAGCATTAAATCTATATAAACTTATCCATCGAGCCAAGGAGGTAGTCACAGAGGATATTGAATTCAAAACTTGAGCAAGTTGTTAATGATGAAATTAAATAACTTCTTAAGGCAAGATTCATCTATCCTATAGCTAACAGTGAGTGGATGAGCTCACTCATCATTGTACCAAGAAAGGAAAAAGAAAAATGGAATGTATGTATAGACTTTCTACAATTATATATCATAACTTTTAATCATTTTCCATTACCATTTGTGCACCAAGTATTAGATATGATTGCAGGGCATAAACACTATAGTTTTCTGGATGGTTATAGTGGCTCTAACAAAATCTAAATGGCACCAAAAGATCATACCAAGATGGCATTCACAAGTTCTTGAGGGATTTTCACATATAAAAAGATGTCATTTGGCTTGTGTAATGTTCCTGCCATCTTCCAACTGCCAACACTTAGCATTTTTCAATAGCAAATCAATAGTGATATGGAGGTTTTCATGGATGACTTCTCCACCTATGGTACCAACTTTGAGCAAGCATTGGACCATCTAGAGCAAGTGTTGAAGTACTGTGTGGAGACAAACTTACGGATCAATTGACAGAAAAGATACGTGATGGTCCAAGAAGGCATTGTTCTAGGACACCAAATCTAAGGAAAAGGGAGAGAGGTGGACCTTGAGAAAGTACAGGTGATCCAAGAAATCACCAAATGGCTTTAAACTCTAAAAGATGTAAGGTAATTTCTTAGACATACTAGTTACTACAAGTGCTACATCAAGAACATCTCCAAAATTGCCAAACTACTTGTAGATCTAACAAAGAAAGATGTATCTTTTGACTAGATCAAGGAATGCAAACATGCATTCCAACAATTAAAGTAAAAGCTCATAGATACTCCCATTCTACATTCTCCAAATTGGTCTAGACCCTTTCACATTATGATAGATACATCCAACTATGTATTAAGAGGGGTGCTTACATAATTGGACAATAAAAAATGTCCTTATTACATTCATTATGCAAGCAAAACTATTGTGGATGCACAACTAAATTACACCACCATTGAGAAGGAGCTTACGGTGGTGGTGTATATCCTAGAGAAATTTAGGCACTATGTGCTTGAATATCAAATATTTGTATACATTGACCATAGTGTTATCCATTTCTTGATTAATAAGTCAATAGTGAGCCCCCTTGTCATATGTGTGGAATATGATAATTAGATGTTTCACAAAAGAATTAAATAGATCTCATCCATAAATCTATATTAAATAAGATGAGATCTTATTTATGTAATTCTTATCTAATCCCATGTTTAGTTCATCATCTATTAAGAAGATCCTTAAATGAGATGATAAGGATCATCCCCATGATTTCCTAGAATCATGCTTATCTCTCCAAATCTATTCTTGGAAGATTAAGGCCTATATAATTGTAGTAGAAAATATTCATAGGTAAGAGAGAACTTAAGAAAGTTTCACACGAGTGTGTTTATTTTAACTAAGTTGTTTATTTCCTTTTAGCCTAGATCATAGATCCAGAGCCCTTAGATTCTTTATTTGGTATCAGAGCAAGTTAGTTTAGATTCTTGATAACAAATCTCTCCAATATGGCCCAAAATCATGGATTTGTATCTCTTCAAGTTTCTATCTTTAATGGAGAGAATTATGAATATTGGGCAATCAAGATGCAAACATTTTTGATCTCACAAGGTCTATGGGATTTTGTTGAAAATGGATTCAAAGATGTTGATCAAGCAACATTTCAAGCCTTGAAGGAAGAACAAAATAATGAAGTTAAGGAGCTTCATAACAAAGATGCAAAAGAATTATTCATCATCTAATCTAGGCTAGATGCAACAATCTTTTCCAAAATTATCATGCATCGAACTAGCAAAGTTGCATGGGATGCATTGGAGATTGCATACAAGAGATCATCAAAAGTGTGTGTTGTCAAGTTACAAGTATTAAGGAAATATTTTGAATATTTGTGCATGCTAGATTCAAAGAATATTAATCAATACATTAGCCAATTTCAACAAATTCGAAATGGACTTGAATCTTGTGGAGAAACACTTGAGGAAAGGCATGTTGTTGAAAAGATCCTTCAAAGTGTAACTAGACAATATGATCCCATCATCATGGCTATTAAAGAAGTAAGAGATCTCGATAAGATGACCATGGTTGAGCTCATAGGAAGCTTGAGGACATCATATGAGCAAAAAATTACTAATCATGAGGATTCAACAGAAAATGCATTTCAAGCATGATTTCAAAGGACATCTAATCAAAATAAACATCAAAGATCCTCAAGTGGATCCTCATTTAGAGGACATGTACGTGGTTGCGGTAGATCTAGAGGTCATGGTCATGGAAGATCAAATCAATCAAAGGAAGGTAAGCATTGTGATTTTTGTGGTATCAACACCCAGAATACTCCAGAATGTTGGTCTAGAAAGAAGTATGAAACGAAAGATAAAGAAAAAGTATATAATATGAAGATTAGCAAAAGGATCAACAAAAAGGTAAGCAATTATTTTAGTTGAAAAGGAGGAAGATCAACTCCTAATCTCTACAAAGGTACCAGATGCTGANGTGATTGCTACATCCACTATCAACATACCAAATATTGTTGTTGTTACNACATGATAGGGAATAAAAAATTGTTCTCAAGTTTAGAAAAATATGATGGAAAGGTAACTATAGGTAATGGGAAGAAGCTAACCATTATCAGGATTGGATTGCTTACCTTCACAACAACTCAATGTAACAAATATGTTATTTCTTAGATCTATTTTGTTCTGGATCTTTTAAAAAACTTATTAAGTGTGAGGCAATTATGTCATAATGGGTATCATGTTGAATTTGAAAAAAATGTTTGTAAAATCTCTAAGGCTAATGATGATAAAGGTGTTGCCATTATCCCTATTAGTAAGAATTAGATGTACAAGTTGCAAATGCATAAGGATGTTCATTGTCTCATTGTCACGAAAGACACAACATGGTTATGGCATGCTCGGTTAGGATATGTCAACTTTGGCTCAATGGACTGCATGCAAAAAGGAGAAATTGTAAGAGGTATTTCAAAATTTTCATTGCCAAATAATCATGATTGTGGCATATGTCAACTAGGAAAAATTACAAGGTTGCCATTTCCTAGGAAAGAACATAGATCTGAGGAAAAATTAGATCTAGTTCATATGGATGTATGTGTCCTATGCAAACAGTGAGCCTAGGAAAAAGTTGATATATGTTGATCATGGTGAATGATTTTTCAAGATTTTCTTGGGTATATTTTCTTAAATTAAAAGATCAAACATATGGATTTTTTAAAGAATTCAAGGCGGAAGTAGAAAAAAAATAGCAACACAATTAAAAAAATCCAGAAAGATGGTGGTGGTGAATTTTTATCAAATGAATTTGATGAATTTTGTAAGAAAATAGGATTATTCATCAAACCACCACATCATTTACACCTCAACAAAATGGCATAGCTATGAGAAAGAATAGGACAATGGTTGAAATGGCAAGGTGTTTGCTTCAAATGTTAGGTTTAGAAAATAATTTTTGGGCAGAAGCATGTGCAACAAAAATTTACATTTTGAATAGGGTGCCATCAAAATCCATTCAATATCAAACACTGTATGCATTATGGTATGGATATTCTCCCAATATTTCTCATTTTAAAATTTTTGGTTCACCTTGCTATGTTCAAAATCCAATACAAAACAGACAAAAATTAGATCAAAAGACAAGGCAATGCATTTTTATTGGGTATTGTGCCAACACCAAAGATTATAGATGTTATGATTTAGAAAGTAAAAAGGTGGTTGATTCACTGACATGGGGGAAACGTTAACACATTATGGAAACAAGCCCAGGCACATAAAACAAAAAAATGAGTTATCTAAACATAAATTGGGCCAGCATACTTTAAAATCTACTCATACTATTTTACAGGCACCATTCAATGCACCAAGCCACAAAAATGAGCTGGGCCTATAACACAAAAAGACTATCTGCACATAAATTGGGCCATCATACTGGAAAATCTACTCGTACTATTTTACAGGCACCATTCAATGCACCAAGCTAGAATAATGAGCTGGGCAATGCATCATCTGCAATACAGTCATCCCATCCATGCAGTGTAGCAATGCAGGCACTATTCCCACTGTTTACTCAATCTGGCCATGGTTTTTTCGCTTCTTTGCAGCGGCAGCGATTATCCCAGCATTCAACAACAATCCGCAAAGCTGTTAAACAACAATCCGCACAGCTACTGCAGTTTTTGCAGCCCATTTCCAATGGCATTTTTAACCTACATAATTTTTCTGTTCCCCACCAACGCCCATATTTCGAATTCCAACAAAATCAGCCACCACCTATTTCTCTACCATTACATTTCCCTACCAAGAAATTTCATGACATTTCCCTACCAAGAAATTTCCTGATGTATACCACCAGCAACCCCACCATCCCAAATTTTCAAATGATGACACCTATCTGCAGTGCTGGTATGACCATGACGGTAATAGTACTCCCATTTTGACAACCATATTTTTCCCATTTTTACCGTATTATCTTTTCCCATTACTATCATCACCTATTTACCGTATTATCTTTTCCCATTACTATCATCACCTATTTTTTACACACCTCCATTTCAGTCAGGTGATGTTTTATTTGACATACCTGATTCCACCTCAGCTTCACCTGTATTAACATCGGCTTTACCTCTCTTGTATGGGTGGATTGCAGATATTTCCAGTTCCATGAGCCATTCTACAACTCTCGCACCATCTTCCCTTCATGCAAGCATTCCATCCAACTCCCACTTGGCTTCCTATCACCTGGATACAAACATCACCAGGCACTTGACCCACAAAGGACAATGCTTAACCAACCTAGTAAGTGGAACTTGTCGTAGATGCTCTCTTCACTATCATTGATGACAAATTTTTTGGGCTGGTTACGCTAATGGGGGATTGATGATGGTTTGATGGAACCACCCATAGCTTTCACAGCTGCATTGAATAACCGTTGGATTGATGCCATGTAAAAAGAGTTGCAACAAATTTATAAAAACAACACTTGGAGCCTTATTCCTCTTCCATCTCCTAATTGAGTTAAATTGGGTGTTTAAAATTAAAAGAAATTAGTATGGTGAAGTAGAAAAATTCAAGACTTATCTTGTCACCAAAAGATATCTCTAGCAGCAAGGTAGAGATTTTGATGATGACTTTGCTCTTATTTCATAGATGGAATCTATGACAATCTTTCTTGCTATTGGTGCACAAGCTATCCATGTGATTTATCAATTGAACTTGGCCTCTACATTTCTTAATGGTTTCCTTAATGAAGAAGTTTACATAGAGCAATCATCAAGTTTCATTGACGAAGAAAAGAGAAATCATGTTTACAAGCTCCATAGATCATTATATGGGCTTAAGCAAGCTTCATGTGCTTGGTACGCTCAAATTCATGCATTCTTCATGCAAGCAAGCTTCACCAATCTTCAATCCTAAACAACTATATACAAAAAGGTATCTAGTGAGGATTACATTTTTGTTTTTTCATATTTAGATGATTTAATCTATTTTTCATCTACAACTACATTAGGTAATACTATTCTTAATGCCATGAAAAATGAATTTGAAATGTCTGATGTGGGAAAGATGTCATATTTTTTGGGTTTTCAAGTTATCCAAAGACCAAAATCAATTTCCATATGCCAAATAAAATTTTCCCAATCCTTAATTGAGAAATTTGGCATAATTAATTATAATCCCTCCGATACACCACTCTCCCTTGGTACAAAACTTATCAAGGATGACACATCCCATTCTTTAATCCTTTATTATACCATTTGCTTATTGTTAGTCTCATGTATCTTTCTAATACCTATCCAGACATCCAATTTTTTGTAAATTACCTCTCCCAGTTCATGCAAGATCTGCATGAATCACATTAGAAAGCTACAAAGTGGGTTTTGTGATACCTAAAAACTACTACAGATTATGGGATCACATTTCATCAATATAGAAATTTCAAAATATGGGAATACATTGATGCAGACTAGGGAGGCAACCTTGAAAATCATAAATCAACTTCTAGTTTTTTTTTCTTTGATCCATCAATTATCTCCTAGGGATCAAAGAAGCAATCTGCAATTTCCCTCTTAATAGCAAAAGCAAAATACATAGTTGCATCTAATGCTACTACTTAGGCCATATGGATCCTCTCCATGTTCACTGAAATGGGATATACACTTAAACCTCCTATTTGTTTATACTATGATAGCGTAAGTGCTATTGCGAAGGTGTATAATCTTGTTCATCATGGGTATTCCAAACACATAGATATCAAGCATCATCATCTCAAAAGCTTAATCCAAAAAAACATACTCAACATGGAACATTGTGCAACTGAACCACAAATGACAAATATGTTTACCAAGATTCTAAGCTACGAGAATTTTGAATCTTTTCAAGACTTGGAGTGGAACCTCTTACCATCATAGAGAGGGAGGGGCTAAGGACCTCAATAATGGGTCTAACCACTAGAGACTTTTGATCTATGAAGCATCAACTTCATGGGATCCATCACTTCCATGTTAAATAACAAGGCTTATATCATTGTTGTTGTTGACTACTGCACCAAGTGATCTAAAGCTACAACAATATCAGACTATACATACAATGCTGCAATATAATTTATATAAAAATAGGTAGTAAATAGGCCTAGTGTGTCTATGGCACTCATTTCTTACAATGGAACCCATTTCATAGGAACTACTTTTCAAAAACTCGTGCAATACTTTGTGGTATACCATAAACTCACAATCCCCTATCATCCCCAAGCTAACTATCAAGGTAAAGTTACTAATATTAAGATCACTAGAATCCTAACATGAGCAATCAACATATATAGAAAGGACTAAAGAACAAAACTTAATAATGCTCTTTGGACATATAGATCAACTTGGAAACTTTCTATAGGCTACTCTCCCTATGAGTTGGCATATGGAAAGTTACCTAAACTTCTAATCCAAGCTAAGCTCCATACACTTATAATAGCCTATGAGCTTGACCTCAACATCAATCTAGCACAAAAAGAATGACTAATGACACTTAATGTACTAGATGAAAACTAACAATTAGCCTTGACGATGAACAAAGTGCACAAGGCACATTCCAAACACCATCATGATGCATGGATAAGAAGATTCAAATTTCAACCAAGTGAGAAGCTTCCTTAATATAATCCCATGCATATGCCACAATGCACTAGATTCCAATGATTATGGGAATAACCCATGCAACTTTTCCTTCTAAAGCCATGATCATATACCACCCATCAAGTCCTCACAACTTTCTATTGGTCAAGATACAATAAGTTAAGCTGTTCATGGAACCTAAAGGAACCAACAACAATAATATCTCTACACTAAAATAGGCTCACTTTATTTTTCAAATCTCCTTCTCTCAACATAGTCTTTGGGAAGATGGCCATCTAAACCTAACACCTTGATGAGGTTCACCAATTTTTCATCTTTTTGTTTTGCATCGTTCTTTATATGTTTTCCACTTTCTTGTATATTTTCTTGTTTATTTTATATATCTTTCATTTTTTTGTTCTTATTTTTAATTAATTTCTTTTAGTTTATTGGAAATCTTAGATTTTGATTATTGCGAGTGCAAATCTAGAAGTTGCAAAAGAAAACTATCAACCTTACGATTGATTGACCAAATGACCAATTTTTATCTTTGGATTATGTAATCTACTAACACTATTAATATTTCTAGTGATATCAAGCAGTGAGATCATGACATCCATCCATTTCATCTATTCCATGGAAAATCAGTATCCTAGGAGCACAAGGTTCTTTCACATTAAAACTTAAGAGGTAATCAATAATCTTAATACTCAACGAATTGGGAAAGAACCAATTGGAAATGGAATAGGATGGGGCCTCAAGGGAATTTGATATCGTTTCTTTCAACATTGATCTTAAAGATTCTATGACACTCCACTCGTATACCATCACTCCTACTATCAATCATAAAAGGAAGCATGTCTCTGCATGGTGTGGTTCCCGTGAAAAAAAATAATATGGGAATTCAAAGCACATCAATTAGACTAAATAATGGGCCACAAGCATGCCCCATGGGGCTAAAAAGACATGTTATAAATGCATAAAGGCATCCCTCTAACTAAGGCCCTTTCAACTTCCTTCTTCTATTTAATTTTTCTCTTGGAGTGATGGTTGTCCTTTGATTATGCTAAACTTTTGATCAATGTTAGGAGGGCTTATGTCAATGTGAGGTCATTGAAAGTAAGATGGACGTGATCTTGACTTAGAAGAAATTTGGATCAAATCATCTTAATCATAAATTTCACAAAGAATCTTGTGTAATTAGGACTAATGCTCTCTTCCACATTCTCTCTCTCTACAATTTATTCAATCATGGTGTACCACCTCATTGCCTCATATTATAGGAAACTGTTCAATTTTGTTGCTAGATCATATAAGCCTTGAAAAATTCTTTTCAAGTTTGGGATTTAACTTAACTCGACCATTCATCATCATTGGGGCCCACAGAATCCTTCTAATGAAGGAATGCAAGGGCATCAGAGGCATATGCCTACTTTAGAGAGGATGCACTTGCATTCCTTTGGTATAATTTTAGTTAAATTTCCTACCAAAGGTCACTTACCTAATCAATCATCTTGATAGCATTCCATCATTCACTTTTGCTCTATTAGGCATCATAACTTCATCCAACTCTACTCAAATTTCTTTTTCTAAGCTAAACCTATCCTCTTCTATGTTGTTGTCCTTATTCTCCATTATTTTGGCTTCCATTAGGCTCTTGTTTCATCCCAAAAATCACCTAAAATTCCTCCATTTCATAAAAGTGTAAAATAGCTAAGTATAGCTATGTCAACACAGTGGGATGAGTTTATGCATAACAAAAATACTATATATATGCACAACACTTAGCTCATTTTGCATCATTTTTCAACAAAGAAAGAGGAGTTTTTGCATTTTTCAAAGCCCAAGAACCTTCTAAGACTTCTAAATCACAAATTGCTAACCCATTTTCACCTATTTTTTGATCCTTGTGCTATCGAAGGTAAGCTTTATGTTGTGGGGGACAAAAACCTTTGGTTTCTTGTAGAAAATTTTTCGAAATCTTTCTAAATTTCCAAGATCAACCCATTAAAATAATATTAAATTACTTATCATTAAGATTAATCCTAACAAACAAACTCTGATAGCTAGAGAATAAAATGATATTAAAATAATACACCTAGACAAGATCACAAACGAGCATTTAAATGATCAACTCTTAACACCCAATAATTAAACATAACCTGATCTAACAAGAAAGGCATCTAAATAACTAGAGGTTATGAATTAAAAAGCTAAATATGGGTTATGTTTATGATCACAAATGGCATCAAAACAAGCATGACAAGCAAGAGGGCCTTTATAGCCTAGGGAAAGCAACCTCGAGGAGGAAGGAACCAACAACAGTAATAACCACAATAGTCCCAAGAGTAATTAGTTGAGGCCACTAATGCCATAGGACCTCTTTAGGAGGATTCTGAAGTGGAAACTATCCTATAGATTTCCACTACAAAGACATGCCAATCTAGACAAGAGGAGGAGGCTCCTAGGCCAAGGCCTATCCTGGAGGTCACCCTCATAGAGGCTTATTTGGAGTGCATTAGGGCCAAAGAGGTCCAAATTTTTATCCTTCAAGAATTGAACTTTGGATCCTTCTTAGAGCTAGTGCTAGAGGAAGTTCACATACAACTGCAAGGGTCTTCTTTATCATCAATTCTTTTCAATAATGGAGAATGATATATGGGGGAGACTTATCTATTCTAGAACAACAAACAAGGAGATGCATTGGTAAATACATGACCCAACATAACAACTAGTTGGAAATACATGACCCAACATAACAATACCTCCTTATGTTGGGTATTGGAAAGACTAGTTGGAAAGACATGACCCAACATGACAATACCTCCTTATGTTGGGTATTGGAAAGACTAGTTGGAACCAGACTACTACTTCTAGAGATCTTTGATCTTCCAAATGAAATCATCACAAACTAGTTGCAACTACTCAAGATGAGGGGTAAATTGCTAATCATCAATGCACAATTGGAAGAGAGCACTACAACCAATCGACAGGTTCACTGAAGTTGCTGAGTTGAGAGCCTATCTCTCTGACCTTACCATTCTCAAGTCAAATTGATATGAGATAAAGCTTTGTAATAACTTCAACAAAAGCTTCAAGCAGCCAATAATGTGAATGAGATGGTGAACTTTGATGCATCCATGTTAGAGGCCATGACCAACAACACTAATAAGGACCTGTTGCAAATTCGCAAAGAGAACTTGGTCCTCACCAAGGATAATCATTGGTTGTAAAATGTTGAGCAATAAAAGGACCAACTAGTTAAGTACATAAGCCAGTAGTAGGAGTAGATTGCTAGGATGAACCTCGATCTAAGGAGGTTAGTAGCAAAAAACTAAAATCTCTTGATGAAGGATGTTTACACTCTTCATCAAAAGATGACAATTAAAGTAGCCACCTAGAGGAATAAGGTCCTTAAGTTTGAAAGAGTTAAAAATCATTACAAGGACCAGGTCAAGCTACTTAGAGAGGTCAATGAAAAGAAGATACAATTGACAAACATGAAGATGAATTAAGCTCTTCAACAACTCCAGGAATGAGGCGATGTATAGTAGTTCATATTTGATGGATTAAATGCATAAAACAAGATAGTAAGCCACTTAAAGGAGTTGCAGATTAAGGAGATGATGGAATACATGGAGCTTGCTAACCTCCGTTATGCTAACTTAGTAATGCTAACAACAAGGAAGCAAAGGTATGAGTTGAAGAAATAGGTTGCCAATTTCTACCTCCTCTATGAGATGGAATTCAAGCTCTATAAAGAGATAAAACAGAATTTGGAGATACCCATGAAAAGCTTGAACTTCTCAAGAGCATATTTACTGATCAATGATGTATTGTTGATAACCTAGCAAGAAGGATGAATGAATACCAAGAGTTTCTGAATCTCGTGAAGACATTTGACATCAAACGTAAAACCTTTGTAGCTTGGTTTATCAATGAGAAGGAACTATTTTCTTCAATGACATGCCCATGGGACATACCCACATCGACCCATATTAGTGAAGTCGCTTAGATCATGTATGACACATGAAGTAAAGAGAAAAAATGAAAGCACTTTTAGATGCTTTCAAACTTCCAGCGACAATAGTAAAACAACTCTAGCCACCAACAACACTAGGATGAGATGAAGGACCCTCTGAGCCACAAGAGGCTCCACCTCCAAGAACAATATGAGAATTCATCCCATTCTCAATCATTTAACAATAATCTACTATAATTTTGTTATAAAGGGCACTCATTATTATAAAAATTGTTCAATCCAGTACTAAAAGTGGGTTAGAGTCAATCAGTCTATTTGTCTATTAATAAATTCTATACTTTCCCAAATTTTATAAGAAACTCGATCCCAATTTTGTTCAGTTGAGGATGAGTTTTCAGTCAATCGTGGAGGTATGATGAACCATCAATAAGAAAGTCTACATCAATGCATGCTTGTCAACGCAACCTCATCAATGTATCTCTATCGACACATGCTAGGATGCATTAACGTAGGTACATTGATGTTGATGTAGTCATTGCCTATATAAATGTGTGTACCCCTCACATTTATGGAACATTTTAGTCTTAGTCTTAGCTTAAACTCTTGTAGTTTCTTTTCTCAAGAGTTAAAATATCTTTCCTCTGAGTGCCCACAGTGTGGATTTATGAGATATATGACATTTTATTCAAGTGCTCATGTACTTGGATAGATTGGCATGATCAATAATAAAATTAATATTTCCTACATCCATTACAATACTTAGACTAATTTAATCTTTACTTTTCAACACTTAATTTCACATGCAATTTACTTTCATGTCCTTAATTAATTAATGCAATTAATCATAAGCACATGTGTATGACGACTTCTAGCATAACATATTAATGCTTGGTAATCCCAGCAATGGATACTTGGTATGCCTAGTAGTATACACTTGGTAACCCAACAACGTTAGTATAAGTTCAAGATGTACATGGCAAATAGAAACAGTTACTCCACATTAGGCTAGTTAATTTAAGAATTAGTTAGTAAATTAGTTAGAAAAAATATAATAAAAATAAATATATTAGGTCTTAATTGCACTTAACCATATGCATAATTAAATACAAGTATGGATTGAGAAGACAATGACTTACAACTATACAATTCACTCTTTAGATATATTGGCTACTTAGGTAACTAAGTCTATAGAATTTGACCAAATCACTGGTGAACACTTATGATTTGCATGATTGGATGTAGGAACAATACACCACTCATCAATTGGTAAAATCATCAATTCTTGAAGTCATGTGATTTGTACAACTTATTTCTATGAGCCACTTATTTGATGGAATTTTCTTGTTTGAATGGAATATACATGAAAACTAGTTCCTCATTTTCTTTTGGTATAATCCTCCTTTAGTTTTTGACTTCTTCTCTTACTTTTCTTTACTCTTTGATGAGTTGTGTTGAATATGGATGGGTGTCCTCTCCTTTTGTATGTTCATTCTCTTTACTTCTTATTTACTTTTTGTTTTCTTATTTTAATCTTTCTTGCATGTGCTTCTTTGCTAAACTCTTTTTTTATGATGTCTCTAATTTTTCTTGATAATGAGTTATGCCCTTCTTATCTTTATATTTTTCTTAGATGAATTGCCACATTTTCTTGCTAGTCTTTAAATTTGAAATTGAATTTCTAGTTTTCTTACAAACTAAATTGCATATAATGCCTTTCTCTAATTCTTCTACTTTAATGGATTTCTAAAAATTTTCCTCCAAATTCTTGTTTAATGTTTTTGGTATTTCATTGCCTTTATCCAGAATGTTCCATATATCATTGTGATTCAATAACATCTTTGTCATTCCTTATCATAATTTGAAATTTTATGTACCATCATAAATAATGCAACATTTTGGAAAATTCTTGTTTGGATCTCCCATGGCTTCAAACTTTACTTTGATACAAGTTGTTGGGTGTGATGAAAATTCTAAAACTTTGTTGAAAACTGATGAAATTCTTTAAAATTTAATATACCATGAGTCATGGTGTTACACCATGAGCTAACCATGAGGCATGTCCTATGAGAGACAATTAAATTTAAATACTATGAATAGCACAAGTTGTGGTTTGAAAGTAATACTTATAATATTTGAATCTTTGAATAACACGAGTCATGGTATTTTCACCATGAGTTGTGGTGAATTTTTCTTATCTCGATTTTGAGCCACAAGATGACCATGAATCATTATTGATAATTTGATCAATCATAAGGCAAGTGATGAGTGACGAGGTACCCATACACTCAACCATATGAATACGAGCGTTACACGTGCGATCCGGTCGAACTCCGCAGATAGACTAGTTGTGGCATCTAGATAGTTAGCCTTAGGTCGCAGTTCGCTATCTTCCCACGTGGACTAGTATTAGCTTTGNTACCAAGTAGTTACACTTAAATGCTTGTAATCAAGTTGTACTCATTCCGTGTTTTAACATGAGTTAAGGATGAGAGAGATTAACTAGGAAAGCAGTAAATAATAATTAATTAAATGATTAACTAAGTGAATGCTACAATGATGAAGTAATCTCGATCTTTATTGCCAGTCATGTGCGTGTCCAAGTACGTCACACTCAAATAAAGGATGTAGTACAATTACAATCACCACACTATGGGCATACACGGAGAGGAAAAGGGTTGAGAGAAAGAAATAAAAACACTTAACTAAGAACTAACTCCCTCATGATCTAATTGATCTATCTACCTCTTATTTATAGATGACCAAACAGGCTGCAATATCACGTATGCGATATCGCAGTTAGGCTGCAATATTGCGTACGCGATATCATGGTCGTCGAAATGATGACTCATCATACCCCCATGACTGAATGAAAACTTGTCCTTGAGTTACAGCGATTACATAGTGGATAGGTATGGGATTATTGGATGGTGAAAATGGGATTATGCCACAGTGTGAGAAGAAAATAAAACAAAGACACAACACAAAGAATGCGCTACAACTACAAAATTGTGGAACTCGTGTAGTTCCTGGTGGTGATGGCTCCTCCATTGGTGCTTTCCCTTTGTCTTGTGCTCCAGGTTTTGAGACTTGGTGGCATTGGAGTATGGCCTGGAGCTTCTCCTCTTCAGTCCAAGGATCCTGTGTCATCCATGCTAATGTTCTGATGTTTGAAAGAGTCGGCAGTTCCCATGGATAAGGTAGTTGCGGAAACATTTTATTGGCCTTGACATACCAGGCCGCAAATACCCGTCATTCCTTTTTGTAGGCTCTAGCTTTATCCTTGTATTCCTAGAAATCCACAAGCCATCGAGCCAAATCCGCTACAACACCTTTTTGGCCTTGGTAGCTTGCTTTCACCACCTCAAGCTCAGAATTTTTGACCTCCAGTTTTCCAACAACTTCTTGCATTCTGCAGATTTTGCTTCGTATTTAACATAGGTGGTTGCTACCTGCTGCTCAAGCTCTTTCCTCGGGTGCCCTGTTGTTAACATGGCAAGGTTGGCATATTGCAGGTTTGCCAACTCCATGTATTCTATCAGATCCTAAATCTGCAAGTCCCAGTTCTTAACTTCCGCTTGGTGGGCAAAAGCATATGTGTCCAATATGGCCCATTAGTTAATGTGTTGAACACTGATAGCATTGATGTGGGCCTTGGCCATATGGATCTCCTTCTCAAGGATCTATTTGTACATCCCCACCTGATCTCGGAAGTGCTCCTTCAGCTCTTCATGTCGTTTAGCATCATTTTGTCACGTGCTTATTTCAATAGCTATCTTTTGGCGAATTGCACGTACCTCCTCCATTGAGAGGGTTCTATTCTCCCTGGCTAAAAGACTTATGTCTTGGTTGATCCAGATGAATTATTCTCACAATTGATGGAAGTGTTCCTTGAGAACATTCTTTTGCTTTTCCACAGTGGTCAACCGAAGGTTATCGGCAAGGAGCTATTTATTTTCTTCCTGTAAGGCGTTGAGTGCTTTGAGATGCGCATGAGTTTACGCCTGTGCTGTAGAGGCATCCCAAACAGCCTTCTCTTTTTCATCAGCCACCTTTTTATTCTTTGTGATTAGCTTGGTTAGTTGCTCAGTTCTGAAATTATCTAGCTAGTCTGCGGGAACAAATTGCAAAGGGTCCAAGTGTGCTGCTTGTAGGGCCACGAGCTACTCTTGTAATTTCTGCACCTCTGCTTCAGCATGCTCGACCATCACTTCTGTTAAGACCAACTTTCCCTTTGTGGAAATGAGGTCTGACTGAATTGTTGTAACGTCCTGAGGGATGTTAAACAGGGACGTCGTTACTTGCCCTATCTGGAGCAATCGATCAAGTGCATCCTCATGTTTCGCAAGAGTCATTGAGGTTTTGGCCAAAATTTGAGCATCCCGTGCTCCTGTGAGATCTACTGGTGGCACAACAAGCACATTGAATGATTCTTTGATGTGGTCTGCGACCACATCTATGGCTCTTGCGACACCCTGGTGTTGCATGATCACCATAGTGGCCCCTTCACCAGTTTCTAACTCCACTTGGAAAGATGTCGTGTTTCCTGAGATCTGTTGTGACCAACTACTTTCGCCTCCTCCTGTATGGATCAACACTTCACCCCTTGTACGATCCAAAGAAACTATGGGCTGAATGGCATCATTAATGACATGGAAGAGATTCGTGTCATCATGACTTCCCCAATTGATCGTCTCAGCGATGACCCTAAGATGGCTCATCGACAGTTTGTAGTCTTGTAGCGGTGGCTGATCCTAGCCTGTGCTGGGCCTTGCTTCCTATTGTTGGCTAGGTCCTGTGCTTGGAGGTTGACTGGGTCCTGCAAGTTGAGTTGTAGTTGGTCCAGCCATCTGTTCTTCTTCTTCTTCTGATCCCAGCGTCTCGCCAGTGATTTTCCTTAGAGCTAGCGACTTTAACAATTCAGCATATGAAGCAGTCTAGGCTTTTTGGATGACATCATTAGTGTATCCTCTAATACCAGCACGTCAACAAAGCTTTCTGATAAGACAAGGAAAAGGCAACGCCATCTTCCCTATCTTCTGTTCCTCGAACCACCTCAGGATATCCATTAAATATAAATGGGGCAGGTTAGCATTAACCTTTCCCATCAACACTGCACATCCTCTAGCCACATACGTTGAAATTCTTTTTAAGCCCTTTGTGCGGAAGAGGTGATAAGTTCCAATTTTGAAGTAGATCCTCTCTTCCGTCGTCAACTCACCAAATGTCTCATCTTTGCCATAAGCCCTTTCCAACCAATCCCATCACACATCAAGGTCTGAATGGGTGGATAAGTGAGCAACTTTTGTCCCTATGTTCGAAAGGTTTAACACTTCCAAAATGGCCTGTGCAGAGAAATCAACTATCACACCACAAATATTGATAGTGGTGCCTTGCTCTCTATTGTGCCAAAATTGGTACATCTTCCCTAGGTACCAAGCACCACTTTTGGAGAGGGTAGGCCATAAGGGAGACCCCTTGCGGTGATCCCTAATAGCCTCAGGAGCAAACTCTGCAAAAGATTCAAAGTTCAATTCCACAATCACCATAATGAATGTGGACTTTTCATGGATGGCCTGAACACAATCTTGGGGCAACGTGAGATGTCCCTATTTAGGTGCTACAGTAGTTCCTCCTTCTACCTACTTAGACTGTACGGTAGGAGGATCCTCTTGATGAATACTGAACGATTTTTCCTCCTGTTCTACATGTTGTCCAGCAGGATCTTGTCTTCTGCCTCTCCTAGTTCGTTTGCTTCCACCTTGAGCAGGACCTTCATTTTGTCCATTTTTTGGGGCCATCTGCAATCACACAGGGCCAAGCGTTACTAAGGTTGTTACCAAAGTTAGGTTATACCTTACTAATTGCCTTAATTAATTAATTTTTTTATCTCCGTGTGATATTGCCCAAAAGATTGTAATAATGAGTCCATTTTACTTAGGTGGTTTCCAATTTTAATCTCCTGGTGTACCTAAAGGATTAAATGATTTTTTTGCACATTTTATTCTTAATTTACAACTAATTACCCTTAATAATTTCCTTTAGGCGATGAAAAATTCCAAAAAATTTAGGCGTTATTCGGTAGGTGTCCCTCCCCCACGACCAAGCTGAACACTCTAGGTTCAAGTAGGTTCAGATGGAATTAAAATCGGAGTACCAGCAAGCGAGATAGAGGTTGAGAAGCAAAGGTGTCACACTCACAAGTCACAGAGAAAAATTTGAAAAACTCCCCAGCGTGAATGGCAAGAAATGATGCTAAGTGTTGCAGGGGGGTCGCCTATTTATAGGTTTGAAGGGACGCGATATCACGGCCCTAGTGACATTAGGCACCATAATAAAATATCGAATTTAAAGGTTTTTCCTAGAATCAAAAGTTGAAATTAGGACATGTGACATATGTTGAAGGGGTTCTCAGGTAATTAGATGGTTTTGAAGGCACGAATAATGATATGTGGGTTTTATCAATAAGGACCTTGGGTGGTAGAGAAAAAGGCTATGTGATGGTACATAGGAATGTTGATTTGGAGGGATAATAATAATAGGAAAAGAATGTTATGAAAAATAGGTTGAGGTTAAGAGATGGTGGGTGTGAGCTATGTCATAAGTGAAGGTTACAAAAGATTACACAAGTGGGTCCTCCCCAAAGCAGGTTCCAACCTATAATGCCCTTGTGTAACCACACTTAAAGTATCTATGGGCATTAGAAGGGTTAAATGTAATCTGCACTAATTCCACAAAACACACACATGTAAGTATCACCGAAATGAGGTAATAATTCTACGTTACATACCATACAAGCTACAATTATATGAATAGTGAGATGAGACGAACTATAGAAAGGGATTGTAGAGATTGGGACATGAGGTAACTAACCCAAGGCACAATAAATCCTGCATGTAAAGCATGATTAATGTGTCATTAACCTGTCATTTCAAGATCAGGACCAAGTCCATTCCTCTAATCAATGACATCACATTATTTCACCCCATGATGAGCAACTATGAGAGTACCATAACAACAAGGCATACGATCACTTGGTGTTTTATTCAAGGGAGGAGTGATTTTTGTTTTGTGGCAGTTTCTTCTTTTCTTCTTCTTTTTTTCCTTTTGCTTTTTTTTCTCTTTTTTTTTTTTTGAATACTGAATCCAGGGAACCCGCCAACCTTCAGGCATGGGTGCATGTATTTCTAGTGGTATTGGATTTTTGAGTGCCCTTTTGATTACTCTTACTCCCATTTTCATTAGATCTACAAGGATCTTAGTACAACCATGTTGCATGATAACTCCCATAGACGTCACCAAAGAGAATCCACAAGTCCCCTTGATGTCACATCCTAATTATTCCTTCTTGGTTCATCCTTCTTCATTCTGGATACAATGAACACAAAATTAATTTTAAGTTTTAAAAATGTCAAGAATATCACTATACGCTCGAACAGAACCTCTTATTTGTAGAATGAATGAGTGGGTGTAATGGGTTCACTGTCCAAATAATTGATCGTCCGAGACTTGAAAACATAAAACACACCTCAACCAATGATCCACATGAGTGTTTTATTCATAGACGAGATTACTTGTAAAAAGACAAAAATACCAAAAAGATAAAACAAGAAATTGAAAACTAAAAAATTGGAAAACAAAAAGTTGTAAAATGAAAGAAAATAAAAAGTGGTTATTAATCCTACTTGTTATTAGAATGGGGGATACCCCCCATAACTAATCGGTTGAGGATGGCAAGGATTAATAAATGGAAGATGAGGATCCTTACATGTTGGAAATATTGAAACTTGGTCATACTTGCCCCATTGGGGTTCACACACTGGATTATTATAAGCATAGTGGGGCAATTTATATGATGTAGTTCCCAGATAATGAGTTGACCCACTATGATATTTGGGACCGTTAGATGGTATGCAAGGATTGGATTTTCGCTCTCCATTCCTGTGTTCATTGGTCCGTATTGTTGTTGGAGTGTGAGTTGGTGGCCCTGATGGAGTTACATGAGGTGTTGGGTTTGAAGATAAGGGTGCACCACAGGGTTGGACTTGTGCTGAGTTGGAGGGTGCAGTGGCCTCGGAATTGTGTTGTCCCTTCTAAGGGTCATTTATAAAGAAGGGATGCCTTCGATGTTGCTAACGTCTTTCACTACTGTTGGCAATACTAGCACAAGTGACGTTCGAGGGTTGTTACTGTGGTGCAGACACTTTAGGAACAGTTGGTGGTGATGTAGAAGGAGGAAAAAAATGAGAATGTTGAAAGTTAGGAGGAGTATAAGGTGCACAAGGTGGTGGTTGTGTTGAAGGCATGGGCCGATAGTATTGAGGAGAATGGTATTGTGGCATGATAGAGTATGTTGGCCCAATTGGAGAAATAGGATGTTGAACTAGATAAGCTTTTGGGTTTGGATGATATGAAGGGTCTCTCCAGTTTAGGGGTGGCTTCCCCCACGACTAGGATTGTTGCCACTATGATCGAACACAGTATCTCTATACGAACTCTGGATGTAACGTGTTTCCCCAATGCTCATGTAAATGTAACAAGATTGGGCATTAGCCCTTAGGGTGATCGTATAGGCAAATTTTGCATTCATATATATGATTGGCAATTGAGCTCCTATTTCCTTCATCCTTTCTTTTCGAATGTCTAATGTTTCATCCTGCTTCTCAGTTGTCAAAACTCTATCTCCAATAATATCAATACATTCTCCACACTTTTTATACGTCCATTCCAACATCTTATTGATCTTTGCCTCAACTTCTTCTAACGATTTTTGTATCGGCAAAGATGGTTCTTTCACCTTGAGATTGGTTGATTTCTCCTTTTTATGATTATGAACCTTTGTTAAGTTGATATTTTTGTCCTGTTGATGTTTTTCAACACTCTCCCATATAGCCATTTCTCCTTCTTCTTTTGCTACCCACTTACTAAGCTCTTGGACTTGATGGATTCATAGTTTGTATAGTTGGCCTTGGGCATACATTCCTCAGGTCTCTCTTGTTTCATTATGAATCCCATCGATGATATGGTACATTAGCCTTTCCTCAGAAAACCCATGGCCTGGACAATTGTTTAACAGTGCATAATATCTTTCTAAGGCCATCTCCAAGGGTTCATGTTTTTCTTGTTTCCACTCTTGGATTTGTATCCTCAAGGCTAATAGTCTTGCATAGGTTTGATATCTTTCGTTAAAGATTTCTACCATTTTTTGCCAACGTCATATTGAATTTGGTTTTAACGATCTATACCATACTTTTGCTTGGCCAACGACTGTCACGGGAAAGAGCTTAAGTTTTTGCCACCTGTTATCAATGTTATTCCATGCGCAAGCATCATAGAAGGCTTGTAAATGTTGATGCGGATCTAAGTCATAGCCTCCTAAAAAATTAGGGAAGTTGTTTAAATCGAGCCTGGGTAGACGGCTCTCTTTACGATGCCTACGGGAGATTCGAACAACCTCTTGTATTTGTGTTAGGCTTGTAGTCGTCAGTGGGGTTTCATCGTCATCAAGTAAGTTATGATTTCATGCATTGGGATGATGTTGCTTTCATTTATGTTTATAAGAAATCTCCACCTCGGGTTGCGTACTCCAATCTTCATTGTCATATAATTCGTTGGTTATCCACTGAACTTCCTCACTAGGTGTGGCATTATTATCGTCTTGTAGGAGAGGCATGATTGTGAAATTTGTGTGTGAATTTATGTGTGACTTTTTTTTTATAATTATTTATTTCTAAAAGATATATCGTTAAGTCCTTTATAGCAACCTTGTATGATAGAACAAATCTAGATAACTAGCATCGTCCCCGGCAATGGCACCAATGATGAGTGGCGATGTACCCCTACACTCAACCATACGAATACGAGCGTTACACGCATGATCCGATTGAACTCCATAGATGGACTAGTTGTGGCATCTAGATAGTTAGCCTTAGGTCGCAGTTCGCTGTCTTTCCACCTAGACTAGTATTAGCTGTGTCACATATGGTTTAGCCCAGAGTGAGGTGTATGATGTGTTTCTAACCTAATGCTACTTCTAAAGGCGATGGAAGGTAATATTAACTAAGCTAGAAGAGAAGGGTGAGAGAATCTAAACTAGCCCAAGTGTGATGAGCATCCATTCCTTGATTATCCATACACATCTTGGACTTCATGCATGACTACCACTGGGATTACCAAGCACAAATCCCAGGTACGCTACTAGGTTACCAAGTAGACACACTTAAATGCTCGTAATCAAGTCGTACTCATTCCACGTTTTAACATGAGTTAAGGGTGAGAGAGATTAACTAGGAAAGCAACAAATAACAATTAATTAGATGATTAAACTAAGTGAATGCTGCAATGATGAAGTAATCTCGATCTTTATTGCTGGTCATGTGCATGTCCATGTACGACACACTCGAATAAAGGATGTCGTACAATTACAATCACCACACTGCAGGCATACATGGAGAGGAAAAGGGTTGAGAGAAAGAAATGAAAACACTTAACTAAGAACTAACTCCCTCATGATCTAATTTATCTATCTACCTCTTATTTATAGATGAGGAGACAGGCCGCGATATTACGTATGCGATATCGTGGTTGGGCTACGATATCGAGGTCGCCCAAAAGACGACTCATTAGCAAGCATGAGTTAATCATGATTTGTGATCCTTCACCACGATTGAACCATGGTTCATGGTGTGTGAAAATTAGATCTCTATAATACCACAAGTTGTGGTGAACTCATGGTTTAAATACCTACAATACCATGACTTAACCATGAGTTGTGATCAAATTGAAAGTCACAAAATTCTTGAAATTCTGAAATCAAATTTGAGCGAGAGTTGATTCAATGGAGTTTTCTCAAGTTGCTCAATGTCCTTGGATATTAAATTGATCTAAATGAATTGATTTTGTGCAACAATTAATTGATCCCACTTCAATGACCATTGATCTTTCAAATTGAAGGCAAAATTTATTCTATAATGAATTTGGTAATAATACTTTAATGGAGTTATTGATGATGAATAGAATATGGGATAATGAGATAACTTGAGAAATTTTTGATGAGAGAATTATAACTATTGATGATATCTGGATAAGGAATAAAATTGATATGTGAGATAAGTATCCAAAGTGCATACTAGAATCAACATATGCAATATTCTTTAAAAGTTCAGTATGTTGATTACTTTGTCCTTTTGCACTTGGATTTGTAGCTAGTAATGAGATGTTTGGGTTTTTTTCATTAATGGTTTGATGTGAAACTTGTAGAAGTGACACAAAATATGGACCATCCCATCTCACTCTTTATATGAAATGGTATGAGGTGAAGCTAGTCATCACATTCTTGTAATTATGGACAAATTTCTATGTGATCTTCATTCCATATTCAACACTTGCATAGCTAGCAATTTAGTGATGTTTTTTTTTACCTATTTTGTGAGGTACTTTGAGTTGCCTAAAAATATTAATTTAGATAGTGGATTTTTTCTAATTTGTAAAGATTGTTTTTTATGTTGCATACTTTGTTAAGTATGATAGTTTGACCACTTTGGTGGAAGATGTTAAGAGAGATCCCAAGGCAAATCGATTTAATAGATAATAGTATCTCCAAGTAGAGAGCATAAATTTATATCATGACTTAGAGTAAGGAGCACAATTTTTATTGTGACTCTAAGTAGGACCACAAATTTCTATCATGATTTTGAGTAGGAAGCATAAATTTCTACAGTAACTCAAACTAGGAAGCACAAATTTCTATAATGATTCTAAGAAGCACAAGTTTCAAAAAGGGGAAATGAATGCCTCCAAATTTCTACACACTTGTATCACTATAATAGGAGATTTAATCAGTCACATTTCAAGCTAATAGTCCTTGCACCAATTGAAAAGATTGGTACAGCTTACATGAAAAATGATATGCCTTTTCTTTCTTAATCTAGGTTGCACGAGTATCTCCAAACCTCTATTAGATGTCAATGTTGAGTTTAACTTTCATGCCTTATAGTTAGTAACTGATAAAGTCAAATTTTTGGAGAATGCGATATCATATCAATGATGTCATAGATATGATGTCATAACCCATGTTATGTCATCATTGATACAATGTCTCGGGATGTGTGCAACCCTATAAATACCAACACTTGGACATATAATCAATAACTTTTCATTAGCATACTTAGGAAAACTCTTGCAGTTTGTTTTCTCAGTTAGCAATAGAGTGAATGCTCGCAGTGTGATGGTGAACAGTTGAACAGAATCTTTATTCAAGTGAATTGTACTTGAATGTAGTTTATGACAACAATAAAGATCAAGATTACTTTTTATCATTACAGCATCCACTAAGTTCTATTTGTTTTCTTAGCATAATTTTTTTGTTTTCTTAACTTAATCATTCACATTTTTCAAGCACTTTATTTTACTTGTTCATTAGTAAAGCAAAAGGAGTATGATTGGTTTTGATTGTTAAAGTTTAATCATTTGGTAACCCAATAATCATTTCACTTAATTCACTCATTGGTGAATTCACTTAGTAATCCCAATAATGGTTACATGAGTCCAAGGTGTGTTCAATAAGCTAGGAACGAATGCTCATCACTATAGGATAGAATAGAGCTAAATTTCCATCATTACTTGGATTTAACACTTAACTTCATTTTCATTATATTTGAACTTAGGAGTAAAATGAGCCCTACAACATTACATAACATATGTCTCACTGCGAGTTAAACCATACATTTATACTTCACTAACTCAAGGTAGGAAGACAACAATCTTGAACTTCACATCAATTACTAGCATAATTACATTGTCCATTTGTGGATTATGATCTGGTCACATGCTAGAACTATTAACTTGTATGGTAGAGTGTTGGGATTGCTCCATAACTCATCATTAGCACCATTTCCAAGGATGTGTCAATGTGTGTTAAGTAATTGATCATACAAAGTTCATTGTATCAAGAACCACAAAATCTATCCTTATATCTTAAACCAATTCCAATAACACACATTTAATTAAGTGTCAAATATACAAAATGGCTTCAACACTTAAAGAAAAATTATCACCTGTCAAAGAGCTACAAAAGAGTTATGACAAAACACATGATGATGCTGACTAGAGTATGCGTATGCAGACACAGATCTCATATGCTCACACTGATCCTTATTACCCTAATTTTACATTCATCTTTTATCAAGATGGACAGTTGAGGTAGAGAGACTTATAGGGTAATAGTGTTTTGCCTCCAGAGCATTTAGCACTCACCATGCTTCAAATAGCTTTAAGGGACATAAAGCTGAACCATGTGCAAGAGGGGTATCATGTGACCAAACACATGACTAGACCTTACCAACCCATAGAGGCACAAGTGCAAAGAGACACTACTATGGACAACAAACATGAGAATAACAAGAGAAAGTAAGTCAATGCTCCTGTTGTCCTAGAAGAACTTAATGATGATGCATTTGTAGTAGAAAAACTCCACTAGAATCATGGAGTTCATTCACAAATGCCTATTATTCATCTGGAAGAACTTGTCAAAGTACAACTACATTCAGCCCTTGCAAAGACACCAAGAAGAGAAGCAGAGGACTCTAAATACAAGTAAGACTCAAGGCCTAGAGTTTCTATAGGACCCCAAAGAAAAGAATTTTAGAGTCATAGAAGGAGAACTAGCCAACATCATTCTCCAATTGCTTCATCTTCCCACTCACAATCATTAATGGACTCTGATAGTAGGGAACAAAGGTTCAGAGATCATGATAAGAAGAGACGGTAGGCTCATGATAGGCATGAATATCATTGAAGGCATCTTGGTGAAGAAGATGATGAGCATTAACCACGAAGAGATAGGAACAGACGTGAAGAGAGAAAGTGATATGAGTACCAAAGGGGACATCACTACAATCAAGCATACTAACCCTATAACCATGAAGAACCCCTATTAGCTACTTGTAGCATGATCAACATCAGGAAAGCAATGTACATTCCAACCAAGCATGTGAGGGATAGTCGCATCAAGTGACTTGATATGAATAATATTCCTAAGTTTGAAGGAGGGTATAATGTAGATCTACAACATCACCATTAAGTGTTTCAAAATGCTTGTGCCTTATTCAATATCAAAAATGACTAATAAAAGCTTGAGTTATTTCCTTGAACATTCATTAAGAAGGTAGAAAGCTACTACCGATCATTAAAACCTAAATCAATAAGGTTGAGTACCATGCTTGAACTCTTCAATGACAAATATCATACTTACTCCAGGAGGTCTAATCTCAGAAAAGTGAATCCAAGGCTAAAAGTAAGGGACACACAAATCCCTTGATGTAGTGATAGGTAGATACTACTCTCTTTTACACAAATGCCTAGGCCATGGATTCTCCGAAAGGGAGTAGTTTAGGCACATTGTTGATGGGTTAAGGAATAAAACTATGAAAACCCTTGGGGTCTATGCCTAAGGTAGACTATCAGAAATAACCATCCATTAAATCCAGAGGTTAATTGATCAAGTGACAAAGGAGGAAGGTTAGTTGAAAAAGAGAGAATTAGTTGAGGAATATAATTGAGACCCATCTATCAAGAAAAGAGATGTACGAATGTGTGATAAGCAAGAGAAATAAATCTTGGAAGAAGTGATTCAGAAGAAGACTCTACCAACACAAAAATATGTTGATGACATAGCAACCAAGGTAGAAAAGATGTTGGACTCAGTAGACAAAAAATTTGCTATAGCCTTAAAAATTGTAGAAGAAAGAATTGAACAAGTCTTCAATAATGGAAAAGAGAAGAAAAAGAAAAGAGACTATGGAAGTAAACACTCTAAACAAAAAGGAAAAGTTTCTTGAGTGGAATAATGTACTAACTCTATCTCAGAAGATGAGGAAGGGTGTACAACATGCCAATATAAACATCCTAGGGTATTCTGTCTTGTGATGGCACATTTTTAGGAATCAAGGGTATATGCACTTAATCCAAGATTCATCAAAAATAAAATGTCAAAATGGTTACCTTACCCCCAAGGTAACTACAAACAAACCTTCCAACCAGCTTATTATCCAAGTGGAGCTTATCCACAACCATAAGAGCAATATCAATAATAGTGGCAACAACCACAAGTGTGGGTAATGCCACCATCAAGGGAATAATGTCCATATCAATAACTAGAACTTTATGGATACTATGTGCAGTATTCGATATCTCCAGGAAATGCAAAAATTCACACTTCATAATATTATCCACTTGAGTATTATAGACCTATGACTCCAAGGATGGATTCCAATCCATACATACATCAACCAATGGTTGGTCCATTAAGTTAACCTTCTAATCCTTTATTGCCCATGCCACCACCTATAATGCAAGGGGAGACACTATCATAGCCATAGTAGGAAAGTGCTACAAGTATAGTGAATATACAAAAGGAGGACCAGCAACACTAAAAAAAATTGAGGAAATATTGTTTCCTCTAGAAAAGGTTGGTAGAGTTAGGGCTTCATTGAATCATGTTCCTTATATGACAAATCCTCCTATGAACACTATGCTTCTACAACAATCAAATCAATAATTTTCATGCTAATAGATATAGTATCAAATTGGATAAAGGCAGAGACACTTCCTAACAAAACAATAGACCCAAAAAATCTTTTGATTTATTTACAATTAGCTAAAAATTCACCATGCAAGGCTCTACTAGACTCAGGTTCCAACGTAAATTTGATATCTCAAGAAACATGCAAGGCATGGAACCTACCACCCTTAAGGAAGTGCAACATAAGGTTAAAGCTAGCAGATTAATCTGTCACCATTCCTTTGGCATAGATAGAAAATGTGGTGAGCACCATCAATGGGTGGTCTTATCTAGCAAATTTCTTAGTGATCAGTGTGAAGAATGATAACAAGAAATTTTCTATCATTCTAGGAAGAGCATGGCTTAGCACAATATATGCTAAGTTAGAAATGAGAGATTTATCCATGGAAATCTCTAAGGAAGATGAGCAAAAAGCCATACATATGCAAAGAATTCCATGCATCACTGATGATAACAAAGGATGTAGTTGTAGATAGAAACTTCATAATGTCAACACAATCCTTACACCAACCCACAACAGATGTGAGAAATAAATGTGTGAACAAAAAGAAACATGGGCCACCAAACCAAAAGACACCCAATGGCTAGAAACTAAGATCATAAAACCATCCAAAACATGCATGGAAACATTTGATCCACTTATTAACTCCTACCCTAAGAAAATGACCCAAACTAAGAACTCACAAAAAGATATCATAAACCGTAATCATACATCAATGGAAAATGGAAATAGAGGCTTAAAATTTGAATTTAAGAATAAACAAGAAATTATAGTTGGACCTTCTAAGATACAAATACCATCTAGTCCAATAAGATATATATCCTTGGATATTCAAAATTCGATTACCATTAAGATTATTTGGGATAATAATCAAAAAACTAAATCATTAAGGATGGTAAATAAGAAACCTAGAGTATATGATCCAAGGGATATAAGGTCCATTTTTCAAACACTCACCCATGAGTTTAGTCATGGGGGAGATGCCTTACCTTAACTTAGAAATTAATAAGTGCTTTTTATTTTATTTTTTTTCTAATTATTTTTGGTTTCTAATTTCTTGATATACATTTTCACATTTATTAACAATTTTCACATTCTTTGATATTTTTTCATTCTTTTATACTTTTTCTTTTCTTAATCATTTGATATTATTTAATGTTTTTCAAATTCTTTCTCTATTTTCCTATTTTTCTATAATTTTCACTACTTGTTCTGTATATATTTTTGTTAATTTTCAATAAAATGCATGGAATAAAGCAAGATGCAATCCCAATAAGGTGAAGATTATTCTATGTTATCAAATCATGAAGGACTAATTACCTATACATTGAGACCATGACATCCATCCATCCATTCCAACAATAAGAGGTTGTTACCATGGCCATAATGATATTCTTCTCACAATAAAACTAAGAATAAATTTGTGATCATTATACCTATATAGAAAAGTAAAGAACCAAGTGGGAATGAAAAGGGTTTGACATCAAGGGAACTTGTGGATTCTCTAGGATTACTGCTATGAATTCTAGCCTATTGTTAAGGATGTATTATTTTCTTGAAGATTTAACAAAAAATGGAAGTAAGAGTACAATAAGTGTTACCGTACCATGTCACTAGAAAGGCATGTTACCCATGCCTGATGGTATTCCTCTAGTAAGGTCAACATAGTCAAAAATAAAATCCATGCACAAAATAAATTTCTAGAGGTTCCACTGGAAAGACATATTACCCATGCCTGAAGGTAGGCAACTTCTTATGAAACTCAAAAATAAAGAGTGCAACTAATAAACTCCTTTCTTGAACAACACATCAAGTGATAATAGTCCTTGTAACAGTGGTAGTCTTATGGTTGTGAACCCTAGGGATGACATAATGCGATGTCATTGGTTAGTGGTTTGGACTTGGTTTGAATCTTGGACAAAAAGGCTAATAATTACTCTAAGCACAAATTACACACAAAAATTCATTATGCCTATGATAAGATGCCTCACGTCCTAGTTTCAATAATCCCTTCTATAGTCCATTCAACCTCACTAAATGTTTATTCATAACTTTATAGTTTTTAATAATATAGTGTTATTTCTCCAATCTAGTGATACTAACATGTGTGTTGTGCTAGATAGGTATGTCTTACATTTAACTCCTTGAGTGCCTACAAACATTTTTAGATGTGATTATACAAGGGTACTAAGGGTTGAAGCTTGCTTTGGGGAGGACCCACTTCTATCACTATTGATGAGTCATGGTCTGTCAGGTCCTATTATCGAACCCCTATTATCAAAACCCTAATACAAGATACCAAGTCTGATAGGTCCCGATATTGGACCCTTCTTATCGAACCCCCAATATCGTAGCTACGATATCGCGTACACGATATTGTGGATTGCATGCAATATCACGGTTCCCATGTGAGCCTATAAATAAAAGGCTATACACTCGATTTTGGCATTAGTTCTTAGTCCCTTATCCAAACTCTTCTAGTTTTTCCTTCTTAGAGTTAGAATTATTTCTCAGTGCATGCCCGCAATGTGATTATTGTAATTGTACGGCATCGTTTATTCGAGTGTGACGTACTTGGACACGCACATGACTGAAATTAAAGATCAAGATTACTTCATCATTGCAACATTCACTTAGTTTAATTATTTAATTTTTATTGTTATTTATTGCTTTCATAGTTAACATCTCTTTACCCTAAACTCCTATTAAATGCGGAATGAGTACGACTTGATCACGAGCATTTAAGTGTGACTACTTGGTAACCCAATAGCGTACCTAGGATCTATGCTTGGTAATCCTTGTAGTAGTCGTGCACGAGGTCCAAGATGTGTATAGATGATTGAGGAACAAATGCTCATCGCACTTAGGCTAGCTTAGATTTTCTCTCACCCTCTCTCTCTTAGCTTAGTTAATATTATTTCCCATCATACCCAGGAGTAGCATTAGTGTAGGAACACATCATACACCTCACTCTAGACTAAACCATACGTGACAAAGTTAATACTAGTCCAAGTGGGAAGAGAGTGAACTATGACCTACGAGTAACTGTCTTGATACCATAGCTAGTCCGTCTACAGAGTTCGACTGGATTGCACGTGAAACACTCGTATTCGTATGGTTAAGTGCAATGGCACCTCACCACTCATCATTGGTGTCGTTGCCGAGAACGGTGCTAGTTCTCTAGATTAGTTATATCATACAAGGTGGTTGTATAGAAATTAACGATATATATTTTAGGAATAAATAATTACAAAAATTCACATAAAAATTCACACACAATTGCACAACCATGCCTCTCCTACAAGACTACGATAATGCCACATCTAGTGAGGTAATTCATTGGAGAACCAATGAATTATATGACAATGAAGATT
>MNCI01028502.1:25341-56384 GCA_015680685.1 Gnetum montanum | reverse complement strand
ACTACTATCTCATTGACATACAATGCAGGCAAGATTGACATCAGGAGAGGCATCATGAGGATGCTAAGGAAAAATAGTTCACGAATCCCTTGTTCCTACTGAGCCAAGATAACAATGAGGGTCCTGCCTTTGAGGAATTTTAGCATGAAGATTCTCTACCCTTTATTACTAGTGATGAGGGTGTGACCTTGAATCTACAATCTACAATCCACAATTTAGGTTCAAGAAAAGATGACAGTCAAGGCAAGGAATCAAACAAGCATTAAGATGATATGAAAAATAATGAACGTGGTTGTGATAGACAAGAGGGAATTGGTAGATCATGGTGGAGGCAGTTCTCCTCCCTCTTCACCCTCTTCATCTAGATCTACTTCTTCTTCCTCTTCTAATTATGAAAGATGCTGCAGAAGGAACAACCATGATGAAGGTGAGCATAGAGGCAATAATACTAATCACCATGCCCACAATAATAAAAAAGATAACAGAGGAAATCATAAAAGACAACAAAATCATGATGATGATGAGCCTCTGTTAGTGACTCAAAGTATGCTTAACATTGTAGAGGAAGTTAAGATTCCAGCTAGGCATGTGAAAGATAATTAGATCAAGGCCGTAGACATGAACAATATTTCAAGATTTAAGGGGGATATAACTCTAATCCATAGACACATTTACAAGCTTTCCACAATGCTTATGCCTTGAAAAACATTGAAAATGATTGGTAGAAACTCAAACTCTTCCCCAAGATACTCATCAAACAAGATGAAAGCTAGTATTGGTCTTTAGAGTTGAAATCTATCTACAAATGGAGTACCATGCTAGAACTATCCAATGATAAATATCAGACATACTTTAGAGGGTCTAGCTTGAGAAGGAAAATCCAAGGCTAGAAAAAGAAAACACATGAACCCTTGGATGCTACCATGGGTAGATATTATTCTCTCTTACATTGATGCCTTATCATGGTTACTCTCAAAGGGAGCAACTCCACCACATCATAGATGGGCTTAGAGTAGAAACCAAAAGAACCCTTGGGGTTTATGCCCAAGGGAGATTGTCTAAACTAAGAACTCATTAGATACAAAGGCTTATAGAATAGGTTGCAAAAGATGAATTTGAGTTACAAAAAAGGTTTAATTTTGTGATAAGGAGGAGTCACCACTCAATGAAGTGGTGAACAAGAAAACCTTGCCCATTCAAAAATTTATTTTTGATATTTTAGCAAAAGTTGATAAATTATGGGACACTTTGGATGAAAAATTCCAAACTACTATGAAGATTACTAAAGAATTTAAAGAGAAAAATAGTGATTGTAGTCACAGGAGGTGAAAAGAAGCTAAATGTGCATACCAAAGAGGCAAGGACAACGCTATTGTAGTAGAAGAAGTTATGGAGATAGACTCTAATGATGACATTGGTTGTGACATTTGTCTGTATGAACATCCTAAGGGATGTTGCCCTGTGGTGTCATACTTACAAGAGCCTAGGGTGTATGTGTTAAATCCTCAACTAGCATGGAGGCAAGCACCCAGATGATTACCTTATCCTCAAGGCAATCCAAGGCAATTTCATTAACAAAAACAAGCTTATTATCCAAGTGAAGCTCCACCCCAACAATATGAGCAGTACTAATAGTGGTACCAACCACAATCGTGGGGAATGTCACCGCCAAGATAGTAGTAACCTTACAGGCAATCAGATCCATATGGGTACTATGCTCAGCAACCCATTTCTTCATAAATCTCTACAAGCCACATCTCATTTCAGCATCATTATTATGCTCCAGAGTACCATCGNTAGTCACCCTGCATCTCCAACACCTTCATCCTCTACATCAAAACATTCTAATATCCTTCAAACCAAACGTTACCTTGGATTTGCATTGTGATGTTAACTCATGCTATTTGTGATTGGATCGAGGTTAGAAACCTTCCCATGAAAAGATTTAACCTAGGAAATCTTCTTATTTACTTGCAAATTATTGGACATGAGCCATGAAAGGCTCTTCTTGATTATGGTTTTGGTGTTAATCTCGTCTCCCATGACATGTACAAGGCTTGGAACCTACCACCTCTCAAGAAGAGCAACATCCATTTAGAGTTGGTAGACCAGTCAATCATTGTTCCTTTGGCATTAGTTGGGGGCATTGTGACCATAGTTTGTGGGTGCTCCTATCCTATGAATTTTCTGGTGATCAAGGTAGATAACTACAATTGTGACTTTCCCATAATTATGGGAAGGGCATGGTTAAGAATTGTTGATGCACGAATGGACATCAGGGACCTCTTCTTGGAAATATTCAAGGAAAATGAATTTGCATGACTAGAGAAGAAGTGTGTTCCATGCATCACGTACAATGATGATAGGTACAATTGTGTGCAGAAAATATGATCCATGAAGAGTACATTCATTAAAGCATGCAATTAGTGTGCACAAGAAACGTATATTCAAAGGTGCTTGTATGTAGTAGCCATAAAACAAGAGGACACCCAGTGGCTGAAAGCTGACTCAAATAGTAACACATTATGCATGGAACCAACTAAGAGCCTAACATGTGCCTATCTTAAAGGCATGGATGAACTTAAGCAAGTTCATCACCAACTCTCCAATCATGAATACAATGAAACCTATTGGGGAGAGTTGGAAATCCTTGATAATTTCAAGTAAGAGCCCTTAGAGTTAAAAACTCTACCAATTGGCATGGAGTATGCATTTTTAAATAATGGCAAGCTAGTTATCATCAATGCCAAACTTGATCTTGAATAAAAGGAAAAGCTATTAAAGGGAGTTAACAAGTGGCTAACAACCTTTGCTTGGTCATATCTTGAATTAACTAGAATTGATCCAAGCCTAGGAGACAGCCATAAAAGCGACCAAACCCCAAGTTGAAGTAGATTTTCAAGGAGAAAATAGAGCAACTACTTAAGGCAGGGTTCATCTATCCCATTGTAAATAGTGAGTGGGTTAGCCCACTCATAATTATGCCAAAGGAAGATGGCAAGTGGCAGGTTTGCAATGACTTCAAGCTATTGAACATGGCAACATTTAAGGATCATTTTCCATTGTCATTTGTGGACCAAGTGTTGGACACTATCTCCAGGCATTACTATTATAGCTTCTTGGATGGTTATAGTGGCTATAACCAAATCCAAATTGCACCAAAAGATTAGGCCAAGACAACATTCATAGATCCCTAGGGGACTTTAGCATATTATAAGGTGTCATTTGGTCTATGTAATGTCCCTACGACATTTCAATACCTCATCCTTAGTATTTTCCAAGAGAAAATTTGTAGCAAGGTAGAAGTTTTTATGGATGAAATCTCCACTTGTGGGCCTACATTTGAGTAAGCTCTAGATCACCTTGAGCAAGTTCTAAAAAGCTATGTTAAAATAAACCTTCAGCTCAATTGGTAGAAAAGCCATTTAATGATCTAGGAAGGCATAGTACTAGGGCAAAGAATTACTTAGGTAGGGATTAGGTAGACCCCAAAAAAATAAGGGTCATCCAAGGAATCACATGCCAACCAAAGACAGTTAAGGATGTCCAATCATTTCTTGGACACACCAGCTACTATCGATGATTCATAGAGAATTTCTATAAGATAGCAAAGCTATTGGTCGAGCTTATGAAGAAATATTCTTTGTTCATCTAGACTAAGAAAAGTGAACATGCATTCCAACAATTAAAAGATAAACTTGTAGAAACTCTAATTCTAGAAGCACCAGACTAGTCCAGACCATTTCATATAATGATAAATGCATCTAATTATGCCTTGAAGTTGTGCTTACATAGTTGGACGATAAGAAATGTCCATATTACATCCATTGCACAAGTTGAAGCATTGTGGGTGCACAATTGAATTACACCACAACTAAGAAAGAATTAATGAAAATAGTGTATGCTCTCAAAAATTTCAAGCACTATGTACATCATTCAAAAAGCACTATCCAATGCTTGGGGGTTGAACATAAATTAACAACACCATATCACCTTCAAGGCAATGGTCAAGCAAAGGTGACTAACAGAAAGATCACAAAGATCCTAACAGGAAACATAAGCAAATATAGGAGAGATTGGACTATTAAACTCAAAAATGCCCTTTGGGCCTACTACTCAACATGGAAACTCTCTATTGGCTACTCTCCCTATGAGCTAGTGTACAAAAAGCTTCCAATGGTCCTGATTCAATCTAAGCTCCATATACTCTTAACAACTTGTGATTTAAATCTTGACCTAAGTCTAACACAAAAAGAAAGACTGATCAACCTCAATGTGCTAAATGAAATTCGATCAGTGGTTCTCTCTTTGAATGAGGTGCACATGGCATTTAACAAGTAATCTCATGACCTCAAAATATAGAAAGTGAAATTTCAACCAAGAGATAAAGTTCTCTATTGGAATCACACACACGTAATCTAGAAGACACAATTCCAAACATTATGGGAGGAACCTTATATAGTTGATCAAAGCTTTCCCTCTGGGGTCATGTTAATCTACAAATCTGAGGACCCAAATAAAAGGTGGTTGGTTAACATCCAACAAGTAAAGCTTTTCCATGAGCCCAAGCAATCCAGTGCAACAAATACCTCGGCAGATGGACAACCACATTCAATTTTTCAACTCTCCTCCTTCCAACTCAGTCATGGGGGAGATGGCCACCCATGCTAACCACACACATGGCTCCTCAGTTTTTCACCTTTTTTTTTTTACACTTTGTTGATTTTTATCCATTTTCTTGATTTTTTTACTTTTATTTTACAACATCATTAGTATGGTTTATCTTTCTTGATTATTTTATACTTTCTTATATTCTCTATTTTACTTTATTCTTTTACATGTAAATTTTCATTATTTTTGCTAATAAAAGTGCCTTATTACCATAGGACACAATGCCACTATTGTTGTTTACTAATGATGGTTTGTGCTTAATGTTGTAATTGTCAATGTCTGGTTTCTATTTTTGAATTTTTGTACTGATGACTCAATCATGGTTTCTTTTCTATGGAATAGGTAGTGAGTCCACAACATCCACCCATCCACAAAATCTATGGTTTTCCTTGTTTTGGAAGTTTGAGGTCCCTTTCATTAAATCAACTTTTAATAAATTTGTGACCTTGGTACTTTCTAGAATTGGGAAGGATTCAAAGGTTTGAATAAGGTGTGACTTCAAGGGGATTCAATATTCTTTGTGCTCTTTTACTTACTTGAGTGCTTAAGTATTTCTCATAGACTACTTACTGTTCCATGTCAACCACTATAGGAAGTCAAATAAAGTCTTTGCATGGTGTGGTTTCTATCCATAAAGAAAAAAAAAGAAAAAAAAACATGATGGAAGTTCAAAGCACACCCATTAGACAAAATAAATGGGCTACATGTACTAGTTATGGGACTAGAAAGCCATGTTACCCATGACTAAAGGTCCTCTCTAACTAAAGTCCTATCTCACTTCCTACTTCTCTTTTCTTCTCTTTATGGAATGGTGGTTGTTTTGTGGAGCACTGTTGTATCTTAAAGAGGTGGATTAGTCTTGGAATGGTGATGTGAAGTCACTGAAAGAGTTTGGTTTTGGTTTGGACTAAGGATGGATCTTCTTTGATCATTTCTAAACATGAACTCCATAAGGGACTTCTTATGATCTTAGTTTGGAATTCCATTCCATCTTCTTCTTCATCCATCTATGCTGACCATAACTCACCTTGCTACTAGTGCCCATGTTCTTGATTATGTGTCTTGGTTTGACATACTTGAATTTTTGGCTGAATTCATTCTAATTGGTCCTTAACTTTTCATGATCATTAATTGATTGTGGGGACCATGGACTCCTTAGTTGAGGTTATGCAAGGGAAAAAATGGCATGTGCCTGCTATGGGGAGGACCCACTTGCATATATCCTGGTTTAGATATTTAAGTCCCTTACCTTAGACATTATTACAATCCTATCTTTTGCATATTCCATTGTGTATACTGCTTAGTGCTCCTTAAACTTTCATTAAATTCATTCTCTAAATCATTTTCTCTATTTTCTATATTTTCTAAGCTTCATTAGTCTCTTCTACTATTCTCATCATGTTTATGACTTTTTGGACTTCCATTTGACCCCAATTTCACTCACAAAATACTTGTATGAGTTTGACTAAAGCTAATAAAATTCAATGGTGGTCAACAATCATGTCGACTAGGCCTAGTCAACATAGCTGACCTCATCGATTGGGCCCCATCGATGCATGCCCAAAATCCTATAAATACCACCAAGAACTTTGACATTTTTACCATTTTCTTCATAACATGAGGGGAGTTTTTGCCATTTTCTAGAGCCCATAACTCTCCAACCATTTTTCCAAATTAATCTGTTCTTTGATTGTACAGATACTGAAGGTAAGCTCTTAATCGTGGGGGTTGTAAACCTTAAGGTTTCAAATGAAATTTTTTGAAAAATTTTCTAACTCCCCAAAATGGTTAATGAAAACAATGATATGAGAAACCATTAATTTTTTAGAGTTAACACTTCCAACATCCTTTGGAATGACTTATTAACATTAAAACATAAATAAAATAATAAAATAATGATTAAAATTAATTAAATTAATCATGATCACAACTTAGCCAAGTGTAACTATCCCAAGGAGATAAGGTATCTTAATTATTTCATGTTACACAATAATTGCTAACCTGTGGTCATGTTGTTATTATAGATGGTGCCAAGACCAAAACAACCACAGGAGGGAGGACCATTACAACCAAGGAAGAAATAGCCTAAAGCTAGAAGGGGCCAACAAGAATAGGCCCAGGATCAGTCAAAAGAAACCCATGCAATGGGGCCTCTTTGAGAGGAGCTTGATGTAGAATCTATTCGACAAATTCTCGAAGAAGAATTTGCAATAGAACAATCATAGCATGGGGAAGCACCAAGATCCATACCGAGGCTTGAAGTCACACTAACACAAGCTTGCCTCAATATCATCAGGCCCCATGATATCCAATGCTCAGTTCTCTAGGAACTAAACTTCGGTCCATTTCTAAAGCATGCTCTAGTAGAGGTGAAAACACAATTGCAAATCTCTCCCATGTGGCCAATCATCACTTCCAATGGGGAGTGGTATATGGGACAAATGTACCTCTTCTGGAACAACAACAAGGTAGGCTCCATTGTAAAGATCAAGGACATTCAAACGTCATACTAAGCTAAAGTTATCGCACAAGTTCTTGGGTTGCCTAATTCTAGGACAAAATTGGTAGAGTTGTCTACACAAGCTGATCCTAAGGTCAAAAAGGAGTGGATCCAATGATGTTACAAGGTTGACCATAAGGAATTTGATGTGCTCACATTGACAGAATGAGTACACTTTAAGATAGCAATCTATCATCTCAATTTGACAATGAGGCCTAACAAGGTGACTGCTTTTTTCACTTGAGCATGCACTATGCTAAGCGGGAGGTTACTAGTGAACCTTCCATAATTGATCTATTTAGAGATTAAGAAGTGCTTCAAAGAAAATGAATATGAAAGGAAAACCCTATTTTTTTCATGTCTCATCAAGAAACTTTACAAAAGGCATTTAATTTCCTTGGTGAGGGTTTGGATAAGTTGAAAACCTTGATCCAAACCCAGTGACATTGCAGATGGTTGTGGGGCTGCTTGAGCAACCATAATATGTGCCAGTGGGGGTTGCGATGTAGAGGTAGTGACCTGGCCCATGGGGAGCATTGTTGGTGCCATCCCTATGAATGATGTTGTTTGGGCCGTCCACCACCCAGTGGGTTGTGCCTTTGATGCAACAGCTATTGGTAGGGCTGTGAGGTTGGTAGGTTGTCCAGTTGGCAGGGTAGCTCACAACCCTACACTAGGTTGTACTATGTGCAAGAGCTGGTGTACTTGAGGCTGCATGTAGTACGATACCTAAGGGGGTTGTGCCATAGGTAAGGGTTAGCGGCCACCATATGATTGAGACTGGGTTAGCCATTGGTGGTGGAAAAGGTGCAAACGAAGGACCAAAGACGCAGCTTGTGTGTGACTAAGATGTGGACAAAGTGTGAACATATGACAATGTAGCCATGACTGACATCGAGTACGCTACTGGGATAGACTAAGAAGGAAGGGTGATTGAGAATGAAGCTAAAGGGCCCCCTTGTTGGTAGGTAGAAAGTACAGAATGGCTACCTATGACTAACGTAGGTGTAGGTTGTTGTGGGATCATGGTAATCGTGAAGGAGGCAGACAAGAAAAGCAGGTTTGATCGGAAGATAGTTGTAGAAGGAACAACTGTAGCATAGATCTAGCCATCACCCTCAGAGTGGGAGTCTAGATCTTCTTGTCCATCCTAGAATGCCTTGTCATAGTGGGATGTCGTATCCTGCTCCCTAGACCTATTTGCTCATATCATTTGGTTTAAGACCCATTGATACGATTTGGTCAATGGGATGATAATGTCAGGGGAAGAGATAAATTCCCTCCCATTCCGATGGAGAAACTCAAAGTTACGTTTATCTTTGAGTTCTTTGTGATCCAAGGGTATATTCACTTAGACCTTCATGCAGAGGAAATCATAGCGTTCTACGTCTTGCACCAAGCACTCAGGTAACAAGTGTCGAAGCCTAAGAGACTGACACAGTGCTAGCACTGCACTTGGCGGTCGCTCGGCACCTATGGTGTTTTGAGTTGAGTAAGGAACCTCAAGGTTCGAGGTGGGAACGACAGTGGTTGTAGGAATCATTTTGTGTGATTAAGGGAAAACTAAAAATGAGAAACACGAAAATCAATAAGCGATCGGAGGCTTTTCATCCTACTAGATTCCAAAGGAACCATCGTTGCAACCAATCTACACCACATGATGCGTAGACAACCACGAGGGTGTCATGTCTATGCTAGTAGGTGACAGGGTATAGATAGCATGTAGGACTACCCGTAAGAAGTAGAAAGGGCACCAAAAGGTCCTCCTTCTAGAGCCAAAAATTGTAGTGACTAAAAACATCGGTGGCTAGAACACCAAGAGGTTGCCAGGTGTACAGTTTAACATAAGATCCGTGCGAGGGTCATGCTAGAGAAAAATGGAAATGGGGTGCCCTAAACGGTCTAGTTGATCAGACAAGGACTTAATCAGTGTAACTTAACCTTTCGTAAATGTTTATTTTAGAAGTGACGTATGTAGGTGAAGCGATGATTAATAAATCCAAGAAAATAAAAGTAGTGCAAAACACAATGATAGTAAACAGAGAATAAAAGAAACTTGGGTGAGAATATGCACCACCCCAAGATGGTAGATCTAATCTTTGTTTTATTGAAAAGCATACAATTGAATATNTGTAGATGTGTGATGTTTGCAAACATTTTTGCAAACATTTTATCATAGAATGTGTGTCATGTCTTGGTGTGTTAGTAGAGCAAGCTTGTTTGATGGTTGAAGTAGGGGCAAGTGCTTTTACTCTGTTGGAGCTACACAAGTAGGAGTGTTGTTGAAGTATATCCCCACTACGTTGTGCTATGTTGCATAGCATAGCACTCAAATTAAGATAATACTTGATAAAATTTACTACATTCTATTGTGCCATATCCCTCACACTTCAGGGATGAAACAGGGCAGCTAATCTGGAAGACTAGCTTGTTATCAATTTTCATCTTGGACGTCTGATTGGTCTCCTCAAGGCTTGTTATGCTGCACAGCGTAGCATAACGTAGCAGATTTCTCTGTTAGAAAAATTTCCAGACTATTTAGCTCATCCTAAATACTTTTGACAACTCCAAACATGGTCCTTGTGTACACTGTCAGCCGGGTTAATTGTCCAGTTGGGCAAGCTAGAGAGCCCAGCAAGCCTGTTAGCCTAGGCAATAGAAAACTTGCTGAACTGTGTAGTCTACCCTTAGTGCCTATGTTGTTCGGATAGTCCATCATGACGCTGCACTTGTGGAAGTCTTTTCCTGAATTTCAAGACTCTGCTAAGGCATCAAGGTCCTGAAATTTTATGGTGTTTCACAAACAGGAAAGAATAGCACAATACACCAACGAGACACTTTGACATGCCCTAATTGCCTCATGGCAAGAAACGATGAAAGATAGGACTCTAGCCACCACAAAAATTGAGGAAGAGCAACAACCACCTCAACCACCTATGCAAACAATGAGGTTGGGTTTACAAACCATTGCAGAACATATACGTGAAATTCGATAATCGCTCTTGAGCCAACAAGAGAAATCTAGAGGGATTGATGGAGGAGAAGACCCTTCAGTCTATCATCCTATAATGAGCCACCTGGAGCAAGTGGCTCGATCAATAAGTCTACTAAAAAGAGTAGGGCCAATGTTCTCTGTCACTTGAACACAAGTACCTGGAAGAACTGATCCTAGTGTCTGAGAAGTAACAATATTCACCCCACAGTTATTTCCTGAAATTTCAGGAAATGCCGCTACTTTTTCGATACACTTGGAGGATGGAGAGGGGGTAACAGTCCTGGTGATGTAGCACTAGGGATAGTAGATTGCGGCTGAAGTGGTTATTGACACAATTGCTACAACCCTCAATGCACCGGCAGCACCTGTACTAGATGTACATGGACTTGAAGATATACAAGTGTTTGCCGAGACTTCATGTAGTAAGATCGATGCAACCCAACATGAAGAACTGTTGGACCGACTGGTGCAAACCGAGCAACGGCTTTCAAATGTCTTTGATTGTCCGAATAACATCATTGCAACCCAGTTGGAGTTGCTCTCGGCAAGGGGTAAGAGCCTCATCTTGAAGAGGCAACTTGAAGTTGCTCAAGCCAATTGTCAACACTTGGCAATAGAAGTTTTCAAATTAAGGGCCCAACTTGTCGATCTAGCTCTCCTCAACTGTGAACTCACCAGAGATGAAGCTTTTTAATAGCTTCAAGTCAAACTCTAGATAGTTGAGGATGAGCAAGAGTCGGTGATCTTTGATAAGTCCTTGGCAGACGTTTATGCATATCATCTAAATAAGGAATTGATAGAGGTTCGCCAGGAGAATGTCAGGTTGACCGCGGAAGTTCATCTCCTATGCAATGTTGGTGGTGAAAATAATCACATGAAAAGCTTTACCCACCAACAACAAGAAAAGCTAGCCAAGGTGAATGCTGATGTGAGGAGGTTGGCCACTAAAAATTGGAATTTGTCTATGGGGGAGGTTCATGCCTTGTGACAAAAATCAGCCATTGAAATTGCTGCTTGGAAAAGTGAAGCCCTTAAGTTTGAGAAAGTTAAAAATCATTATAGGGACTAAATGGGATTATAGAAGAAAGTGAATGAAAATCATATTCAAGTCGCCAAGGACAAATTGAACCAAGCGCTCCAGTAGCTCTAAGAAGGAGGCAAGGTGTGGCAACCCATGTTTGATGGGTTGAATGCCTACAACCAAGCTAAAATCTACCTCAAGGAACTACAGATTGAAGAAATGATAGAGTACATGGAGTTGGCCAACCTTCGCTATATAAATCTGGCTATGCTAATAGCTGGAAGACCATGCTTTGACCTAGAAAAGTAAGTGACCACTTCGTATTCTTTATACAAGGGCGAGTTCCAATTGCATAAAGAGATAAAATAAAAATTGGAAGCAAAAAATATGGAACTCGAGGTTCTATGCATGCATTTTGAAGGGTAGCGTGAGGTCATTGAGAACTTGGCCTGACAAATGAATGACTAGCAGTAGTTGCATACATCAATCCAAGCATTCAACATCGAATGAAAACAGTTTGTGGCCTAGTTTGTCAATCTGAAAGAACTCTTCCCTGCACTTCCATGCCCTTGGGAGGTTTCAATCCTAATACACATTAGTGAAGCTACTTGGATAGTGAACAATCCTAGAATCAAGAAAGAGAAAATGAGGGCTCTCTTGGAGGCTTTCTGGTTGCCTCCAAAAGTTGTAGTTGCCGCAGGGTAACCATCATCTGTGCCACCACCGCGACATACTCCAAGGGTTGGTGAAGGTCCATCAAAACCACTGCCACCAGGGACGGTGTGATCTTCTCCAGTAATTTTTTCACCTTTGAGCATATCAAAGAATCCAAGATCATGGGGGTGTTCAATTTTATCTTTGAACACCACCATTTTTGTAATTTGTTCCTCTCTATACACTCGGGCACATGGTGCGTTAGTAAAATTGGTGTTGTGTTATGTGTGTTGCGTCATGTGTGTCGAGTCATGTGTGTTGTAATAAGAAGTTCATCCCTTCCAAATTGTAATAAGACTTGAGGATAAGTTTTTACTTAGTTTTTTGGGTATGATGAAGTACTAAATAGTCAATGCATCAACTAGGCTGCACTGTATACGCAGCCACATCGACACGGCCCCATTGACGCATCTATCCATGCATCTACGTGGCCCCATTTACGCAGAGCCTGTTCTAGCCTATAAATAACTGTTCTTTCATCACACCTAGGTACCTTTTTGGTAGTTGTAGCGAAGCTCTTGCAATTTGCCACTGCGAGAGTTAGAATATTTTCCAAGTGCCTACAGTAGGTGTGAGAAAGGTGTTTGGCTCTTTATTAGAGCACTAATGTACCTAAGCCCATTAGTCTGAACAGCAATAAAGAAAATCTTTTCAAGCATTCCTTGAAGCAATTGGACTTAGTCATTTCAGCATTCAATAGTTTAATATTTTTATGCCTTAATAATTCCTTAAGTTTTCATTATTATTACTTTAATCGTTATCGCTCTTTTATAGCTTGTAAAAACCATAAGTACAACCATCTCGAACGTAAACCCAACACTTGGCAACCCATTGACACTTAATGTCTGGTAGCCCAGTAGTGGTTAGGGGATGGTCAAGATGTGCATGGAAGATGGGATTGGATACTTATGCTAGGAAGAGTAAGAGATAGATTAGGATAATTATAGATCACATAATATCCCATTTCTTACATTTCATTCCAAGAATTAGACCCTGGAAGATAAGTAAAAAAAGCCATAAAAATCATTTGCGTCAATCTCACTTAACCATCGCAATCAAACACATCATTGTAGCAACTGAAAATGTCAGTGACTGGAACATCGAGAGGTTGCTAGGCATACAGCCTAACCCCGAATTTGTGCGAGGGTTGTGCTAGAGAGAAACAAAAATCGGGTGCCCTGAATGGTCTGGTCGATCAGACAAGGACTTAATCGATGTAACCTAACCTTTTGCAAATGTTTGTTTTGGAAACAATGTATGCAAGTGAAGTGATGATCAAAAAATGTAAAATGATAAAAAATAGTGCAAAATATGATGATAGTAAATAGAGAATAAAAAAAACTTGGGTGAGAATATGCACAGCCCCAAGGTCGCGGATCTAATCTTTGTTTTGAAAAGGTATAAAATTGAATATGCAACACTAGAGAGGCACAACTTACAATAGAGTAGTATGGTCATAGGTCCCTGAACTATAGCTAATATCTTGCTACTTGGAATTCCTCTACTTTCCAATCTACTCACTAAGATGCCAAAATGCTAAACCTGTAAAAGAATGTCTTAAGTCAACCAAAATGCTCAAAGCCAACCGAAATGCTAAGAATGGCCACTATGCTCTCCAAAAGCCAACCCTTTGAACGCATTTCACCAAGGTATTTATAAAGCCAGATGTGGGAGAGAAATGTGGTTTAGATGCCACATGTCCTAGGTCCCGTAGAGTGCAAAGATGACCATGTTATTCTATTGTATATTGTTGCTACACTGTGACCATACCACTAAAATTGCATGTGCCAAAATCTAGAAAGCATACCAACAATGAAAGTGAAATGGAGCCTATGCTCCAGGACTATGTCTTCCCTACTCTTGTGAGTAGGGTCAAGCATAGGGACAATTTTGGGGATTGACCAAGGGTGTGCAAGATGAAGCAAACTTGCTGATTTTGCCCACTAAAGAGGTGCCAGAATGAGAATGATCATTACCAACAAGTTTTGGAGCTAACTAAAGATGTCTTAATGCCTCCATGCAAATTTTGCACTACTTAAGTTGTCCAGCATGTCGGCGTAGTGTAAGTAACTGCACACTATGATGTGCTACGCTACATAGCATAGCATAGCGTAACCATCAATCTTGAAAGAAGTCCTACCTAAAAGCTGAGAGCATCTATCTGAGGCTTGGTTAGACAAGCAACTGCAACTTTGTCTTTCATGCTGGAAAGCCTTCAGACCTACTAAGTTCATCCTTGGGACATTTTGTTGTTCTGCATCCTCACTATGTTATGCTACGCTATGTAGCATAGTATAACGTAGTGGCCAATGTGTCATGAATCCTTGTTTAATCTTCAATGTTTTATTAGGAAACTTTGCTTGAGGGATGAGAGCTAAGTGGGATAGGAAATTTTGGATACCAAAGCATTATCAAGTGTAACATTCTTGCTGGAGTCACTTGGTAGAGGGGCCTCTATGCATTCTATCCTTGCTATGTTGTGCATTCTGCCCCATGTTGGTTGAATCTCTGTTGAAGCCATCTAAGTAGGAGTGTTGTCGAAGTACATCCCCACTACATAGCGTAGCGTAGCACAGCGTAGCATAGTGTAGCACTCAGATTGAGATGATTCTTAACAAAATTTACCATATTTTGTTGCACCATATTGCTCATGTTTCAGAGGTGAAATAGGGCAAATGCTCTAGAAGACTGGCTTGTTATCAATTTGCATCTTGGACATTTGATTCGTCTCCTCAAGGCTTGCTACACTGCGCAGCATAGCAGGTTTATCCATTAGAAAACTTGTCAAACTGTTTAGCTCATCCTAAATACTTTCAACAACTCCTACCATGGTCTCTATATAAACTATCAGTGGGGTCAATTGTCAATTTGGGTAGGCTGGAGAGTTCAACAAGCCTATTAGTCCAGGTAATAAAAAACTTGTCAAACTGTATAGTCTATCCTCAATGCCTACATTGTTCTGATGGCCCATCGTGATGTTGCACTTGTGTAAGTCCTTGCCTAAATTCCAAGACTCTTTCAAAGCTTCAGGGTCCTAAAATTTTATGGTGTTTCAATGGCCCCTCTTTGTTGACATCTGGAGGACCTGCCCGAGAGATGTTGACAAAGAATACAAAACACCATGAAGAACAAGATGCCAACATTGCTCTACAGTGGTCGCTTAGATGTTGCTATGTTATGCTTGGGAGTACAGAGATGATCATGTAGGGAAAGGGGGCCAAGGATGGACTTGAGGGAACAGGTTTGGGAAAGGAAAATATGTAACAAAACATGATCCCTCGTTAGAGTGCTTATGAGGGAGTCGGCATGCATGGGCATCTTTCTTTTGCTAGCTTTCAACCTCTCATCAGAGTGCTTAGAGATGGTCATTTTGAAATAACCACAATGCCATTTTTTTGGGCACTTGTCCCTTTTTTTTGAGCTTTTTTTCTCTTTTACAATTTTATGCTTTTCTTCTACTGTTTAGCCATGTTCACTTGCAAACAACCTTGTTATTGCAATACAAGTGTTTCCTCCCCGATATGAGTTGTGTTACATCCATGTGGGGCTTTGACCTACCTACAAATTCTTTCCATGTGGTGAGTTGCATAACGCTCATCATGGACTTGGCAGTTGGGCATGTGGAGGGCTTTATATGCATTGGGAAAGCTTTTAAAAGAGATGTGAAAAAACTACGAGTATAAGAAATGAGGTTAAGAGGGTTAAAAGAGAGGGTAGGATGTGCACTCCCAAGTAGCCAAGCTAATCTAAGTAATCACTTTGGAACTATGTAGTGTCCTACTCTNACAACAGAGAGAAAACTAGAAGAAACAACCATCAAATGAAGTGAGAGAGAATTACCGCCTACTTTGGATGTTGTTGGAGTTGCGTGATGTCTAAAGCAGGAAGGCCAACTTGGCTTCTAACTACCACCAGCTGCAGAGGTTGGCACTGAAGAGGCTAGGAGTGGTGGTGATGTGAGTGCTTAGGATTTCCCACCCAAGGTAAACATAATGTAGTTCAGTTGTGAGGCAAGAAGCTCAATAGTTGAACGTGTTTTGTGTTGTGGCGATGGTGGGGGCTGGAGGATGGAAGCATTATGGTTGGGCCACAATACTTATGGGGCTCTAGCAATAAGTGCTGACAATGGGAGCTACTACCAAGATGATGAGTTGCAACAGTGGTAGCTCTGGAAGGTCAACAAGATGTCGAACGACATCTCTGGAGGATCAACAAGATGCCAGGGGCAATGGTGTTACATATGTTCCAAAGGATGTTTTCTTGGTGTTGTGAACTGCATTTTGGAACTACAACACCTTACCCTGTATTGTCAAGGGCATCTCAAAAGGTGCACGCTCACTTGCTTACAAAAGTTACATACACGCTAGAAAGCTTTGCACCGTGAACCCAATTTAAAGTCTTGGTAGATTGTCAAATGTGCTAGTTTAAGGTCCCAATAGACTGATGTGCCAGTTTATGGTCCTAGAAAACCATTACGCTAGTTTATCATCATAGCGAATGGTGGATGGACAGTTTAAGGTCATATTAGACTATACTATGGGTGTTAGTTTTATGTCATGGCCCAAAGACGTGTTGTGCCAGTTTAATGTCATAGCGAATGTACTATGCCAATTTATAGTCATAGTATAATATCTATGCTAGTTTTACATTATAGCATATGTTCTTTGCCAATTTTATGTCATAGTGGATGATCTTTGCCAGTTTTATGTTGTAGCATACATTGGTGCCTACCTTGCTTTGTATCAGACGTAGTATGGCTTGAGGTACGAGTGGTTCACGGGATTTGCAAACTCATCGTCATCCATATTAGCTAGCTTGAAGGCCCTATTCTTGTAGGCTTTGTGACTATGAATGGACCTTCCTAGTTTGCTAAGAACTTGTTTGCATGTTCACAAACAGCCTTGAGGACTAGGTCCCCCTTTTTGATTAACTATTGATGTAGATTACAATGGTGCTTTCGCTGCTGCTTTTCCTGGTACCATTCAATGCTATCAAGTGTTTGGGTACGCTCCTCCTCTACAGAGTCAAGGTCAATGATCCTTGACTCATTGTTTTGAGCCTTGTTCATGATGCTTGAAAGGATCATTCGAAGTGACGGTACCTGCAATTCAAGAGGTAACCCTGCTTTAGATCCATAAACAAGGTTGTAAGGAGTTTTACCTATAGCCATTCTGCACGTCATGTGGTAAGCCCACAAAACGTAGAATATTTTCTCATGCCATTGCCTCTTTCTACTGCTAAGCATCCTTTTGAGAAAGTTGATGATCACCTTGTTTGTTGCCTCTACCTGACCATTTGCTTGTGGGTAGTATGACGATGAAAATGAGTGCATGATGCCAAGGTTTTCACAAAAGGTTTTGGTCTCTGCACTAGTAAACTGTGGCCCGTTGTTTGTCACAATAGTCATGGGAAGACCAAAATTTATTACTATGTTATCTAGGATAAAGTGGAAAACCTGTTGAGATGTAGTTTTCCTTAGGGGAATAGCCTCCACCCACTTTGTAAAGTACTCGATGCTAGTGATGATGAAGCTGTGTCCTATGGAAGCCTGGGGCGTGATGGGTCCTATGATGTCTAGTGCCCATCGTTGGAATGGCCACGTGATCTATGTAGGATGTAATTCAGTAGGTGACACATGTATGAGATTTGCATGGCATTGACATACATCACATGTCCTAACTTTGGCAAGGCAATCTCATTCAATGCAAGGCCAGTAGTACCCTAGGTGTCTAATATTCACTGCCATAGCCCTAGGGGCTATGTGTCCTCCACACATTCCTTCATGGACTTCATTAACAATTTTCTACACTTCTACCCCACCAACACAAGTTAGTAATATCCCATCAAAGGAGTGTTTGCATAAAGTGTTATCTCCTACAAGAACATACTGTCGTGCTTGCTTTTGAATTGCATCCTTTTAGGTGAATGTAAAGCCATGCAGGGGTTCACCATGTTGAAGATAAGCTTTGATGTTAGCGTAGCATTCTTAAATACCAGTTTTGCTTATAGATGTGATGTGTACCGCTTGAGTAATAGGATCTATGCATTTTATCATTGAAGCGGGTAAAGTTGCAAAGAGATGTTGTGGCACATTCAATGCTAACCTAGCTAGTGCATCTACTACGGTGTTCTCGTTGCAAAGCATGTGTTGGATGTCTATTGTTATAAACTATTTCAGCAAACTCTTTGCCAAGTTGCAATAAGGCTATAAGTGTGAAGCTTTACAGGCATAGAATTCAGTAATCTGGTTGACGATGAGTTGGGAACTACCTCGGATTGCCAAATGTTGAATCTTTAGTTCTCAGGCTGCTAAGAGGCCCCTAACGATTCCTTCATACTCAATCACATTGTTCGTACAAAGGAACCTAAAGTGGTAAGAAAAAGGTTGAATATCCCTAGAGGGGAATGTAATGATGGTAGAAACACTACCACCTCACGTAGTTGAGGCACTGTGGAAATGCAAACTAGCTTCGAAGTGTAATGGCATAGGATTGATGTTGTTGACATGTTCATCAGGGAACTCTAGCTCTATTGTTGCCTGATCATTGATGGGTGAGGTTGTGAGCTATGTAGCTATTGCTTGTCCCTTTGTCGATGATTGGGCAACATAATGCAAATCGAATTCTGCCATTATAGCTTTCCATTGGGCTATCCTACTACACTCGTATAAATTGTTTGATATAGCCCGAAGTACGTTACTCTTGCATATGATATTAACTTTGTTGCGGAAGAGGTAATGTCTTCAATTTTTTTAGTGCAAACACTAGGGCAAGACAATTCCTTTCTACTTCATTATACTTTGCCTCATAAGCTATTAGTGCATGGCTCAAGTAATAAACTGATATTTCAGAGCCGTCGTCTTTCTTCTGACATAACAATGCTGCAATAGATGTGTCCAAGGTGGCAAGGTAGATGTAGAAAGGCTTATCCCTCTATGGTGGGTAAACAGTTGGGAGGTGCAAAAGCTCTTTCTTTAGGTTATTGAAGTCTTTTTGACATTGTTCTATCCACTTGAAGTTAATCCCATTTTTAAGTAAGTGTTGCATGGGGTGTAATTTCTCTATCAACTTCACGATAAACCTTTGGATAAACTGTACTCTACCTTGCAACCCGCATAGCTCTTTAAGGTTCGTAGATGGTGCTAGGTTGACAATGGCCCTTACCTTGTCAGGGTCCACTCATATCCCTTCCTCCGACACTACAGACCCTAACATGTGTCCGATTTTAACTCTGAAAACACATTTCCTTGGGTTGAGACGCAAGTCATTCCTATGACAATGTATGAGGACAACATCTAGATCATTGGGATGATCAATGGCTTCCTTAGACTTGACTGCTATATCATCCATGTAATCGTTTAATTTTTCCAAAAGGTAATCACTAAAAATGTTTGTGATAGCTCATTGATAGGTTGCTCTGGCATTTTTGAGTCCAAAAGGCATCATGGTGTAACAAAAGGTTTCCGAAGGGGTCATGAAAGTAGTTGTTAATTGATGCTCTGGGTTGATGTGGATCTGGTTGTAACCTGATAACCCATCCATAAAGGATAGTAAGGCATGACTAGTCATAGTATCTATGAGTTCATAGATACTTGGTAATGGAAAATCATATTTAATTGTTGCTTTGTTCAGATCTCGAAATTCTATACAAATTCATATACCTCTAGTTTTCCTAGAAACTACAATGATGTTTGACACCCACTTTGAGTAATCAACCACACGAATGAAACCAACTTGATACAACTTGGTGATTTCATCACGTACAGCTAGTGTGATTTCTAGTTTGATTTTTCAAGCCTTTTGCTTGACTACCTTGATACGCAGATCTAAGACAATGTTATGTTGTATGAGCCATGGGTCTAGGCTTGGCATGTCATCATAGGACCATGCAAACACTTTAACATTATCTTGGAGAACCCTAGATATGTCTTTTTTCATTTGTGGATCTAGGAGGGAGCTAACTTTTAATGTCTTCATTTCCCCCCTAGAGATAGTTACAGGTGTCTCACTAAGAGGTTCCTAAGTCACATCCCTAGCCTCTGAGTCTAAGGCTTGGACCGGATGTTTAGGCTAATCTAGGGATGCTTCCAAGGATACTACGATGTTGTCAATAGATAATTCCTAGTCTATTGATTCTGAGTTTAGGTTTCTAGTGAGCCTACCATGAGGGCCTGTCAGGATCAAAAGTGAACGAAGATCAGCATGCATGTCCGTTTTTGTTAAACCTACCATAATAAGAAAAAAAGAACAAGTCAAGTGATACCTGTTTGTATCAACAACATGTAATGAATGTTTGTAAAGCAATAGTGCAACATGAAATAGTTGTCAACTACTACGCAAAGTTTGCAAGTTGTCAGTTTAAGGTCTTAGTGAACCATCATTTGGCTACACTGTAGGTTAACATCCCATGTAATATTTTGTAAATCAGCATCACTAGTTTAAGGTCTTAGTGGACTATTTACAATGTAATATTTGGTGGGCCCACTTACTATGTTACCAATGAGTGTTACACTGCAATGGGATTTTGCTACAATAGTGCTATGCTACGAGGGCATCCCACATTACTCGGGATACGAAAATGATAAGTTTTTATGGAATTGGCTATAAATAGGGGATTACCCCTAGTAAACTTGTCATTTTCATTGTCAGAGCCCAGAGCCCACACTCAGAGCATAGCACAATCACAGAGAGAGAGAGAGCAAATAGGTGTAGCGTAGCAGCTGGTACAATCGATTCGAGAGAATAGTCATGGTACACAAGGGTGAACACAAGCATAAGGGAGTTTCCAAGGTAGATGAGGTGAAAGAGGCCTTGGGATGCCTCTCCAAGGAATGCATTGAGGTGCAGGGGGAGGTTCCATCTACTCGGTAAGTCACTACTCTATCTTTGCTTCCATTAGGTGATGTATCAGATTAGATTGTCATTGCTAGTACTGTCATCATTTTTGCAACTATTGCCACTATTTTTATTTGTCGTTTTGGCCGTTACACTGTGGTTGTCGCTACTCTAGCTACAACGGTGTACAAGTGTTACACTACAGCTGCATGTGGTACCGCCTTGCTACCATTGTTAGAAATGGTTACTGCATCACCACAAGGGTTTGGGCAGTTTTGGGCAATGTAGCATATGCTCAACATAACGTGCTACCCTTAGGGGGATTTGTTTTTTTGCCAAGTTTTTTGCGACAATGTGATGCACGTTTGGCATAGCATAGCATGGGCTATTTTATGTTGTAGGATTGGGACAATGAGGCACTGTGAATTCCATTTCATTTGCACTATTAAGGCTATAATACTTTTATTGCTATTATGCTACGTCATCATGTCGTGAGGCCCTTAGGCCGTTATATTTGTAGTCTGTCACATTGCTATGCTATTAAACCTGTAACACTTCTACATTGTTAAATCTATTATACTATCAAAGTTTCTATGTTGCAATGCTTGTTACAATGGTCTGTTGGCTATATTGCTACATATCTGCTTACACTTGTTCATTTACTAAATTATATGCCATGCATTCATCTTGCTACGCTGCGTGTTTCATAGTCGTCAAAGCTATTAAACAGGAGTGTAACTGTTATGTTGCATGTCTTTTACATGGTGATGTGTACCATGTAACTGTTATCATAGGGTACATTTGTTGTTGTTACCCTATGCGTGGCTTGACGGCTACTCTATGCTACAAGTGACATTTTGTTACGTTGCCTATAATGTTTAACTCTATTTTATTCTAAAGGGAAATTTGTAATCGAGGGATCATGCTACGCTACATGTAAATAAAGGGTCATGCTACATTATACAAGTAATCATCACTTGAGTCACAATGCTAACATTTAGGTGCTTTGTCATGCAAGGTCATGTTGAAACCCGTCTTGATTGTCCTTGAACTTGTAGGAGTCATGTGCTGCCTCAGTGAACCTATGGCCAACATCCCTCCTCCCCATGCACATGTGGGACAGTAGGTAATCTATTTCCAGGAGGACGCATGGGACTTCCTACAGTTCCTCCTTCGCCACTTTAGTGTGATCATGTGGTCACACCTATTGGCTAAAACAGGTGCTGTAATTATAGAAACGTTGTTGTCCAGGGTGAATTGGGGCATTCTGAAATTCTTGGCTGATGGCTTAATTGGGGATGAAATGGCGGGAATGTCCAACCAATGTCCAAGAGGCTTAAGACACTTGAGTTGGATCTGGGCGATGCTTGAGTACAAATGCTATCATTTATACAACACGCTATACATTGCCCATCACATGGGCACTTGCTTTTAGAACCCACCTGGGACCATTTACTATGCCAGTGGGTAAGTCCTGTAAAGGTACCATAATGCGTTGTATAATTTTCATTACACTAGACAAAGGATGCTTACTATATTCTTGTATGTTGCCAGGTTTTACATTGACGAAGGAGATCTTCAAAGTAACACAGATGCATTAGCGGTGGCCTAGACGACCCTGCAAGAGTTCACCTCCACTGGGAATGTGCATGTTGGTGTCATAGAACAACTTGGATTTGAATTCAAAAGCTATCCAACCAGGTATTCCAAATTCTATGGTAGGTGTAAGGAAGTTTGCTGGTTAGATAGCAAATGGGCATCGCACCGACCGATTACCGTTAATGATGTTCAGGTGGAACTTCCACCATTTCCTATGTCATTCAAACCTGGTACATTGTTATGCTCAAATGATGATGTACTTTCATTTTTTCATTTCTTTTTGTGTTTTTCTCTAACCTTTTTTTTATTTTTTTTTACTATTAACTATTGCAGTAGCGAAGAAGTCCCAAGAGGTCACTATGGTCACCTCCGGGTGTAACGATACCAACCTCTTCTTCAAGTACAGAGAGGTGGAGGAGATGCAACATTGTCTCTACCATGGGGCCCTAGCCACCCTTGCTCATAACCTTCAAGAGGTTGGGTTCATTGACTTATTCTTGGCCGTAAACCTGAATGTCTCGGCTGTCAAAATCCTCTCCCTAGCCGATTCCTTCACCAAGAAGGCTAAGCGCTTCCATACACATGTTCACAATGTGCGAGTGATCTTTGAAATTAATGACCAACTATTTCTAGACCTTTTCAATGTCCCATCTGATGGTCTCCCTATAGGAGAAAAATCTAAGAAAGATGCAAACCATCAGGGGGACATTGAGGAATGGCTAGGGATGACTAAGGACCGAAAGGGAATCTACATTGAGAAGGTTAGGCTAAAGGTGGCCAAAACAATTTACCTTGTCTCCTGTGCCTGTGCTTTCCCCAAGCTACTCTCCCAAGGAAAAATACTTGGAGTGGGTCAAGCTTGGATAATGAGGGTGGTCTGGAAGAAGGCACTCGCTACAACTAGGCCAAGTACCTCTCTGAAGGTCTGCAAGCTGAAATGGTCAAACTTAGCAAGAAGCTTGAGGCCCATTTCAACATGCACTATGCCTTCTTTGTAACTTGCCTATGATGCTTTGTGAAATTCTTAGTAGTCTATGAGAATGGTATCTAGGTATAGCAAGATCATAACTAGATATCGAAGCCATGGATCTACCAGGTTTTCTGTACCACCTGATCCCAAGATCCCCTGGAAGCTATCAGGAATCACTCTCAATAATGACAAGGGATCAGGTGGGATGTACCTTTCATGGCTAGGATAGCATGGGAGAGGTGCTCCCCATCAACACAGGCAATGTGTTAAGGGGAAATCATCTCACTACAAAAACTGTAAGGACCAAGCTGTAATGTAAGAGATTTCATCTTGCTAAAGAGACTCCCTACACAAATGAAGGGAAGGGGAAAAAACTACGAATCAAAGTTCTCAGAGTGCAACCCCCAGTTAGTGAGTATGCCAAACTTGTTTTGTTACTGTAGCGCTTGTTACGCTATGCCACGCTATATAGAATCGCGCAGCGTAGTGCCAATTTCAAGTTAGGATATTTTGCTAACTACGATTATGTTCTATGAGTAGAAAAAGAAAGGGAAAAAGAGGTTTTGGCTCCTAGAGTATGGGCATCCACTAAAGGGGAGGAGGAAGAGGCTTCAGTGACAAAAGAAGAGGTCCCCGCTAATGAGGGAGAGGCCCCTGTCGATGACCTCATCTTAGAAAGTGCTTTGATGCTCGAAAGGTAGATGAATCTTGAGGATGCTACCACACTTTTGGGTTAGCTAGAAAGAGGGGGGCTGCAATTGGATGCTGGTGAGTTTAACTAATTGCTTGATAGTTTCTCAATGGGTGATCCCCCTACTATCACCCCTGAGGGTTCACTGGGTAGGAGCTTTGCACTAACGTGTCATTTTCATCAGCTCAATTGTTATCCTCTCTACTATGGCTAACACATTTATTGTACAGTGGACACCACCATTGATGCCCATGACCCTTCTTCTTCCATCCATCTCCGTCCCTAAACCAAGATCCCTGACAAATTCACCTTCATTAAGTGGTTGATGACATGATCGATCGCTTAAAGTAGATCGATCTTGAGATCAGTATGCTACAATTGCTACGTTAGGCTGTTGCAATTGTTACTACCCCCCTTTTTTGTATTACTATGACTAATGTTCTTCCATGCATGATAGCCTCCCATCTCAAGTGAGACCCTGGATAGGCCATCGAGGTCGATGCTGTGCCCAAACTTCCACCAAAGATGACTGAGGTACCTCGTCACATTTACAATGAAGTGAGTACATGTGCATTGTACTCATCACGCTCCTTATGGGAGTGTAGGCATGTGAATGAGGACCTCTAGAAGAGGGTATAGAAACTCAAGAAAGAGAAGACTAACCTAACCATAGAGGTGGAGGATCTCTAATCCAAGAATGAATTCCTATTGGCTTTTAACACCAATAATGGTAGTTGACGTACATCTGTGATTGACTATGTTAGATACTGGATACCAATCATGAAATTATTGAATAGTGTATGCAAATGGACCTCCTAGCATAGAAGAACCAGGAATAGAAAGACTATAGCACCAAGGTTTACAAATGGGGGTAGGCACAAAAGAATCATAAACATATGTATAAGATGAAAAGTGCTACCTATCATAAATAGTACCGAGATGCTACTATTGAATTGCATACCCTTATGTTATTTCTTGAGAAATTGGTGCTTCCAATGCTTATGGGAAATTCATATAATAAGTGATGGTAAGTGAGTCTCCTGAAAGGGAGGTGACCCTACCTATCGAGGAGACCACCACCACCACTTTCTCCCCAGAACCACCTAGATGGACAATGGTGGAAAAGGGGAAGGTTGCAGCAAGCGCTGACCTAGGAGAGGAAAATTGGGCCAACCTCACTGAGGAGGAGATCTTACAAAGCCTTGCGGCTGGCATGGATCAGATAGCCCCCGAAATGGATGTGGGGCCATCTCGAGTTAGTCACCTTTTGTTACATTATGGCTTCTTTTTTAAGAGCTTTTATTGTGAATTGACTAACTGTTTTATTTTTTGCCTTATGCAGAATCCGAATGAAGATGTGGAACGTAGTGGGGTAGGAGACAGTGGTGGAAATGAAGACCCATAGTGTGAACAACATAAAATTTCATTATTTTTATTTTTTGAATTCAATTGATTTGTAAATGTTATTGATTAACATTGAATGAAGGACAAAATTGAAATAATGTATTTTATTTCGATTGATATATTTCATTTATTTTTTATCCTTTTGGGCTCCTTAAGAGCCTCTCGTTCTATTTAAGGTCATTTCAAGCCATTGCTCAATGAATATATTTTTTTTATTTTTAATGTATTTTTTGTTTTCTTTTCTTTTTTACTCCAAAGTAGTAAAATTGCTAGTTTTAGGCCTTGGCAGGCTGCAATGGATAGTTTAGGGCCATTCTGGGCCGTCACTAGTTTTAGGTCATTTCAAACAATCACTAGTTTTAGGCCATTTTGGGCCATCGCTAGTTTTAGGCCATTTTAGGACCTCATAGGGTGATAAAAAAAAGATTGTTAGTTTTAGGCCTTAGTAGGGCATTATGTGATGCAAACAATGGACGTAATGTGAACAATGTAAACAATGAGGAAGATGCTAACGTAAACAATGAATAAAGAGCAAAGAATGTGAACAGTGGACATATCATTGATGCAAGCGGTAATCATGGTGGAAGCAGTTAAGTAGTTACACTAACACAAGTAGTGATCATTCTCATAATTGCTTCCTAACCCATCATGGGCTCAGTGATGCGTACGGCTAAGGGGCCTTATTATGATACTCCTTTATGTCATCATCTACTATCTGAAAGGGTAGCTCAGCTCATGTTGCTTCTTTGTTTGAACTAGTTTCAACTTGTTTAGATGCTTCAGTTTGAATGGGGGTTCAGTCTTCAAAGATTTCAATCTCTGATCCTTGCTCCATTCCTACATTGTTTATGGCTCAGGAAGCCACTTCATCGCTATGAATTACCACCTTTCCTCCCGCATAGGGCAAGTGAATCTCCTGGTGTATTGGAGAGGAAACAGCCCTCAATTGGGACAACCACGATCTCCCTTGGATCAAGTTGAACCCAGGCATTTCTTCTACCACTATGAATACTACGCTTGTGGGGAACTTGTCCCCTACTACAAAGTTGATACATACAATTCCTTTTACTTGCACATGTGTCCTGTTAAATGATTTTAAGTAAGATGTCGTCATGGGCTTGATTTGATTGACCAAGCCAATTTGTCCAATATGGAAAAGGGGATGACATTAGTAGTGGCCTCATCATCAACATGTACCCTTCGAAACATGCACTAACCAACTAGAATTATGATGAACATGGGTGTTTTTGTTACATGACCCTTTTCAGGTCATCCTTAATGGACTCATCATGGAATGTTAACTAAGATGGCCATGGTTCCTTGGCTGTAGAGGGAAGAATAATACTGTGAATCACTTTCTCCTCTGCCAGCATGTTTTCGTCGATCGGTATGGACGTTAACATGCTAACCATGGCCTCATGATGTGCAGTAGAAGTCATTACCAAGTCATATAGGCTCAAAGTTGTGTTCTTCTGTTTCAGAGCCTATTTAACTTGGGTGAGGACGTTGAACAGATCCTACCACCATCTTTCCTATTACCCTTTTCCTCCTCCATTCATCCTAGGAGATGAATCTCCTAAGGAGGGGGAGCTTTAGGTTAAGGATTTTACTTTCTTGGATGGGACAGTGGTGATTGCTTCTATGCAACATTATCAGTTGTTGATGATGAGGACATTGTAGGCATCGAGGATAAGGGGGTAGGCTTGGGAGGACCTAAGGTAGTGCATTCCTTGGCCATCTTGTCCACCAAACCCTCTTCTTATTTTTTTGAATGAGAGGGCCATGGGTTTGTTTTAGTTGCTTGGCTCTATGTGGTATGGGCACTTGAATGTTTTGGCACCTTAATGACGAATGGTGATCGTGGTGTTGGTGTCAGCAACAGTGTGTCTTTGAGCACAAAAGGCGTAGGGGCAGATGTCTTAGGGGGAACCTTAAGGATGAATGGTTGTTATTTTTTTTTGCTGTTTTTAGTGTCACCATGCTATGTTGAGGCACATGTACCATGAATGGTTCATGTGGTGGTTCTGGGTTACTATCAATGTCAATTGTGTTGATGATATACCCCACATTGTTGGCATTGAGGGGGTCCTTGTAAATGTGCATGGACTGGTTTTTAGGGTGAACAGGACTACTTTCATCTAGGACAAGCTTGCCCTGATCAATCATGTGTTGAATATCGTTTTTCAATGCCAGATAGTAGTCCATGTCATGACCACAAGTTGATGGTAGTCACAGAACCGTTCTAGCCTGAAATTCTTAGGAACTTACAGCTCATTGGGCATGCCCAAGGAGGGGTTCCTAAGAAGTTCACAATACTGCTTATGATGTTTAATCGCTTCCTTTGACATCTGCTTATGCTAAATATATCTAGCCCCCAACAATTGCTTCAGGAGTTCTGAAGGCTTAACGAGTAAAGGAGTGTACTTAGAGTGATCCTTGTGCTTGAAGTTTGGTTTAGGCTAGGCTGATGCCTCAGGTGCTGGTGTTGAGGGCTAACCAGTGTTGCTTGAGCTAGATGTTGTTGCTATGGCCACCTTTTTGTTGTTGTTGTTGTTAGGTTTAGTATCGTTACCCACTATGGCCACCATGGCTGTTGTGGCCTTGCCCTTTCCTTTGTCCTTTTTGATATATGCATTTTTGTATGCGACATAGGCCAAGTCTCTGCTAACTTCGGCCACATCTTGGATGCTCTTGGTTTGAGCAAAAGCTTGACTGAGGGAGTGCGAGGCTAGGTAGTACAGCTTTGACTTAATGAAGTCGTTTACTTCCCCCTTTAAAATAGCCAAAAAATGGGCATCTGCGATAGGCTTGCGTATCTCATTCAAGGTGACGCTCCACCGCTGTATGAATCTTTGCACAGACTCTAGTGGGTCTTGCTTGACGCTCATTAACTGGTCCAACATGACCTCCAGTTTCAAGTTATACTTGAAGCAGGTCATGAACTGACTTAGCAGCTCCTCCAGAGTTGAGATGGAGGTGCATGGGAGTGCACAGTACTAGTCTAGAGTTGTGAATGGTGTTAGTTGGGCCATCCACCACCTAGTGGGTGGTGCCATTGATGCAATGATCTGTGGTGGGGTTGATAGGTTGCCTGGTTGGTGGGAAGACCCACAGCCCTACATTGGGTTGTACTATGTGCTGAAGTTGGTGAGCTTGGGCATGCACGTAGTATGATACCTAAGGAGGTTATGCCATAGGTAAGGATGAGGTTGGTGCCCACCACATGATTAAGACTAGGTTAGCCATTAGTGGTGGGACAAGTGCAGATGAAGGACTAAAGGCAAAGCTTGCATGTGACCAAGACGTGGGTGAAGTGTGGACATATGGCAATGTAGCTGTGACTGACGTTGGGTATGCTGCTAGGATAGACCAAGAAGAAAGGGTGACTGAGAACGAAGTTGAAGGACCCCCCTTGTTGGTACATAGAAGGTATAGGATGGCTTCCCATGGCTAACATAGGTGTAGGTTGTGGCAAGGTCATGGTAATCGCAAAGGGGGTAGACAAGAAAAGTGGGTTTGATCAAAAGACAGTTGCAGAAGGGATAGCTATAGTATAGATCTAGCCACCACCTTCAGAGTGAGAGTCCAAGTTTTCTTGTTTATCTTGGAATGCCTTGTCATAATGGGATGTTTTATCTCACTCTCTAGACCTATTCACTCATATTATTTGGTTTAAGACCCATTGATGTGATTCGGTCAATGAGATGACAACGTTAGAGGAAGGGATAAATTCCCTCTTGTTCCGATGGAGAAACTTGAAGTTACGTTTGTCTTTGAGTTCCTAGTGATCCAAGGGTATATTCACTTGGACCTTCGTGCAGAGGAAATCATAGTTCTCTGTGTCTTGTACCAAGTCCTCAGGTGATAGGTGTCGAAGCCTAAGAGACTGACATGGCACCAACACTAGGCTAGGTTGTCACTGGGCACCTATGGTGTTTTGAGCCAAGTAAGGAACCTCAAGGTTCAAGGTGGGAACGAAAATGGTTGTGGGAATCATTTTGTGTCATTAAAGGAAAACTGTAAATGAGAAACACATAAATCAATAAAAAATTAGAGGCTTTTCGTCCTGCCGAGTTCCAAAGGAACAGTCATTGCCACCAGTCTACACCACACAATGCATAGACAACCACAAGGGTGTCACATCTATGCTAGTAGATGATGGGGTACAGATAGCATGTAGGATTACCTGCAACACATAGAAAGGGCACCAAAAGGCCCTCCTTCTAGCACCAAAAACTGTAGCAACTGAAAACATCGGTGGTGGGAACACCGAGAGGTTGTTAGGCATACAGCCTAACCATGGATCCGTGCAAGGGCCGTGCTAGAGAGAAACAGAAATGGGATGCCCTGAATGGTCTGGTTGATTAGACAGGGACTTAATTGGTGTAACTTACCTTTCGCAAAAATTTATTTTGGAAACAATATATGCGAGTGAAGCAATGATCAAAAAATGTAAAATGATAAAAAATAGTGCAAAATACGATGATAGTAAATAGAGAATAAAACAAACTTAAGTAAGAAAATGTACTGCCCCAAGGTCATGGATCTAATATTTGTTTTGAAAAGGTGTAAAATTGAATATGAAACACTAGAAAAGCACAACTTATAGTAGAGCAATATGGTCATAGGTCCCTGAACTATAGCCAATATCTTACTACTTAGGATTCTTCTACTTGCCAATCCACTCACCGAGATGCCAAAATGCTAAACCCGCAAAAGTATGTCTTGAGTCAACCAAAATGCTCAAAGCTAACCGGAATGCTAGGAATGGCCACTATGCTCTCCAAAAGCCAAACCTTTGAACATTGTTCATTGGGGTATTTATAGAGCCAGATGTAGGAGAGAAATGTGGTTTAGATGTCATGTGTCCTGGGTCCCGCAGAGTGCAAAGGTGACCATGTTATTCTTCTGTGTATTACTGCTACACTGTGACCATACCGCTAAAATTGCATGTGCCAAAATCTAGAAATCATACCAACAATGAAAGTGAAATGGAGCCTATGCTCTAGGACTACGTCTTCCCTACTCTTGCAAGTAGGGTGAAGTGTAGGGATAATTTTGGGGATTGACCAAGGGTGTGCAAGATGAAGCAAACTTGTTGATTTTTCCCGCTAAAGAGGTGCTAGGATGAGAATGATCATTGCCAACAAGTTTTGGAGCTAACTGAAGATGTCTTAATGCCTCCATGAAAGTGTTGCACTACTTACACTGTCCAGCATGTCGATGTAGCATAAGTAACTACATGCTACGCTATGCTACACTATGTAGCATAGCATAGCATAACCACCAGTCTTGAAAGAATTCCTACCTAAAAATTGAGAGCATCTATCTGAGGCTTGGTTAGGAAAGCAACTACAACTTTGTATTTCATGCTGGAAAGCCTTCAAACCTACTAAGTTCATTCTTGGGGCTGTTGGTGACCGTTTGGGACACGACCGTCAACGAGTGTCCTCGAACAGGATTTAGGTGCCTGCTGGTCTCTGGCAACACCAAGGCCCAGATACCTCCAAATAAACTCAGTAGCTAATGTGAGTATGTGTGTGTGCTGTTGCGGCGTGTGGTTGTGTAAAATGTAACAATTGCATTGTGTGTGAACTACAAATGACTTACTTTAAAGAGATTCAGCCAACTTTGCCAAGTACTG
>MNCI01028502.1:7372-24639 GCA_015680685.1 Gnetum montanum | reverse complement strand
TGAAGCCTTTTTATAGGGTTCAAAGGTAGGTAGGGAAGTTCCAAAATATCTTGGGTGGTTTTAACCACCATAGAGACAAAAAAGCTACAATGGACAAGTGTCCTATTCCATGGCCAAGTGTCTTCATTCAGTTGCCAAGTGTCTTCATGTAGTTGTCAAGTGTCTTCATGCAGTTGCCAAGTGTTCACCATGGAGAGAAACAAGTTGCAGTTGACACGTGTCCCATGCAGTTGACAAGTGGCCTTTCAGTCGTCAAGTGTCTTCGTTCAGTTGACAACTGGTCACCATGAAGATAAACAAGTTGTAGATCACAAGTGTCCTTGGTGGTTGAGAAGTAGCCCATTTAGTTGACAAGTGACCATTTTGGAGACAAAATGGCTATAGTTGACAAATGGCCTTGGTGGTGGTTATAACCACCACTTCAATTGAAAGGCTACAATTGTCATGAAATTACAACATTTATAAGAAATATAAAATGAAGCCAAGTATCTAGTGCCTATATTTACCATAGGTTTAAATATTTATAGGTGAAATCTTCTATATGATTAAGCTCTGTCACATCACTCTTTATAGTTCTTTCCAAATCTTGATCTCCTTCAAAATTTTTATTACAAGAACTTTCAATTTCCAAATTTTCGATCAAATCAAGATCTCCATTAGTATTTTTGATTTTTGTGTGGAATGAAGCTTTAATTAATTGGTATATCAATTCTCCCAGATTACTTTGCATCAATAGGATCATCTATTTTATCCAAATCAATGGTGCCTTCGTAGGATAATGGATGGAATAAATTATCTTCACACAAGACATCCTTATTTGAAGAAAATCGGAAGGTAGGATAAAGAACTTTGGAACCAACGGCGTTATTCAAAACATGGTCCCATAATTTACTTCTTGCCTACCACCGTAAAACAAGGCCCTGCCGCGTTGTACCACATATCAATCTGAAACCTCCAAGCATGGGGTAATGGTTTCTATTCCAAAACTATAGAATGCCTCTGTATTCTTTGGAACTGTAACCCTAAAATATCGCAGAGGTTTGCCGTTTTTTAGCAGAAAAAAAAACGCAGAAAGGATTCTCTCCTCGTCTTCACTCCTGGCCGCAGTGTAGATCTGATCCTCCATCCATGCGCTGTGGAGCAAGGCCCTGGCCCTGACTCGCGCGTCTGGTGTTTCAGATCTATCTTTCATGATTTTTTTTATCACCAAGGTTATAAAGCATCGTTTTATCAGTCAGGAAGTAACTTGTTTCTGCCTTTTATCTGTTTTCAAAACAATGGCAGCGCACGCGATCATTGAATTGATGAGGGTTTCAGTTTTGCTCATCTTCAGAGAGCATCTCGTTGCCGCTCTGCGCCATTCAAGTCAGTGCTCTGTGCCAAGCCTACCACCATCTCTATTTCAGCCGAAGTTGCAGGCATTAGAGTTGGCATCGGTTCTAACTGGATTCAACTGTTAGAGGCCACGCGCTTTCTTACCGTCTACCTTGTGCCCTTCATTTTTCCACAGATGACTTGATTTTTAAATTGTAATTATTACGGTGAAATATGATCCAGGAAGAAAGGAGATATTTTTCTAAATTCATTTTTGAATGCCAATCATCTGTGATTGCAGACATCCCTGCCCAGAAGCTCATAAAAATATAGCATTAATTTCTGTACAGTATATCAAATGTTTATCAATGACATCAAAATAAGTCTTTCCCTTATCCACCAATCCCAATCTTACACAGGCAGAGAGAGAAGCCCAAGAAAATTATTGTTGTCATCTACCCATTAGTAGAAATGGCCTCTTCAAGCTTCCCATTAAAGGTAGCTGCAGCAATCATGAAATTCCTCAAACCATAATCTTCTCCACCATTTTTTCAAACACATGGTATGCATCCAATTGCAGNAAAATTGTATTTGCTAGTGAATTAATTAGAGACAAACCTTTCAAACTACCAACCCAACACCTCTGAAAAGTCTTCATCCAATAAAATATTGGCAATGTTTAAATTAGGGTGAACGTTAGTTATATGATTAGCTTCAAAACCTAACAAAGCCTTCTCCATTAAATGGCCAAAATGTGCCAACAAGGGCATTTTGTTGTTTTTCATCCTCGCTACGCTATGCAGTATAGCACAGCATAGCGGCCAATGTGTCATGCATCCTTGTTTAATCTTCAATGTTTTATCAGGAAACTTTTCTTGAGGGCTAAGGGCTAAGTGGGATAGGCAGTTTTGGAGGCCAAAGCATTATCAAGTGCAGTCTTCTTGCTAGAGTCACTTGGCAGAGGGGCCTCTGTGCATTCTATCCTTGCTATGCTACATAGCATAGCACAGCGTAGCACCACATGTTGGTTGAATCTCTGTTGAAGATATTTGAGTAGGAGTGTTGTTAAAGTACATCCCTGCTATGCTACATAGCATAGCACAGTTGATGAGTGGCGAGGTACCCCTACACTCAACCATATGAAACGAGCGTCGCACGCGCGATCCGGTCGAACTCCGCAGATGGACTAGTTGTGGCACCTAGATAGTTAGCCTTAGGTCGCAGTTCGCTGTCTTCCCATCTAGACTAGTTTTGCATATGTCACGTATGGTTTAGTCTAGATGAGGTGTATGATGTGTTCTTATTTCTAACGCTACTCCTGAAGGCAGTGGAAAATAATATTAACTAATTCTAAGCTAAGAGGAAAAGGTAAGAAAATCTAATCTAGCCTAAGTGCGACGAGCAACCGATTCCTTGATCAACCGTACACATCTTGGACTTCGTGCACGACTGCCACTGGGACTACCAAGCATAGGCCTAGGTACGCCACTGGGATTACCAAGCGCAGACCCCAAATACGCCACTGGGTTACCAAGCGTAGATCCCCCTAGCTACACCACTGGGCTACCAAGCAGTCACACTTAAATGCTCGTAATCAAGTCGTACTCGTTCCGCTTCTAGGAGTTTAAGGGTGAGAAACTAATCGCGATGAGTAACCGATTCCTTAACTAGCCGTACACACCCGTAGATGCTCGTAGTTAAGTCGTACTCACACCGCGCTATGAAAGCAATAAATAACATTAAATAAATAACAAATAAATAAACTAAGTGAATGCTGCAATGATGAAGTAATCTCGATCTTTATTGCCGGTCATGTGCGTGTCCAAGTACGGCACACTCGAATAAAGACACCGTACAATCACATTCACCACACTGCGGGCAGACACAGGAAAATTCTAACTCTGGAGGGATCAAACTGCCAGAGCTTCGCTACACTAAAACTGGGATGGAAATGAGGGAGAGCCACCTCTTATTTATAGAAATTACGGCTGACTACGATATCGCGTACGCGATATCGTAGGGAAGGATGCGATATTGCGTACATGATCTCGTGGCCGACACAGACTGCGTCTCATCAACAGTGTATTACTCAGATTGAGATGATTCTTGACAAAATTCATCACATTCTATTCTACCATATTGCTTACATTTCAGAGGTGAAATAGGGCAAATGCTCTAGAAGACTGGCTTGTTATCAATTTGCATCTTGGATGTCTGATTGGTCTCCTCAATGCTTGCTACGCTGCATAGCATAGCATAGCAAGTTTCTTCATTAGAAAACTTTTCAAACTATTTAGCTCATCTTGAACACTTTTGGAAACTCCTAGCATGGTCTCTAGATAGACTGTCAGCTAGGTCAATTGTCAATTTGGGTAGGCTGGAGAGTTCAACAAGCTTGTCAGTCTGGGCAATATAAAACTTGCCATAATATATAGTCTATCCTCAATTCCTACACTATCTTGATGACCCATCGTGACGTTGCACTTGTGAAAGTCCTTGCCTAAAGTACAAGACTCTATCAAATCTTCAAGGTCTTGAAATTTTATGTTGTTTCAATTACAAGTGAGGTTGGGAAGACAACAGCCATTCTAACACAAGGTTTTGGTGGTTAGGATATTGATGTATGCAAAGTTCTTGTAGTCTATGGAATTCAACCGAGTTGCATGTGAATGCCCGTGATTCGCATGGTTGGGCATAGGGGTACCTTGCCACTCATCAGGAGTCCATTCCAAAGAAGGAAAAAGTGACCAAGAAGAGGACATAGACAAGGATGTGAGTAACTAGAACAAAAATAAAAGGTCATCCATGCAATTAAGGCCATTAGGGAAGATCTTGAAGTGGAATCTATCAAATATATTCCTACTGTAGAGATAGGGTAGTCTAGGTAAGATGAAGTTCTTAGACCTAGGAGAAGCCTAGAAGTCATATTAACTGAGGCCTACTTAGAGAAGATCAAGACCAAGAAGTTCTAAAGCATCATCTCACAATAGCCAAGCTTCAAACCTTTCTTAAAGTTTATACCTTATGAGATATAGGAGCAACTATGACCTACCATCTCAAGTAATGAAAAATGATATTTTCAAAATTAAAAACATCACTATCTCTTCTTTAGTAAAGATCATCACTAAACCCTTGGGTCTTCAACATTTAGGACCTAAGTTAGTAGATGTGTCTACATAGTCTAATGCTAAGAGTAAAAATTAGTAAACCTAAAGGCAATACGAAGTTAATAGAAAGAAGTATATTGAATGCACCTAATTAGAAAGAATCTATTTCAAGATCCTGATGTACCACTTAAATTCCATGGTACATCTAACCAAGATGACATCCTTCTTTGCTAGGGCTTGTGCTACACTTAATAGAAATTTTCTTTCAATATGTAGTATCTCATCTTTTTTAAAATTGAAAAATGTAAGAAGACACTCCCCTTCCCATGTCTTCTTAAAACATTAAGTAGAATGGGGGGGACTACTTTCTACTTCAACAACATTCTCTAAAGGGCATACATAGCATCATGATAAGAACTGATAAAGGAGAAGCAATAGCTTAGGCTTCCAGGTGGAATGCCACCTCTGGCATCCAAGGAGACACTTGGTGCTAGAGATAGAATAGAATAGTTGAGAATATTACATCAAGTTTTAACGTTAGTGTGACATGAAAGAAAACATAAAAAATAAAAAGTGGACTTGTGCATCACTTTGAAAAAGAAAAAAAATATAATAACTAATTTTTATTTTCTTATTTTTTGAATTGATGAGTAGATGTACAATTTTTTGGCCCTAATTCATCACTTTTTAAAGTTATTTTCTGTTGTCCTTAGTGGGGATTATATATTGATTCCTAGCATGGTTCCATACCTATAATAAAAGTGATTGTATGAATTTTCATCCATTCTCTTACATCTCATCACCACTTTCATAACTTTGCATATTTTCCTAATTTTCATCCATTCCACTTAAGCTTATCTTACATATATTATCACAACTAAATATCAACAACATTTCCATCTCGATATCACTATAGTTTAATTTTTAATAAGCTATATTACTACATGCTATCTCCATCTATGATAATTCATCATTAATCCACAAGTTCTCATCAGTAGGAAAAAGTTTGAAAAGACATTATCAAATTTCTTTGTATATGCATTGAATCAAGACTATTTTTAATAAATATTAGAGTCCCAAACTGAAAAGCATCTCAAGGTGAATCTTCACATATAGAGTTTATTATATTTGGATTTGTAGAACTTAAGATATTAGTAAAAATTAGTTTCACCATGACTTGTGGTGAAGTCATGGTATTACTAGTTTTCAAACCATGAGTCCACCATGTCTCATGATATTATAGAAATCAATTTTCTTTAGACCAAGACTTATAATCAATTTGTGGTAAACTAGCATGACTCATGGTTAAGTTGTGATGTCAATCATGACTATTAGTTGATGCAAAATTATCAACTATAAGCCGTAGATACTTTATGGTACAAAAATATCTTAAGGAAATTTTATCATGACTCATGGTCTATTGACGGTAAATGTTTAAATAAGTAAAATTCACCACCACTCATAGTGAAGTCATGGAATAGTAACCATAAATCATAGTAAAGTCATAATATTTTTAGAAATTCTTAATCTTTGTTTCCAGCCAAATCACAACTCATGCTATAAAGCCATGACTTGTGGTATCCTAGATCATGATTTGGGACCAATAAAGAATTATAATTTTCATAAATCTTAAAATTTTTAGGTATAAATTTTCATCTAATAATTAAACATGAAGCACTTGATGGAGGTTCACTAGATTATAATTTTACCATGAGTCATCAAAATGAAGTTGCTCCTACTGTGAGCTAGTAATAGGATAATATTTTTAATTGTTCTCTACACAAAGAAGCCAAGCCATTATCCAAGTAAAATTTACCAAATAATAATTTGTAGCATTCCTTTCATCTAAAAAAATGCCATAATTTTTAGGTAATGTTGCAGCCTTTTTTGTGATGCTAAAAGAGGGCGATGGAGCTACAATGTTGATCATGCTATCCAAAGAACAAAAAATAGCTAGGGAGATGATGGTAGATTAAATTAAAGAAGTGATAAATATTCCTATATTATCTTTACTAGACTTTAATTCCATGGTAGACATCTATATATTTTCAAGAACTAGATCATAGTGTATGAGTGCAACATAGCATGAAGACTAGTCAATATTAGGCCATTGACTACATATGTCTTTAACATTCCAAAAGACATCACATCAACCTAGTTTATAATTATCATAAAAATGGATAAGCTCATCATCATACAGATGTAAATTCAATAGGCTACATCACTTAACCAGTAATTGATAGTCTAAGTCAAATAATTGAGAGTCTACTTATTTGATCATACTCTCTAAGAACCTAGCCTTACAAAAGATGAGGTCTTTAAGTAACTCAATCTCAAAGAACATCATGTTAAGATGGAGAAGATTAAATCCACTTGGAATGCATCCTTAATATAGGTAATGCTAAATGAAGTAAACAAGGATCTTACCATGATGTACATAGAAAATAGGAATCTGACTAAGGAGAACAACAAGTTGCTAAATGTTGAAAAACATTAGATGGATACCTTTAGCACCATTAGGAGTAACTAACAAAAGTAAATGTCATACCCCAAAAATTTCATACTTAAATAATCCAAGATTAAATACACAAATCTTATTACTTGGGGGTGTGTGATGTCATAATGATTATAATGAAAGAAGAAAGATCACCATAAGAATTATAAATCTTAACCAAAATGCATGGTAAAACAAAAAATTCACATCAGAGTACTTTAATGAGCAATTCCATTAACCATAATCCATAAATGAATCTCATAACATAATAATTTCATAGTCTTAAAAGAGAGTCGATAATATCCAACATTACAAAAGCTCAAATACATAATGATCATCATAATAAAAAAATCAAAATTTTAAAACACAAATAAAAGCTCTAAAGATTCATGTTCATCATCATCAAACCCCTAGCTTCTACCTTCTAAATCTACATCCCTACATGTAGGAAGGGCTAGAAACCTTCTAGTAGAGCTAACCACCTTGGTACATCTGCAACAATCTAATGGATGAGGCACATGCTACATAAAAAGCCATTTTAAAATCCATGATATTAGATATCAAAAAGTCAAATCCAAACCATAATATCCATAAAATATCAATAGAGGGAAAAACTAATAATGTACTTATTACATTCCCATTTCAAAATGATGTTGTTGCATAACAAAGATGGTGCCTCTTCATAACAAGTATTATTGTTATTGTAACAATGCTTGAAAGGGTAGTTATAATTGAGACTCGAAAGGATGCATTGTAATAACAGATGTCTCTTAAGGTAACCTTTGGGGGCTTTACCTAAGGTATTTATACCCAAGCTTAAAGGTTGTGCTAGCATGAAGTGGTAGAGCTGGTATAGGCAAGTCACAAGAGCTAGGTGAAGTAGGATAGAAAGAGGATTAGCCATTTCTTCTAGCTGGGTTGTAGGCCTAACTATGATGGCATGGTGGATTGCCTATAAGGGATAGATGCCAAAGGAAGAAAACCCCAAGGAATAGTCTCAGAGCATGATCCAAATACTCTATTCCATATCTATAAACCATTCTTTTCTTTCTCTTTCTACACTTTTTATATTATTTCCTTTACACATAATGTCAAATGTTACATATATTTGACATTTGGAATAGTCTTCTTACAAATAATGTCTACTATAATGTATATTTGATGTTTTCAATGACATCCAAGGATGGGATGTCATAATACTAGAATCAATCATCCTTAAGGAATATTTGTCTATAGAAATATAATTTATCTTGGATATTATTAACAACCATTCTTAAGAATTAGTTGACCAACCTCACCTATCTTGGATGGACCAAATCTAGAGAAAAACTCATATGGATTACCCACCTTGTAGTTTTTCATCATAAAAACTAGCCACATGAAATTCACAAGTGATGTGAGCATACACTGATTAGCTAAATAGTTTTCCCATAATGCTAGCCTAATATCACAATCTAAGTGTAATCGTATGAGACATGGATCAAGCAAGGAAGACAACCTTACCTCCACAATGCCTACCTATTGACATTCAGATTTGGCTACCCGAGACACAATCATAGGTGATGTGGGTCAAGTTCTAGAGGCCAACCTAGACTCTTCACAATTTCTACCCATCAATCCCATTTAAATGCACCATAAAGAGATAAGAAAAAATACATCAAAGATCAAAATAGGTGACATGAATATCACAAAAATTTGAAAAAATACCATCATTAACCAATATTTAGCCAAACTGTAATTGATCAAGCAAGGAATATAATCCAAAAATTAAAGAACAAAAGAATATTAATGTCAGGTTAACAATTAAGAAATATTTGAGAAGATTTTGGAAAGCATAAAAACCAATAAATCTAACTTTCAAACCAAGTTGGAGGATCGAATTTTACAAAATCCAAGTTTATGTCAAAGTTGGTCTTGTAGGGGAAATGTCTTGGAAATTAAGAGATGTCGTAGATAAGACATATCAGGTAGAAATGGAACATTTGAGATGTTTGGGAAATGTATTATAAAAATTGGAGATGTCTCAGGTGAATATGAGATTTTTCTGGGGAGACATATCTAATGAAGATGAGACATACTATGCAAATTTAAGGCATTCTCTAGCAAATTTTGAAGCACTTTTGGTAAATTTGAGATGCATCTAATAAATTTGAGGTATTTTTAGGGAGAATTCTCTAATGAAGATAACATCACAGGTAAATTTCAGACATCTTGGCTCTAATTGAGACATCTTAGGGGAGATGTATTTGATACATATGAGATGTCTTGGACATAGGTGAGACTTCTTGTTGAAAGTTTTGGCATGTGGGAGGAATGTTTAGAAGAGGTTTAGGGCATCTTGAATGATAGGAAAAGATTGAGAATTATCAAGGAAAGCTCCAAAATAATAAGAATGGAAAGGAAAACAATAAGAAAATAAATTAACTCAAAAAAGAATCAACAAAGAGCAAGAGTACCAAGACTAATAGAAAAATCAAATTGACAAAATACAACGATGAAAAATCTAGTAATACAAGGCATTGATTAGATCAATGAAATCATTCAAAGATACAAAGCTTAGAATGGTTACTCTATCTTCAAAAATTGAGCTACAATGGAGATTGGTCTATAACACATGAACTAGGTGCTAAGGAATCTAATCATCACAAGAGAGGAAGCAATAATTGATGAGAAAGAGAAATTGATGCTAAAGAAAGATGAGAACTCACAATTAAATACAAGATTTAAAGCTCATAGTCCTTATAGTAATAACAAGCTATCTTCTTAATCAAGATCATAATAAATGGAAAAGTTTAATAAGAGTTTGGTAGGTAATAGAACATCCCTAGTTTGCATATGAAAGGAAATAAAAGGAAAGATTTATGCAAGTTATTAAAAATATGATATTTTTCCTTAACTCCCATCTTCCATTTCATAGCATTTTCCACCTTCCATTAACCTATTCTTTAGTAGAAAACATCAAGAAATTAGTAATGTTTAAATCTAGAAGTCTAATAAAATAATATTGACAAAAGATACTAATAGATGCCAAAGTAAAATATTATCGAAAAGGAAGATCATAATAATACAAGGAAAATTAATTAAAAGGTTTTACAAATAGAATGAAGCACATAATAATATTGATTATAAGGTAATAAGATTAAGTCCTCCATAAGACACAAATCAATAAACATTGACAAAAGATAAAGATAAAACACACGGCTAAGAATATAGGTTATTAAAATAAACATGGATGTATGAAAAATGGTAGTAGAAAATAGAAATCTTTCAGTGAAGGAGGTACAGATAATTTAATAGAAATCAATCATCAAGATAGCCACCTAAAATAATGAGGCCTTGAAATATGAGAAGCTCAAAAATAATTACAAAAATTATATGGATATGCAAAAGGAAATAAATGAAATAAAAAATTGATTGGCCAAGTCAAAAATGAAAGAAGCCCTCTAATACCTCTAATGAAATGCATGACAACTTGTTGACCTTTTGATATGTCAAAATGTTAAGAAAATGGAGTACAAGAATGTTTATGTGATTGTTGTGATTGTAGGACAAAGTACATTGGAGACATAAGAAGAAGATGACACCTACAAAGCAATGTCAAAATAAAGATCTCAAAGACCAAGATGAAGCCTACATTGATGATAAGGAATAAACTAGTTTAGACAAAAGGAGAGATCAAAGGAGAAGAAAATCTACAAGGTCTCAAGTGAACATGAAAGAATTCAAAGATCTTGGACAAGGAACAAAGACTTTAAAGCTTATCTCAAAGGTTAAAAGGAAGCCTTAGCATTAAAGGATTATTTTCAATGAAGATGTCTTGCAGAAATAGTAGACTTCTACTATCAAATGAAGATGTCTTTAAGAAATAGTAGATGTCTTGGCAGAATTGAAGGTAACACAGGAGAAGACATCTTTGGAAAATAGTAGACATCTTTCATGAGAAGAAGACATCTTTGCAAAATGAAAGTCAGATGTAGAAATACATCTTTCTACAATACAGGTCCATTGTAGAAAGACATCTCAATCTCAGAGAAGACATCTCCAGTGATCATTAATTATCTATTACACAAATTCCAAGGTATTTTCAAAAACATATTGGCTATAAGAAGACTTCATTCTCATTGGGAAATGTATAAGAATTGTGTATTATCAATTTTATTCATCAAGCAATCATTGTAATTATTGTTGTTCATCATTGTACAATCTTTTTTCTATTGTAATTAGTCACAGTACCTCAAAGTACAAGGATCAAAAAACTTACTTGCATTCTTTCCTTATGATTGTTGTGCTCTATTGTTTCCCTACAAGGTTGATGTGCTTCTTGCGGGAAAAAATCTTGCTTAAGCTTGTTAGGCTCCTATGGGATTAAGTGTTGGTGTAGGGCCCCAACACTTTGAAGCATAGCTCAAGTTGTAAAGGTTGTGGGATCCTGGAACCCACATTCTAAGCTTGTTAGGACCTTATGGGGTTAAGTGAATTTGTAGCAACAAATCACTCCATTTCAAAGCTTAGAGCTTGTATAGGGTGTGGTACCCTTCAAAACATATTTGAGAGCAACAAAGTCCAGAGGTGTTCTTGCAAACTATCCTCTGAGTGTGGACTATTCAAGTTGGGTAACCACATTACTTTTGGTGTGTGCCTTACTTTAAAGAATTTTTATTTGAGGAACTTATTCATGCTCCCCTCTCTGANCTTTCCCTCCCCCCCCCCCCCCCCCTCCCTTCTAAGTTAAACGATGCTCACAACCCATCTTTGATGGACTCAATTCATATAAAAAGGTAAAAATCCACATGAAAGAGCTAGAAATTGAGGATATGATAAAATACATGAAGATAGTCAATGTTTTCTATGTCAGCCTTGCAATGCTAACTACTAAAAGGCCAAGATCCAAGCTATAGAAACAAGTGGCCAACTCATACTTACTGTACAAGAATAAATATGAGCTTCACAAACAGACATGACAAAAGCTAAAGATAGCTAACATAGAACTTGAGGTCTTAGCATAGCTATCATGCTAGAGGGTACTAAATCCAAAGGCAAATCATTTTCTTGGATCTTTTCTAAATCTATGTAATACTTCTAGTTGTCCTATTACTTGAATAAATCATAAGGACCTTGATTTGTGGTAGAAAAAACACTTTTATCATCATTATCTAAATCCTCCATATCCAAATGAAATTAGGATGGAATCTGAGAGCCCACTCCAAGCCCTAATGGTATGGGCATGTCTAGTATGGAATTGGAAAAAACCCAAATCATGCTACTTGTGCTCAAATTCAAGCCTCTGTACATAGATAGTGCTTCTTAAATAACAATGGGGTTGATATTCTTAAAAGCTTGCTTTATGTGAATGCCCTCCTACACTCACAATAAATCATAGTAAAGCTTTTTTCATTGATATTAAAAGGATAACTCTATTCATGTGTAAGAAACATGAACTCTAAATTCCCAAAAAAAATCTTTAATAAATAAGAAAAGTTGTTTGCCTGATGGACTACCATCCTATCTATGAACATTTCTAAGGAGACTCCTGTGAAGATGGATAAAAAAATAACTATTAGTACTTTCAAAGGGGCATGCCTTCAATGTTCTTTTGTTAAGCAATGAATGTGTGAAATAAGCTTTGAATAAGAAAAAAAACTCCCTCCTCCCTTTTTTGATTTGGACATTAAAAATTGGACAATGGGGTGAATGGCCAAAATTAAAAATTTCAACCATGAAAATGTATACTAACCTCTTGATATAATTTGTCTTTAAAACATAAATGTGCTTTAAATTGAAAACTAGCCTAGTGGTAAGGGTCTTGACCTCATAACTTAGGGCACAAATTTGATTCTAATATATAGCATTGAGTTATAAATTAAACAAAATATTTGTAAAAAATAATTCTGGAATAGATCCAATGAGTTTGTAGCCTAATGGTAATACTCTTAATTTGAAAACTCCAAGTCATGGATTCTAGCAAGATTTGACACTTAATGCATCTGTGGTGGTTTACCATATTTAAACAAAAAAAAATTCAACCAAAGGTTTGATAAGAATGTCAAATGCCTGATATAAGAAGTTAGACAAAACATCAAACTTAACTGCATATTCATGAAAGCAAAGAAAATGTCTATAATATTAGTTTATGGAATTGTCTTGGATATTCATGACTACCAATGATTCTTCTAAGAATAATATTTGCTAAGTAATAAATTTGAAATGATAAATCTAGGTATAATGATAATTTTTCAAGTTTGAATTTATTGTGCAACATGCAACTATTAAAAGCATATGCTAATTGGTTGAAAAATTGAAGCCTTAATGGGGATATGAACAGGAAAGGCCATTGCATCTTCAAAATATAATCCCTCATTACATTATAAATGCTTTTTTAAGGTTCCCCAAAAGTACCAAGTTCATGAAAATTATAGTTTTAGCTAAAAAACCAATGAATCGAATTCACTGTTTTCTACAATTTCTTTTATGAAGATTGATTTTAATTATAGTTAATTATAATTGATTAAATGGTTTTTATCTATGTATCCAATAGTACTCTTCTTACATGAACCATAGAAGAGAAGTTACATGAAAGCTGTGTTTTATAGTTTAGAGTGACGTTTCAATTCATGTATTTTTTACACTAACTTTGGAATTTTTTAATTTCGTGAATGCTTTTAAACATTAAAAAAAAAAGAAAAAAGAAAAAACTGAAGAAGGTATTCTCATTTAATAATTAAATGCAGAGTTAGTGACAAGGTTATTATGTAACAACACCTTTTGCAAATAAAATCATTAAAAGAGTAAAACCTATTAGGTTAACAAAAATATGTGTATGTGTACGTATATCCTATTGATCACCAATAGCATTCTAGTACTTCTACTTGCGTTCGCTTTGATCAAGTGAAATCATATGAATCATGAAAACTATAAGTAGTACACTTAAAAAGAAGGGATTTCAATTTCTAAATGTTCAAAGTAAAAATAATGTATGATCATACCCCCTATGCTAACTACAATTATGGTGCCTATATTGATAATAGCATGACTCTTTATATATGTTGCACTAGATATTGTGAATTGCAAAACCATTAGTGTATGATTTTTAGACTTATGAATCAAAAAAATTACATGATTTAGATTTTAATATGTACTTAACACAAAGTAGCATAGAAATTCAATGCTACTAAAACCATCAAATGCCATAATGAACAAACCTAGCTGTAAGCAAGTGCAATAGACTAATGTGAAAATCACTTAAAAAATAGAAAAAGCTAAATAACCTAATGTTTCCAATTGCTAAAAAATGATATTGGGAAAACAAATGCTACTCGTCTGAGTAGGACCAAACATAACATAATAGCACTGGTACCATTATACTTAATTGGACTACATAACAAATGATCCTTCAATATTCTTAATGAGTTATGTAAGAAAAAGGTAACTATTTAAGTGCATAATGAAAACCTCCCTTTTCTCATAGCACCTTCATGATAGGGTATTGAAATTGAAAACATTTAACTAGATGTACAAACTAAGATATATAGTCAACATGATACATTAGAAAAACTATATAGGAATATAATGATGTCTTGGCTTGGTAACCCTAAGTCACACATTCAATTTTACTAGGTAGCACTGAGTTATCAACTTCTATAAATCTTGTGGTGTACCTATGTTTCACTTAGTTTGGATTTCAACACCCTCATAATTGTAATCTAGGTACACCCAAGATATATATAACTCAATCTTTCCTACAAGAATCGAATCCATGACTCAAATCTTTCAAATAAATAGTCTTTACTACTAGGCTAACACCTCATTATTAATACCCCTCATAATAAGTCAATATTTGCCTCTATATAGTAACATGTAGTATGTTGTAAAAAGAGTAACTTAATTCACAAACATAACATTGTTAGATTTAAACGCAAGTATTACAATTTTCAATTAAACTATATTTTTAAAATAGAAACCTGCAAATATAAATATCAAAAGTAAACTATCTGCACATATTTTTTGAAATCTTTACATTTCATTACCTAGATTTTACCATGTCTTACTTATCAATGCACATAGCATCCATACCAATGTAAGAGAAAATAAACAATTCTGCAATGAAAGGACATTTTTCCAAAATTCTGCCTAAAAAATTAAATAAGAAGTCTTTAAAACCTATTTTTATTGTGAAAATGCATTTATTAAAAGAACTACCTTAAAAGAAATATTATGCATATGGTTCTCACTATGATTTTCAAAAACATTAGTTATTATTCCAGATTGCAAGCATTTACAAATCCTCTAAAATAGACCATAATGTAAACTTCATAGGGCTTATTTTAGAGAATATGCCATAGGGGTAGAAAAGAAGACATCTAGATCATAAAAGAGGAGACGAGAGGGATATTCTCTAGCATTCCTACATCCCCCATTGTTTAATCCCCCCAACTATTCTAATTTTCTAAATTTCTAAACATCTTCCTCTACACATCCTCCTTTAATTTATCATGAAATAGTATTGAGGTTGTGACGGAGGTGATAAACTTCTTAGCATTGAAATAATTTTTAGGTCACAAAAACTTTTTTTGGCATTATCAAAAGTTGCTTCAACTTGTTCCAAACATGAAGGAATTGTTGCAAGAAAGCCAAGTTCTGGTCCAAAGGATCAACCAACTAAAAGAAGCTTCAAAGGAATTCATTTGTCTACAATACCCTTGATCAATAAATCTTAATATTTTCAAATATGTTTTTATATCTTTCTTCAAGCTTGACATCATTTGGGTTAGGTGACTCCTAGATTTGACAGAGTTCAAACTTCTATAAGAACTGTACTCTCAAAGCTTATCCTATGCTCTACTCCAAGGATGTCACCTTTTTTATGAAAGGGACAATTATGAGAGATGTCTTAATATTAGTAGTTCCCCTAGTTACTTCATCATGATTTGGGAACCATGGAACACTCTAAGGTATTCGTCCATGATACTCAAGTATTGGAAAATCAATTTGGCTTGGAAGTTCTAAGAAACAATGGGAATCCATCCTATTTCCTCCCTCTTTATCCTCCTTATCCTACCCTCACACATATAGAACTACATGGAGCATGATTCTATGATGGTCATAGATATGTAGGTAGCCTAGATTAGATAGTCTAGGTATAACACTACATCGAACCTTATACCAAATCATGAGGGGTTTGGAGGTGAAGCACCTCATGTAGATATATCATTATCCTCCTACCAATGATGTTTATAGAATTCTTTGTTTGCTTGTTTTCTTGTCCACTTTTGAGGTCATAGATATTCTCTTAAATATTTATATACAACTTTAGAGATTCAAATGTGTTGCATGCTCTCTTATAAGTAATTAAAGTGGATGCATTACTTACTTGGAGGCATAATTCTTAGGTCTTTCACCCTGGGTCCATTAGATCAAAGGAAATTTTTTGGAGTACCAAATAACATTACAGTAACGTTGTTACATTAAGTGTATTTTTCTTCTTATGAATATGCATGGAAACATGGCTATTTTTTTAGAGAGAGAGAGAGAATGCTAAATTACATTATCTATGCTTAGAATAAAGTCTCTGCCACATACCTCCAAGTTAGCATGCAAGGTGCTAGTAATTGAATTTGAAACAATACCTCCAGGATGCAAAGCATATGAGCCAAGTAGCTAAGCTATATCTACTACTCAAGTGTTGCTATTATTGTCTCTAAATGAAGAATAAAATTTTAACCAATGAAGAGTAACATTGAAGGTGGATATTCTTACTTATGATGATACTACCATGACTATACATTGTACATGTTGGTCATACATTCTACTTTCTTTTTTATGTAAACAACTCACAAGCCCCTCTTCAAATCAAGATAAATGTAACCTACTAATGAGACGCGACTTGCACTGGGCCACGATATCGCGTACGCGGTATCGCGGCCGCCGCGATATCGCATCCCATGCGATATCGCGTACGCGATATTGCGTCTTAACCTGCGATATCGCGTCCCGCCGCCATATCTATAAATAAGAGGCAGCACTCCCTTCATTTCTCAATCCTGGCTAGTGTAGCGAAGCTCTGGCAGATTGATCACTCCAGAGTTAGAATTTTTCCCATGTGCCCGCAGTAGGAGTCCTAGAGTGAACGGCTCTTTATTCGAGCAACTTGTAAACCTGAACCCAAGTTGTGTACGGCAATAAAGATGAACTTGATTGGATAAACCTTGCAGCACGTGGTTTCATTTATTGCTTTCATTTACTGCTTTCCTAGTGCGTTCAAGTACGACTTGATTACGAGCGTCTACGGACGTGTACGGCTAGTCAAGGAATCGGCTGCTTGACGCAACGCATGAGTACGACTCAATTACGAGCAT
>MNCI01028492.1:38333-67098 GCA_015680685.1 Gnetum montanum | reverse complement strand
CAATCCTATGTTAGAGGATGCAATGGAAATAAGATCTTTTTTTGCTTCTGAAATCAATGACTCTTACCTCAAATATTATTTGAAAAGTTTCCCAAATTTGGTTGCTTGCTCGTCGTTCTACAGGCTAGTTATAGTGGACTTGAGGTTGCATTATGATGCTAATCATAAATCCTAGTCTAACCTAGAGCTTAGGGCTTAGACCATGAGCTAGAGATTAGTCATGGTGGCCTAGTTAAAGGTCATGATTGATAAAAAATATGTTAGATTTTGGGCCTCCAATCTTCTCTAGATTTTTTTATGATCATGATTTGTGGATGACTAATGATGTAATCCCATGATTCGTGGTGAAATCATGATTGGCTACAATAGAGGTCTTTTCTTCTCTACAATAACAAAATTATGGTGAAGTCATGGTAAATCCTCTATGTATAACACAAGTTTTCACAACTTATGGTACACTTGTGGATTTGCAAGAACACCAAAATCAACCCTGAAATGATGTTAAAATCAATATACAATGATGTTGCATGGGCAAAGGATATTCTTGGTGATCTAGTAGCAACAAGAGTAGCTTAAAATGATTGAGATATAGCTCTTTGATCCACAACAAACTTTGAAAAAATTTCTATGGAAAACTCTCTCTACTTAACTTCAATGGATTCTTGGATAACCAAGAAGCTCCTCCTTGAGCTTTGAATAGCTTTGAAACTTGCAGCAACCACTTAGCAAGTAATGGAGCAACAATGAATATTAATCTTCAATAAGACCTTCTTCAACTTTTCTCTCTTAAATGATAATGAAAATGTTATCAAATTGAAGTAAGTTGAAATTGATGAAAACAATAAAATATTAGAATCCAAATGAAATAGATGGATAATTAAAATGACATAATGAGATAATGATATGAAATAAAATTTTTTTGTTTCTATTACTTAAAGCTTTAATCTTACATCAATGCAGTTGTGCTTGATATGCCTCTATGAAACACCTCAAGTTTAAGGAAATCCTATACATTACATAAATAAAAAAGTGATAAAGTGGTTATGAACATACTTAACTTTAATATGACCTCAAATGGTCCTACCTAATTATAACTAAATTACAAGAAGAGGATAATTCTGATTTCAACTCATGAGGATGTGCCATCTATGTACTTCATGTGAATCGAACACATGGGAAATGAAGAAGAAGATAATTGTGACTTCAACTCATGGGGATGTGCCATCCATGTATTTCATGTGAATTGAACACATGGAAAATGACTTGTTCTTGGGTGGTCCCAAGGAAGAGATGCATAATGTGTAGCATCTAGTACTTACATTTTGACATTACTTTGACATCTCCTTCCTTCTCAAATTTGAAATATAAAATTATATTATGTGACACATTACATGGAGACTTGAAGATAAGGACCTGCACTACATAACTTATACAACAACATAGGAAATAAATCTATCTTTTATAAAAACATGGAAAATAAAAATGATATGAGCAAAGAACACAGTAGGTTACAAATATTATTAATCATTATTAGGACACAAACAACCTATGCTAATAGTATAAGAAACCATTAGAGTTTCAGGTTGGTATTCATGTGTTTCTTTAGGTATCATTCTTGAAGAGCCTAATGCGATTAGGCTAGAAGAGGAAGTTCACACGTAGGAATATTGGGCCATCTAAGATTTTGGAGAGGATTTGTAAGATCACTTATATTTTGGGATTGTCATCATAATTAGTAGATGTCCATGATGTCTTCCAAGCATCACTATAAAGGGAATATGTATTAGATGTTAAACATATGATAGAGTGGGTAGATGTACATATGTAGCCAATTGTTATATATGTAGAGTGGCTAGTTCAAATTGTAGACAAAATGATACAACTTTATTGTAGGATAATACCTAAGTAAATATGCTATTAAATATACATGGATTACAAGAGGATACTTAGAAGGTAGAGATAGAGATGTGGATTGGATATTTAAATATCTTTTAGGAGAAAATTTTTTGACAAGGTGGGGGGTGTGCGATGAGAGTGTGTGCACACACGCATGCACGTGTGTGGGAGTGCGTGTGCATGCGTGCATGCATGCGTGTGTATAATACCTCATTGTAGGATCCCACGGGTATGTTTTTTTATGTGTTCAGTTAGATGTTATTGGGTTCCTAGGAATCTGTAGAGATAGACATGATATTTTATGACATATGTATTGATATCTTATAGCTATGTGATTATGATCATATGATTACCATGGTTATGCATACTAATCTTGCTAGACAAGTTATGTAAATGATTATGGCTAGTAGGAGGAGATGAAGACTAGAGACTTGAGAGGTATGACCTTGATCCATATGTTTGTTATGTTATGCATTTATAGTTATGATATCAATGTTGTTTAGTAGATCATGTTATGATGTTTGTTATATTCATTATGGTTAGGACATTGTGCATGTAGGGATCATAGGATTGCTTGACATAATATGTCATATTTATGATTATGATGTTACATATTTTGGATATATAGAGCTAGGAGGCATATTTCATTATGCTTATGTAATCTCTTGGATGTATTGTAAATATGATTTGGTATCCATAGATTTATTTGGTATCTTGGTTAGATGTCTCTAGAGTAGATTATGAAGTGTGGGTTCTTTGGTATTAATTAGGATGAAGAAAAATAAAAAGAGCATTGTAAAGTATAAATTAAAATTAAAAGTAAATAAAACTTTAAAAAACATAAAACATAGAATGCATTTATTAGAGTAGGAAAAAAATCCTCTTTAAATACTATATTCACTCATTTTAGGTGGTTGTTGGTCTCTAGATCTACCAAGGCACAAATACCTTCAAATAGCCTCAATTAGACTATTAAGCTAATGACTTGATTTATATGCATTTTAATTTTACTAGAAACTATTATGAGTATTTTTCTTATGTTAATTAATAGGTAGCTTCTTCTTTTAACTATTTGCAACATTAGCCAATAATCCTTAATATTTTTCACAATCATTGAGTTCTAGACCTCATAATTATTATAATAGAAAACAAAAAATTTCATAAAAAATGCCATTATAGAAATCAAAGTCATCTGGTTACATAATTTTTAAAATCCAAATCTATTGCAAAAGTAATGTCATAAAGAGCCAAGACCTTAAGAAAAATATTAAATATTTAAAAGCTTAGATTTTAAATTTGAAATAACATCTATTCCAGATTATGCTTATTTAAAATTAACACTTAAATAAACTATATTATTCAACAAACGTAATAAAAATAAAGTAAAGTATTGTAAGCAAAGAAAATAGCTCATTCCAAAATAGCTATTTTACTAAATATAATAATGTGTAAACCTAGTTAAAGGATACCAAATTGAATAATAAGCTAAAAGGGAAAGAAAAAATTACTTAAATTTTCATTACAATAGAATCTCCTTTTGCAAGCTTCTTCACAACCGTCCTCTTTATTTATTTATTTATTTTGGAAATTCCTGCTCATCCTTTTTCAGTTACAAATTTACATGATGCTTTCTAGATCAACTTGAGTAGTTACAATAGCTACACTAACCAATTCTATTCATGGCTTAATTAATTTAAAATTTTCTTCATACAAGGTCGAACTATTTGATAGTTTCTAGAAGGTCCCAAAAGCCATCTTCATCCTCTCAATCTATTGGCCTTCTATCAACAGTTGTTGAGATATTTTTCCATAGTTGCAGAAAACCTTGACTATTTGATTCAACTTGTTAGGTTCTAGTTGGCTAGCTTTTTATCTCCTAACTCTAATAATGAATTGGCTACTTCATTTAATATTGCTTTCACCATTATATAAGCTTGCTTGAACTAAACTTTCTTTTGGTTAATTTCAATCTTGACTTTAATTGTTGCTATCATTATACTATCTAGAAAATCTCTTTTAAATTGTGATAATTTGTCTCTTAGTTATGTAGCTATCATGATAGGATTTTTAGCTCTTTGATCAAAAATAGAAGAAGCATCATTAGTAAAGAAGGAATAATAAGTCACACCATAGGAGACATGGTCATGACAAGGGCCAACATGAATATAATGACTATGATAAGCCATTACTAGCTACAAGAAGCATGATCAACATTTTAGAGGTAGTTCATATTCTTACTAGGCATGAAAGGGATAGGTGAATCAAACGGCTTAATATGAAAAAAATTCCTAAGTTTGAGAGAGGGTATAATGTTGATCCACAACATCATTTTCAGGCCTTTCATGATGCTTGTGCCTTGTAGAACATTGAAAATGAGTGGTAGAAACTCAAAGTTTTTCCTAAGATACTTATCAAAGAAGATAAAAGTTAGTACCAATCTTTGGAATGAGAATCTATTCATAGATAGAGTATGATGTTGGAATTATTCAACAATAAATATCAAATGTACTTTAGGGTGTCTAAATTGAGGAAACAAATCTAAGGGTGAAAATAAAGCAACCATGAATCCCTTGATGCACCCTTAGGCTAGTATTACTTTCTTTTGCAACAGTGCCTAGGCCATGATTTCTCTCAAAGGGAACAACTTCACAACCTCATAGATGGGCTTAGAAATGAAACTAGAGAGACTCTTGGGGTTATGCCCAAGTGAGATTATTAGAAATGAGGGTTCATCAAATCCAAAGGATTATTGATCAAGTGGCCATGGAAGAAAAAGAACTCAAAAAGAGAGAAAGTGTAGATGTGTACAACAAAGACCCCTCCATTCACAAAAGAGATATATGTTTCTATAATCCTAAGGAGGAAGCACCACTAGATGAAGTTCTACAAAGAAAAATCATGCTAATCCAAAAATCTATTTGAGAGATATCAACTAAGGTGAACAAAATATAGGACTCCTTGGATAATAAGTTCCAAACTTTTCTAAAGATTGTGGAGGAGAAAATGAATAAGGGTAATCAAGATAAGAGCTGAAGGAGAAGAAAGGATATAGAAAAGGATTATGACATGCTATGACTATGAGGTGGTGCCCTCTACTCCAATAATTTTTTATCATGATATTCTAGATAAGAGGCTTAGAGAAAATGTTGTGGCAGATAACCTTTCTAGACTCAAAACTGAGGAAAATTAAACAAGAGGAGTGTTTAATGATAAATTTCCTAATGAATAACTATTTTTAACAAAAAGAACCCTAGGTTTGTAGACATATAAAACTATTTAGCCATAATGAAAACACTAACTCAATGGAGTAAGAAAGAGAAAATGTCTTTTTTAAGAGTCATTTCCAAGTATATTTGGAATGAACCATATCTTTATCAAATATGTAAGGATAATGTGGCAAGAAGATGTGTGGCAAAAGAAGAACAACAAGAAATCCTTCACATGTATCATGATAACCTTGAAGCTGGACATTTTGATAGTCATAGACTTACTATAAAAATATTATAGAGTGGGTTTTATTGGCCCACTATATTTAAAGATGCTCATATATATGTTCAAGGATGTGAGAAGTGTCAATGTTTAGGGGAAATGATAAAAAGACAAGAGATGTCACTTAATCCCATTTTAATAGCAGAACCTTTTGATGTATGGGGCATAGACTTTTTAGGACCATGTCCACCTTCCAAGGATGTCAGTATATCTTAGTATATATCAATTATATCACTAAATAGATGGAGGCTAAATCTACTCAAATAAACAATTTTAAAGTAGTTGTAGCTTTTCTTAGAGAATGCATTCTAACATGAGTTGGATCTCCATAGCAATCATTAGTACTCAAGGAACTCATTTTGTCAATAAAATAATGAAGAAATTCAATAAGTCTTGTGGAATGAAACATAACATAGTTACTGCCTACCATCCTCAAACAAATGATCGAGTTGAAAATACAAATAGAATCATTTTAAAAATCTTAACTAAAACAATATGTGCTAAGAAGAAAGATCGGTCTAAAAAATTACAAGGTGCACTTTGGGCTTATAGGAATTCTTATAAACCAAACTTAGGATATTCATCCTATCAATTGGTTTATGAAAAACAATGTTTATTGCCCATTAAAATCAAATACTAATCCTTAAGATTAGTACAACAACTCAATTTTGATAAGGAAACCAACCAAGACATTAGAATGACTCAATTACATGAACCTGATGAAGTATACATGCATGCACTTGATAAGAAAAGAATAATTAAAAAATAAATGAAATGTATGCATGATAAAAACATACTTTAGAAACATTTCTTAAAAGGTGATAAATTCTTATTATATAATATGAGACCACACAAATTTTCAAGAAAACTAACAACTAGGTTGGAAGGTCCATACATAGTGCTATAATTCCATAGTAATGGAAGTGTCCTGATTCCACCCATAGAAGATCTATCTACTATGCTTTTAGTAAATGAACAAAGACTTAAGCATTACCATCAACACCAAATTGAGGAATTGGGAGAGGATGAGTTAGTAGAATGAAATAATCCTAACTACCCGAGGAAAGAACCATGTGATGATAATGCTTAAGTAGAGGTTAAGGCTATGGAGAGTAGCTTAAAGAAAACGCCTTATTTAATATTGTAAAAATAATAAAAACTTAACAATATATAGCTTTTACCTTGAAAAATGTAGAGGGAAATAGGAAATTTTATTGTTAGTTGGAACCATAAAGAATTCATTAACAGCATGTTTGGAATGCAAGGGAGAAGGACAACTCCTCCTACCTTGAGATAGGTTGGTTTAAATCCAAAATCCAAGGGTGAGCCTTAGACTAATAAAGAAATAAATTACATATAATAAAATTTTTTTTCTATTTCAAATAATATTCCTTAGGTATACATTCCATGAGTCATGGGATGAAATAGCTAAGTTTAGGATAATGCTTATTAGTGTATGATTCTATTAATTACCTATTGGGATAAGTTAATAAGGTGGAAAGGATGTGTTATATTGTGTCTAGAATCTACGATGACCAAAGCATGTAAAACTTGATTAGTGCCCATGTGAGCAACCCCTCAAATGAAAAATAAAATAAAATAAATTTGGCTCCCATAAGAACCTCATGCTTGAAGCAAGTTGAATTAGTCATTTATGAAAAACATGGTCTCATAAGAACCTTGAATCATGAGTAGAGCCACACTCTCATAAGAACCTTATAGTTGAGGTGATGCTTAGAAGCTCATAATTTGAAGCATCCCACATGAAATCCCTTCTATAAGCAAGTACATATGAGTGAAGTAGCAAAAACTAAATCTAATTTCATATCCCACCACCTTTGCACTAGGATATAACACTATACAAGGTGGGTTGACTTACCTACGTATGTATTTTAATAGTTACCATCATTTTTATCCATTTACCTTAGCTTATTTAACCCCTTAGCTTGTGCTACTTTATATACGTTATTTTAGTATTTTTCATTCCTATTTTACTTTTCCATCTTTAGTTATATATTTTCTCACTTTCATTTTAGGCTACCACCTATTATGTTCACTGGTAATTAAAACTCTTTGACCCTTCAATTGTTTCTCAATGTGCCTTTCATAAGAGTTAGTGGTTGAGATTCCTACTATGGCAAAGCATCATGGATACTAATGATTGGAAGATCAAAGTTTATCGGTATCTCATATTTAGGGAAGAATAAAATATAAAATTCATGACATTTTTACTTTTGGTCTATTCTCTTAGCTTGTCTTGAGTATAATTCCTAATACTAATAATTCAACTAATTAACCTAGACTAGGGACATAACCTAGATTAATTAGGGGGATGTGGGGTAAGCAACTTGCATAGGATAGTATGATATAACCAACTTGAAATTTGATTCGAGAGCAAGTTAGTGAATGAGTTTATTGAGAAAAATGCATCTCAGATCCTTAAAATATAGGAAAGGTAGAAACCTTCAGATAGTGATGAGTCACGAGGTACCCCTACACTCAACCATATGAATACGAGCATTACACGTGCGATTTGGTCGAACTTCGCAGACTAAGTGCCTACATGCCTTATGGAACACTTAAGGTTAATCAATCATTGTCCTCCAAAGCTTACTTGTATTTGTCATAGTTGTATGGTTAAGTAAGCTTGAGGCATGTGATTTTTATATCTTTTATGTTTTAATCGCCTATCCTAAGAGAGGAAAGGGTGAAGAGACTAATTAACTAACTTTAACTAACTAGGCCTTAATTATCCTAGCATCAATATCTATTCCCAATTTCTGTTTCACACCTTGAACCAATGCAACGTTGTTGGGATTACCAAATGCTATTCATTACTGGGATTACCAAGCGTAACGCACCTGCTTAAAGCGGTCGTACTGAATGCACTTAACTATGAGAGTTGAGGGTTGAGAGAGATTAAGTCCTAAGAAATCATTTAAAAATTCAATAGTAATTAAATCCTCATTAGCTTAGTCCATGCACTGCAAGGTTTATCCAAAATTTCATTTTTATTTCCGTACACAATTGTGTGCTCAAGTACAAAATTGCTCGAATAAAGATCCATTCACTTTGGGAACTCCTACTGCAAGCACATGGAAATTATTCTAACTTTGGAATGGAAAAATGGCAAGATTTTGGCTAAGGTCTAGATCTAAGTTGTGAAATAAGGGAGAGTTGCCTCTTATTTATAGAAATGGTGGCAGACTGCAATATCGTGTACACGATATCGCGGGAAAGACGTGATATCGCGTACGATACATCACGTACGCGATATCACAGCCCATGCGATATCGTGTCCCATCATACCCCCATGACTGAATAAAAACTCTTCCTTGAGTTCCTTACAAAATATTGGGAAGGTATAAGATTATTGACTTGAATGGAAATAATGGTGAATGGGAAGACATGTGAACGGATCATCATTATAGAACATGCCAAAACTGGTGCTCACGACAACAAGAGTGAATACTTTATACATTTGACATTACGCCTTATTTGGCAGCTGAGAAAGAGACAGAAAAAAAAAAGTTTTGCTCCTACCAATGCCAAGATTGTGCCTTTTTTTGTCCATCCATAAGCTCACCATCAATCTCGTTCCTTGCATAACTACTTTGGCACAGATCCATTCCAAGTGTTCCCTCCAGATCCAATCGGTTGTTGTATGATTGCCATCTGCACACACAACACAATCTTATATTGGTAAGGGTAAATGAATCTCAATGAAATTGATACCTTGCTTTGGTGAAAGGTCCATTGGCTGAGTTGTGGTATGGCTGATTGTCGATTCTGGAGATATAATATGGGTGACTACCAAAGGTGTAGGGGTTAGGAAAATCAAAAAAATGGGTCAGGACCCCCATGACTAAGAGCGAACCTCTAGTAGTGATAGAATGGAGAAAGAAAAGGAATAAGAAAGATGGATAAAAAGAGACAACTGTAACGTTGATGAAATGGATGTCAAGATAAAAATGAACAAAGTAAGGTTGATTGCAACAATGTTTAAGGGAAAGAAATTAACCGATGCACTAAGGAGGAATGCCAGTGGGTCCTCCCCAAAGTAGGCTCATGCCCTTAATGCCCTGACATTCCCACATTCAAAGAGTCCATAGGCTTTGGGAATGTCATTTGGAAACAAGAGTTAAATTCTTAACCATAAGAATTTACCAAAAAGAAAACAATGTGTCAACCAAAATACACGCTAATGATACAATTGGCAATGAGGTGAACAATGTAGAAAGAATGATGGACAGAAGAGGATGGAATGGAGTCTCAAGAACAAGGTGGTGTATAGCCCCTTGTGTATTTAATGATTAATGTGACTTGGTAGATCTCATTCCAAATCCAGCTTCAAACAAACCACATCCAGTGGCTTCGCATTAATACATTCGGCCAATCCATCCACTTGAAGTAACAAGAACACATTCTCCAAAGAGCCACCACCATTCCAACGAAACGAAAGATGAGAAGGTAGGAAGCGAGAAAGGGCCCTAGTTAAAGGGAACATGCTTTTTTCGTTCCATAACCAATGCTTGTAGCCCAAAAATTTATTTCATATAAGGGGTGTGCTTTGAATTCCAACTATTTTTTTTTTTGCGTTTGTATTTTTTGTGGGAACCACACCTGCAAATACTTATTATTTTTATTTTTATTCACTCAGCTTCCCAATAATTGGGTACGTCGAAATGGTAAGAAAAATCAAGAAGAGAACATCCAAGCACCCAAAAGAATGGACAACATAAATGCATCAAGTTCCCTTGAAGCCACACCCTTTCCAATCCTTGAGTCCTTCCTTAGTTTGAGAAATGCCCAGTCACCAATTTGTTTAAAGTTCTTATTATTTGAAGAAAGAGACTATACAGTTCCAAGCCAAGAGAGACCATAGAGATTTGTGAATGCATGGATGATGTGGACTCATTGCCTGTCATATCAAAAGAACCATACCTAAGTATCAACATCATAAATTCAAGGTAAAAACCAAACATTGGCAATCAAGAGAAAATAGTTCATACCATCATTAAGAGCACTTATTGCATGATGAATCAAACAAAATGGATAAGACACACACACAAATAAAAGAAAAATTATGAACGATATTGTAAAAAAAAAGGTTAAAGAAATTGTAAAACAAAAATGTGTAAAACAAAAACTTAAAAAGAACTGAGGACCTCAAATGATCAACATAGGTGGCCATCTCCCCCATGATTGAATTGAAAGGGAGAGATCTGAAATAATGAGCGTTTATTTGAATTTCTTAGAAGTGTCCAGCTTCTTCCAATTGATGTTTTTAGATTAAGGGTTGGAAGTTGGTGACGCTCATACTCTAAATTATCTATGCTTTCATTGTGGTTTCCCGTTGTTCCCCCAGTTGGTTCCATGCATGTTGGTAAGTTACTCTTTGGATCAGCTATCAACCACAGGGTGTCTTCTTGTTTTGTCGTTGCTACATACAGGCACTTTTGTATCTGAGTTTCCTGGGCACACCGGTTGCATACAAGAGATGTTGAGCACTCCTGTACATCATCACCCTCTGTATCCTTGTATGTGATGCATAGAACTTTCTTCTTCTCGATCTTTCCATAAATATTTTCCTTAGATATTTCCAAGGAAAGATCACAAATCCCTAGGCATGTGTTTATGGTACTGAGCCATGCCCTCCCCATTATAATTTGGAAGTCCCCTTTATTATTGTTGACCTCTATCACTAGGAAATCAGCTGGGTATGACCAACCACACATAGTGGTAACAATGTCCTCCACAAGTCCCAAAGGGACAGTGATGGACTGGTCAACCAGCTCTAATTGAATATTGCTATTCTTGAGTGGAGGCAGGTTCCAGGCTTTATACATTTCTCGTGATATCAAGTTGACTCTAGAACCTGAGTCAAGAAGAGCCTTACATGGTTTGTTCCCAGCGACTTGGAGATAGATTAAGGGACTTCCAGGATTAGAGAGTTTCCTGGGAAGATGGCCCACCTTGATCCAGTCAGTAACGGTATGTGTTAACATAACCATGTGCGTTGAGCCCTGTTGTTGGTTTGAAGGAAGCTCTGAAGCCTTACTTGATGGAGGAGTGGTCATAGACTCAACCGCTTGTGGTTGTGAGAGCTTATTTGAACTATTGGTTCTAAAGAAGGGTCTTTTCTTTGTACGGTTTTTAAGAACCAGCAGTAAGTTGAAGGTTTACAGCTCTTGTAGCATTACGTTGCTACGGTTAAGTGGGGAGTTCCCCTTACATAGTTGGAGCAGGTGGTAGTGGAACTATCGACGTAAGAGATGTGGATGGATTCGAAGGATGGTCTGCATGTGGAGTGTCTTTTCCAGGAGAGGGAGTCCAAAAATACTCCCGAACTTGGTAGTGACATTGTGGGCTTACGTGACCCATAGAGTCACTTGGAAAAACTAGCTGCTTAACATAATAGTTGTATGGATCTGGTTACAGGTAAGGGTATTGGTGCCTCGGCGGTGGCATCCCCCATGACTGTGGGTATTGCCACTGCTGGTGTTGCTCAATAGGTTGTGGCAGAGTTTCACTTGGATAGTACGTTAAAGGTTGGTGGAACTGCCTTGGGTTACCTTGAGGATAAGGTAACCTCTGGGGTGCCTGCCATTTATTAAGTCTTGGGTTGAGTGCATACACCCCAAACTCCTGCAGATGTGAGATTATTGGGCAACATCCTTTAGGATGGTCATATTGGCAGATCTCACATCCACCATCATTTTCTGTATCTGAATCCACAACCTCATCAGCGATAGTCATTTTTCCCTTATCCTTATTATGTGCATGGTCTGAATCTCTCCTCTTTTTCTTATCATTGTCACTACTTTGCTCCTTAGACTCTTCTACGATTTTTAAAATGGTTTCATATCTACTGTCTAAGAAGTCCCACATTTGATCTACCTTAGCCAACACTTTGGTTTTTAGCTTTTGAAGCAATAAGGTTTTTCTATTCACCAACTCTTCAAGTGGTGACTCATCCTCTTCCTCACAGAATCTTACTCCTCTCTTTCGGAGGGAAGGATTGCAGTTATACTCTTCCATGCTTTCTCTTTTTCGTAGCTCCCCTTCTTCTTTGGCTACTTGCTCCAATAGTCTATGCACCTCATGGGACCTAAGCTCAAATAATCTCCCTTGGGCATAAGTCCCAAGGGTTCTCCTAGTTTCATGTCTTAGCCCATCTACGAAATGGCGAAGTTGATCCCGTTATGCGTAACCATAGCTCGGGCAACAATGTAGCAGTGCATAATATCAGCCCATGGTAACATCCAAGGATTCATGATTACCCTGTTTCCATCCTTGGATCTATTTACGCAAGTTAGACACTCTGGAGTACATTTGATATTTATCGTTGAACAGTTCTAGCATCGTACTCCACCTACGAATGGATTCTGATTCTAAGGATTGGTACCAAATTTCTGCTTCCTTTATGAGTGTCCTAGGAAATAACTTTAATTTCTGCCACTCATTTTTGATATTCTGCAAAGCACAGGCATCATGGAATGCCTGTAAGTGGTTCTGCGGATCAATGTTGTATCCCCCCTCAAATGGGAGAATATTATTCATGTCAAGTCTCTTGATTCGGCTATCTTTTTGATGCCTTGTAGGTATCCTCATAGCCTCCGTAATGTTTAACATATTTCATGTTGCTAGTAGGGGTTCATCATTTTCATCTCTTTCATGACGTCTATGATGCTTACGCGGTTCCTACTTTCCCTTCTACCATGCCTTGATTCTCTTGAATGCCCTCATGCTCACTCTCGCCTCTCTCGTCGAGGTCTCTCATCTTGCTTACCCTTATCCTCATGGTTGTGTTCCTTGTGACTGCATCCTGATGTGGAAGGAGAGGGTGAATGATGTGATGAAGGTGAAGAAGAAGGCGAACCATCGCCATGACGATGCTTCATACCTTCTCTTCGGTGGCTACATCCCCGATCATGATGACGATCAGACTACCCGACCTTATCATTTGTTTGTGTTCTATCATTGAACACTTGGTGTTCATGGGGATCAGAACCAAGGTTATGAATCGTGGAGTGTAGGTTCTGATACCCCACCTCCTCACCATGGTTAGGAGGGGGAACATCATTTCGTGGAGAACCTATTGAAATAGTTTCACCACCTTTGATTTCGCTTATGATGGGTGAACAGTTATGGGGCCCCTTGCCCTTCAACGATGTATGGTAACTCTCCTACCACGAGTCCCACTAATGTTGCACTTCTATGGGATGATACTCCCTTGCATGGTAATCACATGCAATGTACTGGGAGTATAATTGTATCATGTCAATTCATGCAAGGGCACAAAGAAGCATGTTGGGAGTAGCTCTGTCTGGAGCTAACACTATGTTACCCTCCAAGTCTCTCCATTGCAGTTGTTCATCTTGATGGAAGACAAAGGTAAAATTGGGTATATACTCATCGTGGTGAGTATATACCACACTAAATTGTTGAGGAACTGGTAGATTTTGGTTATGTGTATTTTGTCGCCAACTATCTCTTGTGTGATCCCTAGGTGGTGAAGTTCTTTTATGAGAAGAAGAAGACATTGTTATCTTGTCGGTGTGCTATCGACCATTGTTTAAATTTCCTTCTGATTAACCCTAAGGGTTCATTCAAGCTTCCCAATGATGTGGATGATTTCCTATGTTCTACTTAGTGCACAAACAACTTAGTCCCCAGCAACTGTGCCAATGATGAGTGGCGAGGTACCCCTACACTCAACCATACGAATACGAGCGTTACACATGTGATCCGGTCGAAATCTGCAAACTAAGTGCCTACACGTCTTATGGAACACTTAAGGTTAATCAATTGTTGTCCTCCCAAGCTTACTTGTATTTTTCACGGTTGTATGGTTAAGTAAGCTTAAGGCATGTGATTTCTATATATTTTATGTTTTAATCGCCTATGCTAAGAGAGGAAAGGGTGAAGAGACTAATTAACTAACTTTAACTAACTAAGCCTTAATTATCCTAGCATCAATATCCATTCCCACTTGCTGTTTCACACCTTGAACCAATGGAATGCTCCTAGGATTACCAAACATTATTCATTATTGGGATTACCAAGCGTAACGCACGTGCTCGAAGCAGTCGTACTGAATGCACTTAACTATGAGAGTTGAGGTTTGAGAGAGATTAAGTCCTAAGAAATCATTTAAACATTCAATAGTAATTAAATCCTCATTAGCTTAGTCCATGCACTGCAAGGTTTATTCAAAAGTTCATCTTTATTCCTGTACACAATTGTGTGCTCAAGTACAAAATTGCTCAAATAAAGATCCGTTCACTTTGGGAACTCCTACTGCGGGCACATGGAAATTATTCTACATGGAAATTATTCTAACTCTGGAATGAAAAAATGGCAAGAGTTTGGCTAAGGTCTAGATCTAAGTTTCAAAACAAGGGAGAGCCACCTCTTATTTATAGAAATGGTGGCGGACTGTGATATTGCGGGAAAGACACGATATTGCGGCCCATGCGATATCACATCCCATCAGATAGTAAGTAATTCTTCCAACAAACAAAGTAGACCTTATGAGGAGAAGTTTTAGCCTAAATAATCCTAGGAAGAGCCTTTCTAATTGAGTTATATGTGAATTCCTACCTCTTAGCTAGGACTCATTTCACCAATACTTCTCTACTTCTTCCATCCCTTCAAGGATGATGGCCAAATAAGCAGGGATCCACACCACCTCAGCACCATCCTTTTAAGGCTCGATAAGCCTATCCTTCCTAGTTAGTACTTGTTTTCATGTTTCTATGGTTGGATAATGATATTTTTTACTTTTAAGTTATTTTCATGCACAAGTAGTAGTATAAATGATAGAGTCATCTACAAAAAATCAATAAGCCAAGGTAAGAATGGGCTTTAGTGAGGAAATTAATGATAATTTCTGCATGTTCAAATTTCTTATTATTTTTTAGGCTCCTAGAAACAAAATCTTGAAGATTGCTCCCTACCACCAAGAGGTAGACTACATTGAGTGGTTTGACTACACTGATGTGGTTGTGAAGCAACACCTCAAGACAATGGGATGTGGAGCATTCATTTGATCCCCCCATTAATTGGTTCTACCAAGAGGAGGTCCTGGACTTTTACAAAAACCTAAAGTCACATATAACCAAGGCAAATCCTCTTGAATGTTACCTAGTTTTCTCAATGAGGAAAACTAGTGTGAAGGTCATTGTAATGCAACCTCAAGAGTGGTTTGGCCTTCCAACTAGGGGAAAGAACATCTTCAAGTCTAAAGCTAGTATAGAAGAAAAGTATGATCTCTTCCATTACTTTATCAGAGAATCGGACTCTAACAAGTTGCAAACCTAGGGGCTACACTTTGTGAACTTATGGCCCAAGCACTATGTGATGGCTAAGATGACCATTATGAATGTCCTATCATCCACACACACCACATATGTCTATACCCCAACTCTATGAGTGATGAAGGCTCTGAAGTTCACTAAGGAGGCAAATTCTATGTACCTACCAAACAAGTACATGGTGTGTCACTATAACAATGATGCATTCAACCTTTACTTTCCTCTCCTTATTTAAGCTATTTTAATGAAGTTAGGGATGTAAAAACCTCAAACATGCATGAATGTGCACCTTGCTATGTTAAAAAAGGACATCTTCACTTGATGCCTCAAAACCTACACCAAGATCAGTCTCTTTTTTAAGAAATTTGATGACTCGGTTCTTTGTTGGCACCAAAGGCTAGTGAAGTTCATGGATTCTAGGAGGAGAAAAGAGCCCAATTGAAAGAGGTGAAATCTACCTAGTGGGAGATCCTAACAGTGTTGGAGAAGGTGAGCTCTACTCTCACTAAAATGGATAAACAAGTAGCAGACATTAAGATGAATGTTCATCCACAAATCAGAGATGACAATGAGGGGGTTAAACCCTCTTAATTTGAGGAAGACATGGAAATAGAAGAAGGATTAAAGGCTTAACCCTCATAAGAAGTTAATTTTATTTTTGTTGTTTTTATGGGCCATTGAGCCAACTTGTCATTGGAACATGTTTTATCTTTCTTGGTTATGTAATTTATTTTTTAGAGTTGGATTATGGAATAGATGAATGTTTAATGTTTAAAGCTTATGAAAATTTTGATTATTATTGCTATTTAAAGGAAAAGCTTATTTTCATCAAGAATTGTTTATTTAATCTCTCACTAGTAAACCTTTCTTTATTGTGTTAAGAATAGGATATATAATTTTTGTTAATACAAATAGACATGAGAATGTGGAATGGATCTGTCCTTATTTGAGTATTACCACCTTTGTTGACTAGGCACTGATCAAAGGCTCTTAGGGGGCTATGTTGAACCTCCAAATGCTCTAGTTTCATATTAAAAATTGTTTAATTTTTATTTTTTACTATTTAACTATATTGAAGAGCATTAATTTCTTTGAGGCCAAGTAATGAGGACTGATTGCTTTATTGAGTCTATGTTATTATAGGATATGATAGGATCGACAAATATCGATTTAGGATCGATAATTTTGACATATTCAAAAGAATAACCATATCAATCCACATCATCCAAAGCAACTGGGATTAACCAAATTATATCAATTTCTATAGCATCTATGCTAAAGATTAATAACATAGGACAAAAGGAAGCTACACCTCATTATGGAATTGAGATATTGATCTACATCATAGGTTGGCATGAATCAATGATTGAAGAACATTTCTGGTGTGATATAGCTTGATACCATCATAGAATTGTATCTATTATTATCAATTCCCTCGATAAATATCAATATGTCTATTTTATGACTATTTCCTAATTATGATGTAAGCTCTTCCAATATAAATGGGATGGCACTGCACCTAATAGGGGAGTCAACACCTTAAAAAACTCACATCAAGTTGAAATCAAAATTCTTCATTTTCCTTGAATAATTACTTAGTGAAGATTCATTAAGCCTTGTGGCAAGTAAAGACCATTAGAGACTACAGGCAGGCTCTCAAGTTTATTGCACCGTGGAAATAGAGGCTGGATCATACATTGGGTGGTACCTCCCTTGTGATGTTCATAGTTCATGTTTGTAATTGATGATTTTAATTTAATTTAATCATTATTTTTCCTTTTAAATGTAAGATTAGAAGTTAGGATGATGACTTATGATTTTTCTTATGAGTGATAGTTTTAAGTATAGGATTTGATTAGATTTAATCCTAATTATTTTTTCTTAATTATTTTTTTGGCTTTGGACCATTCCTCCATGAATATGACTTGTGGGTTAGTCATAGACAAGGTAACACTTCTACAATGAGGGTAATCCAGCACCAAATTTAGGCTAGCTTTTCAAGGTAATAGGGAGTTGTTAATTTATGTTGCACAACTAAGAATTGCATTCATTTCCAAAAATTAGAACCTATAAATTGAGTTCCATTATCAACATAAGTGCTCTAAGCACACCAAATCTATTTACCACATTTTGCTGAACAAACCGTATTGCAGTGGAGGATGAACAATCAATGACAACTATAGCTTTAACTTACTTAGTGTAGTAGTCAACCACTATGATAATATATGTCTTTTCATTGGACATGGGATTGATGGGTCCCATGAAGTCAATATCCCAGAGGTCAAAAGACTCTAGTCATTGGATCCACTAGTGGACCCCCTCCATTTGTATGGTCATTCCTCCATCTCTTTGGTAGTGCTCACATGAATGAAAAAAATGATGGGCATCCCTAAAGATTCCTAGCCAAAAGTATCCTACCCTAAGGATTTTCATAGCCGTTCTCCTCCCTACATAATGGTCCTTACAAGGACCTTCATAAGCATCTTGGAAGATCCATAGTTGATTAGCATTGGGCCTGCAACATTGTTACAAGCCATTGGCACAAACCTTGTAAAGTTTATCTTTGATCTCCATGTAATGCTTAACTTGGTAAAGAAACCATTATTTCTTCTTATTGTCCCATACTTGAGGAGTCTCCTAAGTGAGAAAATAGGAGAGGAATTCATTGTACCAATTAGGACCTATAGGATCTTCAACTTCAACAACTTTTGCAAAGAGGAGTTCATTTGGAAATTGATCAAATAAAGATCCCTCATCATCTTTGTTGTCCCATCATAATCAAGACAAGTGATCAATGACCATGTTCTCAGTTTCCTTTATATCCACCATCATAATATCAAACTCCTATAGAATCACTAGCAATTGTATTACATAAGGGCTCATTGCTAACTTATTCATTAGAAACTCAATGGCACTATGGTCTATTTGCATAAAGATCTAATATCTATGTACATGATGCTTGAATTTATCTAAGGTGTACACCACCGCCATGAGCTCCTTCTTCATGGTGGTTTTATTCAACTATGCCTCCACAATACCTCTACTTGCATAATGAATGTAATAAGGATGTTTCTAATCATTAATTATTTAAGCACTATCTCTAATGCATAATTTGATGCATCGTCATGATGTGAAAGGATCTAGATCAATTTGAAACATGTAGAATGAGAGTCTCTACAAGCTTTTGTTTTAATTATTGGAATGATAGCTTACATATCTTGGTCTACTTGAAGGATGCATCCTTCTTTGTTAGCTCTACCAATTACTTATCAATGCTTGATAAATTCTTGATGAAACACCAATAATAACTAGTATGCTTAAGGAATGGCCTTATATCTTTCAGCATTTCAAGATCTTTGGTAATTTCTTGGATGACTTGTACTTCTTTTGGATCCACCATGATCCCTTTTTCTGAAATTTGGTGCTCCAAAACTATGCCCTCTTGGAGCATCAAGTGGCTTTTCTACTAGTTGAGCTTCATATTAGTCTTCACACATTGTTGAAGCACTTGCTCAAGATTGTCCAAGGCTTACTCAAAAGTGGTATCATAGGTAGAAAATTCATCCATAAATACTTCTACTCAACTACCAATCTACTACTAGAAGATGCTAAGTACCAAGTATTGGAAAGTAGTAGGATCATTGCATAGGCCAAAGGGCATCTTTCTTCCCTAAGGAACTTATGAACATTATTTTGGCCTAATCCTCTAGCATGATTTGGATATGTTTATAGCCACTATAACCATCTAGAAAGCTATAGGAGCAATGTCCCATGATGGTATCCAATACTTGGTCTACAAATGGCAACAAAAAATGATCCTTGAAGGTTTTCATATTTCATAGCCTGAAATCTATGTAGACTCTCCACTTTCCTCCTTTCTTAGGTCCAATCATGAGTGGGTTATTCCATTTGCTATCCTCAATTGGATATATGAACCTGGTCTTAAGAATATGTTCTACTTTCTCCTTAATAACTTACTTAAGTTTTGGATTCAACCTTCTTTAAGGTTGCCTCTCTGGCTTGATGGAAGAGTCTCTGTAGATGCTAGCACATCTATGGATCTATTCCTATTAGTTTATGATATGACTAGATAAATGTTGTTGGTCATTTATTCACTACCTTTAGCAACTACTTCTTTTGATTGTGAGCAAGGTTGGCATTAATGATTATTAGCATACCATCATTAAGGAAAGCATATTCTAGAGTTTCTAGTAAAGTTTTCAGTTCAAGGGGCCCCTGCTTAAAGTGATCTAGGATTTCAAACTCTTCCCAATCCATTTCATTTTGTGCGTGGGAGAGTTGACTATGGAGCTTCTTCATTTCATCAATATTCTCAACAGAGACACTTATTAGGTTCTCCAATTGTTCCATGCATATTGTGGATTCAACTTGATATTCTGATGTTAGTCACTGGGTACCTTCTTATTTCGTGGTTGTTGCATAAAAGCACTTTTGAATTACTACTATTTCGACACACTAGATGCATGATTGGATAAAAGCACCTTTAAATATCCATATTTTTTACATGTAATGGCACCTTATGCTATTGTATGAGATGCATAGAACCCTCTTTTTCTCCACTTTATCAAATTTATTTTCCTTGGATATTTTCAAGGAAAGGTCTCTAATCCTCAATGTCCATGGTACTTAGCAAAACCCTTCCCATAATGATTGGGAAGTCACACTTACAATTATCCACATGTATTACAAGGAGACCTACAAGATATGACCATCTAGAGACAATGATTACGATGTCCTTTACTAACACCAAAGGAACAATGATGGATTAATCTGCAAGTTCCAGTCTGATGTTGCTCTTTTTGAGAGAAGTTGGGTACCAATGCTTCTACATTTCTTGTGAGATTAAGTTCATCCTAGTACCTGAATCTAATAGAGCCTTACATGGATCCTTTTCTACAATATGTAAATAGATAAGGGGACTTCTAGGATCAGATCATTTCTTGGGAAGATGGATAGTTTTAATCTAATTGATGACCATATGGGTCAACATGATGATGTGGACACTAGAAGACTTTTGGTTTGAAAGCTATTTGATAGGAATTTTAGAGGTAGATGAGGTAGGATTATCAACCATGGGTATGCACGAGGGTTTTTTGGGGCTATTTGTTCTAAAGAATATCCTCTTATAAGGTTTTTGTTTAAAATTACTGAAACGAATGTTTGGTTGTAAGTTTACTACCCTGATAGTATTTTGCTACTATGGCTATGGTGGAATTTCTTCCTACATAGGTGAAGTAGGTGGTAAGGGTGTGATGGTTGATGGTGCAAGGATTGCTAAGGGATATGAAGAAGGAAAAGGAAAACAAAACTCACTTCTCAAAGAAGGTGCTCTATAATATTTTAGAGGATAGTAGTGGTGAGAGAAGGAGGTGTGGTTGGATAAATCATGAGGAGATATAGGCTATTAAACATAATATCCATAAAGGTTTGGTTTCCTGTAAGGATGTTTTTGCCATGGTGATGGCATCTTCCAAAACTGGGAATTTTGCCACTACTGTCATGGATGGATTCTTGAGATACAACCAAGTCAAGATTAATCCAAAGCATCAACTTTGGATAACCTTCATGACCCCTTAGAGAACCTTTTAATACACTATGATGTCCTTTAGTCTAAAGAATACAAGGACAACTTATCAACAAGACATAACATATATCCTTACTGATTACATGCTAGCATTGCTCAATGACTATGTAGACTATATGGTCATTAAGTCCAAAATGGTCGATGACCATGCACATGACCTTAACCTTATGCTTAAATGATGCATTAATTCTGAGCTTAGGCTTAATCCCAAGAAGTGTGTCTTTAGTGTCAAAATCAGTAATATGCTTGGCTTTGTAGTGTCCAAAGCAAGAATACATGTCGATCTTGATAAGGTTAAGGCCATATCCAACTTGCTAGCACTGACTAACCTTAAGGAGCTTCAGGGATTCCAAGGTTGATTACAACTTATCCATAGGTTCATTGCTAGACATACAGATCAATTACAACCCATGCAACACTTGCTTAAGAAATGAGTCTACTATGAGTGGATGGCTTAACGCTAAGAACCCTTTGAAAACCTTAAGAAAGAGTTTGCACAACTACCAATGGTCTATCCACCATAAAAGAATAAACCCTTTTCACCTACCTTGCTATGTCTAACACATCTAATGCCTCTCTACTCTATTAAAAATGAGATAATGGAGTAGATTTTCCTATAAACTACCTAAGCCATGCATTAATTACCTATGAGACCTAATACATCAAAGTGGAGAAGTATTGTCTAACTTTAGTCTTCTTATTGAAGAAGTGAAGACGCTACCTCTTTAGGAGCCAAGTCAATGGCATTTACAAGGACAATGTACTTAGATCCATAACAACCGATATCTATGAGAGTAGTTGTGTAGCCCATTAAAAAGCCATAACAATAGAGCCTGACCTGCATTACATCTTTCAACCCTCAACCAAAGGTCAATCTATAGTCAAATAACTTATTGTCTCTCTTGTAGAAGACCATGCAACCATTCACCCTAAATTCTTAGATGAACATATTAACATTGTTAGCTAAGTACCCAAGGGCTATAAGGTAATTATACATCTTGATGGAGCTTCAACTAGCCATGAGGATAGTACTTCTACCATCATAACATGACTGCTTGGTGAAATCCAACCCTTTGCTTACCATTTTTAATTCCCATGTACCAACAATGTGGTAGAGTATGAAGGATTAATCAAGGAAATGATGGTAGCTCATGACCAAGGAATCAAATTCCTAATGATAAAAGGTGATTCATAACCAATGGTTAACCAAGTAACAAAGGTTTACGCATGTAAAGCCAAACATTTGTAAGCATATGTGACCTAGGTAAGAAATTGATGCAACAATTTATAGACATCTACATCCAACATATATCCCAAACCAAGAATACATTAGTTGATGCCCTTGTAACCTTAGCGCTAAGTGTGACACCCAATGTGGTTAGCAAGTTACCTTTCTTAACTATGAACTATGCTATTTCCATCATGTAGAACACTAAGGACAACTCCATAGCCACGGTTCATATCACTCCTCCAAAAGAATGGTATGATGATATCAAGTTCTACCTAGTGCATATGAATCTTCACAAGGCTTGAATACTTCTCAAAAGGATGTTGTACATAAAAGATCAAAACAATATGTCATTATAGGTGATAACACATTATGTTAGTGGTTGTATGATGGCATATTATTAGTGTGCTTGGGCAAAACTGAAGCCTGCATAGTCCTTGAGCAAGTTCACGAAGGCGTATGTGGGAGACATATAAGACCTAAAGTCATGGTCGCTAGAATTAGAAAACTAGGTTATTAGTGGCCCTATATGGAAAGTGACTACCTACAGAAGGCTAAAACTTGTGGCACCTATTAATGGCATAGTAACCTAATACATATGCCACTAATTGAGTTACACACTTCTCAGATAACTTGATCATTTCAGTGGTGGGGATTGAACATCATTGGACCTATAACACATAATTCTTCCACAAGGCATAACTGTAAGTGAATACTTCACAAAGTAGGTTGAAGCTATTCTCCTAAGGAAAACAACACCTCAACAAGTATGTGGATTCATACTTGATAACATTATAGCCCATTTTGGCATACCCTTAACCATAGTCATAGATACTGGACAATAATTTAGTAGCTAGAAAACAAAACCCTTTTATCATGACCTAGGTATTAAACATTCCTTTTCATCATGTTACTACCCTCAAGCCAATGGACAAGCTAAAGCTAGCAATAAGAACATCATAAACTTGCTAAAAAAGATGTTGAATAATAGCAAATGCAAGTGGCATGAACAACTTATCCATGCACTTTGGGCCTAATGAACTACCTTTCAAACCATAGCTGGTGTAACCCCATATAGCCTGGTGTATGGTTCTATAGCTATTTTTCCTCTTGAATTGTAGGTTTCTTTACTAAGAGTAGCTCTATCAGGCTTCATCAATGATGAATAGAACAAGGAGATAACTATCATTGACCTAGATTTGGTGGAGAATTAGAGGGTACAAATGCTTGCTCACATCAAATGATACTAGGAGAGGTAGAGATAATAGCATCATCATGACATAAATAATTGAAAGATCAAGGAGGGATACCTATTCCTCAAGGTTGTTCATGAACATGCGGACAAGTTCTCAACCAACTGGGAGGGGCCTTTCTTGGTTGCCAAATCCTATAGTAATGGAGCCTTCAAAATAGCAAATATGAATGGGAATGAATTGGCCAACCTAGTCAATCATTCCTATCTCAAGCCTTATTATGTCTAATTCAAGTTTCTTTACAAGTACAAATCAACAAGTTAACATAAATGCATCATAACTAATGACTTGTAATCCTAGATGACATTTCTCTATCTCTCTCTATTCAGCAAAATAAATGAACTGTAAAGCTTTGTAACAATAGTGACTTATGGTGACTTGGTTTGCTAATTGTCTTGTGTGGCATTATGCATTATCATGTAACAACATGATTTCTTTGGCTTGTTTTCTTATCCTCTTGGAGTTATGCTTGCATGATAAATTTTAAAGTCATAGCAAAGGTGCAAGTAGCAAGTTTCCATGTCACCTTGATGCGTGAGACTTGGGTAGCTTGTCCTACCATACCAAAAGTGCCTATTTCACATCATTTCCATCACCACTACTTGAGCCCAACCTTGTAGCCTAATTATAACCTTCTTTACCTTGACTACTAGTGATGACCTATGTTTGACACTCATGTGTTGTGGCCATATGATGTTTCCTTTGTCATGCTCCATCAACAAGTCCATTAAATGTAACACATCATATTTAGTGGGAAAACCAAATCAAACCTGGCCTTGGTAATGAAACCTAATGAAGGTTTTACCCTTACTACGTTGTCCATATTTGGGCCTGGGAAAGTTAAAATACCTTTTGGACAACCAAAATTATCATTTTCATGGGTTTTGTGGGGGGTATGACCCTTACTATGTTGAAAGCATCTATGCTCAGTGTTGGGGGTTTGACTTTCATTCTCCCAACTATGGCCAATGTATTCATCATAAGGCCATCATTGCTACATCAAGGCCAACGTTGGAGTGGTTGGAATTTCCATTTTCAATGAATCTCAACATTGCTCCTACAACTTAAGCATTGTTACTAGAAGACTAGTGTGGATGCATGAAAATTCCATTTACTATTTTTGATAACCATCATGGTTTTAGTACCTTGGGATGTCAAAACTTACAAGAAATAGTAGCTACATTGGAATTAAACCCCTGCCACACCTACACATGACACCAATCTATCAATAATCATGGCAAAAATTTATAGCCAAAATTCAACAACCATATAACCTATATAAGACAACTTTAGATACCTTGAAAGGGTTCCACCACTTTTGAATTCCTTACCTTTTGAATTTGGAGAGACACAAAGCTTTTGGTAATTCTTAAGTGTGGAACTTTCAACCATTCTAACCACTTGTAATCTTGAGGCTTTTGTGAGGTTTTTCAAGCAATGCTCTACGACTTGAGTACAAGGACTTCCAACATGGTACCTCCTATTGCTCAAAAAATCATTCATACACCTTACCTCCCTGTGATCAATGTCGAAGATCTATGCAAGGAAATAGCAAGGTGTTTTAGTTTTAGGATTTGAAAAGTACCTAAACTGTGGAGCTGACCGTGGTATGCAAACTACCAGCTTCGATAGGCTTCAAACTCCATCAAAGTGAATCCCTTGTGCTTTCAGGCACTATTTGTACACATCTTGAACTCTCTTTATTTTCAATATTTACATTGAAATAAAGTTTATAGTTCTGTTTATTGTGCAAACTATTATAGTTTTTTTTTTGTGCATACATTTTAAATTAGATCTACATCATTTTACCATTCATTTTCCCCATTTACGCTTTTCAAGTCCTTGGGTGATTGACAAGATCATCTAGGATGCCTTGGATCCTCCTTCTTGGAGGCCCTTGAGATCCAAGGCTAAAACTGTTTCACACCTAGGATCCTAGATTTTCCAATGATTGAATTTTTTAGGTGTAATCGAGACTTTGAGGTCTATCCCTAGGACTTTGAGGTGTAAATGAATGAAAATGTGAATCTTTCATAGAATGTAGGACATGCACATATGCTCCCATGATCTAATTGAATGCTTAGCTGGGGATCTAGTGATGTTACACATTCACCTTCTCTCTCTTTTCGATCAATCATTCTCCATCTCATTCTTTCCACTCTATGTATTAGTGTGTGTGATAAGAAGTTGATCATGAAAAGAAGAGGATGAGATTTGGCCATCCAAGAGGATGGACTCATGTTTGATGTTGATGTCTCACTAGTTGTTAGAAATCCATGGATGTCCCATCAACAAGTTTCACAAGGGCAAGAAAGATAACTACCAAGGATCCACTTGTGAATCCTTGATAACTTGGCATCGTCAGTGAGTGAGCTCAAGCTTATCTCCTAATGATGGTGGTGTTTGCATAGCATAAAGCGCTCAATTGATCTTTTACTTATGTGAGTTTCAACTCTATGAGCTTTAAGGTTTGATCATGATAATCCTTTCCCATCTTACCTCAATTACACCTATTTGTTTGACCTTGGGTTACTTTTTTTATTTTTCATTTTTCTAACCCCATTAGTTTGGATGTTATCTAAGATAATATTTTAATATTTTGGTCTTGCTTTCTTTTGTAGTTTATTTTATTTGATGCTTACTTGAATTCTTTGGATTTTCATGAGTGTTTTTTCTTCTTCTTCTTTCCATTTCCATTTCTCATGTGATTCAAGCTAGATGTCTTGTACCTCAGTTATGAGGGAGAGGCATGGATTTAGGTATGTACTTTGTAATTTTGATGGTTATTTAAATTATTTCTATCTAAATTTTACTTACCCATGCACATCTTCTTACCATAGTTATGATTATGTTTCTCTCGTGCCCCTAAGAGTTATTATTGTTTCTATGACCATTTTTTGTAATGGTAGTATAATGCCTTGGGGATCTCACTTAATTTTTAGCATTTTCATAGCTCATCATGCTTAGGTGATTGTATTTAGGATTCTATAGACCTACTTGGAAGAAGATTGAAAGATCTCAATTCTTGGTCTATGGTCTTGCAAGAGAACCACTAGTCCCAAAAGAAGAGAAAAAATAACATCAATCACTAGATTCAAATGATGTGTGGCAAAGACCTATTTTTTCAACTTCTTCTTGTTCCATGCAAATATGTCAAGGGGATTTTATCCTCTTCCACTTCATGGTACTTCTTTAAGATGTCTTGTAGTGTAACATAGTCATGATCTATATTGTACATTTGTAATTCCTCTGCATTGATCCTATCATGTATATAGTCCTTATTTTTATGTCTTGGATTTTAAAGCTATGGAACTAGCTTTATTTACTTAGGGAGGAATGATGAGACATCTAGATGTAATTTCTAAGTCAATTATAGGTCCTAGATTTGGGAAGTCTTTCATGTATCATTTATTTATAGTCTAGCATCCTCGATTGAGATTCTTGGCCTTCCAAGATGGAACCTAGCCCCCTGTGTTATGCTTTTGAGGTTGTGTGCATGATTCCAAACTCTCTAGGATGATTTCAACTTCATTCAAATGTCCTTTGATCCTTTTGGTATGCTTCCTTAAGTTACATCTTTCATCTAAAATTGTTTGTACAAAGTATGATTTGGGGAAAATGCACTAACTACCATATGTCATGCACCCCTTACGTCATCAGAGGGACACTAACGTACCCCCTCTAGGCTAGTTTTGGCCTTCTTTACCTTTCATGTGATCAGTATCAACTCAAGCTACATTAATAGATCTTTGTTAATGCCTATGCACTAACAAAACTTCTTCATTTACATGCAAAAACTATAAATACTTGGGATGAGCTCTCACACATATATTAAGCATAACTATGATTTTTATTTTTATTTTTATTTTTTTGAGCAATTGGTATTTGGTTTGTATGAAAAGCTCATCCTCCCTTGGATAAGTTGATTCCTTTTGTTGTTTGTATATGTCTTTAAAGTCATTGCTTTCTAATGTGTGGCTAGACTCTATCAAAGTGCTACCATGCTTATGTATCCTTAAATCATTTGGTCGATGTAAAGTCAAGTGTTTGCATGGTAAATAAATATTATGGGTTTTAAGAGAATGACCCTAGATTTTAGGCAATGATGAATCATTTAAGGTAATACTCAAAGAAAAAAGCAAGGCTACTATGGTAGTGTTCCCACACAAAGGCTAAAAGGAAGTTGTTTAAGTAGTTGCAAACTTGTTAAATAATGAGTTAAAGGTCCCTACCATAGCATCCACTAATCTAAATACAAAACAAAAAATTGTTCTTTATAGGTCCAAGAGGACGACCAAAATAGCCTAGAGCTAAAGAGATGTCAAAGCACATAATCCTAACCCAACATGAAAAGGCAATAGAAAGAATGAAGAACACGAAGAAAATTTTGTCTAAACCTCTTGAAATTCCAAAAAATGTTACTACCTTTCAATCATGGAAAGTTAATAATATAAAGACATTAAATCAAAAATGTAATATGGAGATGATGTGACTCAAACAAGATTTACTCAAACACCAAAGCCAATTAAACAAAACTAAGCACTAGAAAACATGGTAAACTTTTATGAAGCTAATTGTGCATAGTTAATTAAGAATACACAAATTGCCTATAATGTTCAATAAAATAGCAAAATGAAATATGTCCCTAACATATTTAGAAACCATTGGCCTAAGAGGATCACAGCACTAGCAAAACAAATAAAAGAGCCTAGAGTAGAAACAAATATTTGAAGAAAACCAAGAAAGAAATATATACTATAGAGATCATGAGAAGAAAAGATAAGAAAAAACAAGCAATTTACTTTATAACTTTTTTAAAAAAATTTGAATAGTTCAAGTTAATCAACAAAAAAATTTACATTATAGTCAAATAGATTTAGTACATTAAAACCTCACCCGCGCACTTAACTTTGTTCATCCGATAATTAATGCATAATATCCAAGATTTAAATAGCAAGTTGACAAAGGAATTACT